>JAEQBH010001292.1:0-211010 GCA_016808115.1 Tetrastigma voinierianum
GGGCGTGTTTTTATATATCACATACTAGTATTTTCTTATTGATTATCATTACAGATCTTTACACAGGAGTCTTGTTGAACCACTGTCACGTTTGAATGGATTAAAGTTTATTAATTTATATTATTCATTGATTTATGATTCATTATCATCACCTTTGTTACATGTGGTCAAGTGCATGGTGATGTTTGTGACATTAGCATGATCATCTTAGAGAATCCAGAAGTTCGAGGAGATGAGGATACTGGGGATGTGAGTGAGGCAGCCTTTGGTTGATTCGGGTAAATAGAGATATTCTCGATCAGAGGTGGCAATTAAAGTTAAGTGTTTAAACATTTAGATGTATGAGTTGGGGGTAGAGATACACTCAACTCTACTAGCGAGACAATGAATACCTGAGAGGGTATCTCGTAAGCGAGATCTTATATAATTAATAAATCATAAATAGGCCGAGATAACCATCATCTTTAAGAAATAATCCATTGAAGGTGGCAGGGGGAGACACAACCCTAGTCTCCATTACATATTAATTCATTCAGATCAGGTTGTTTATTTTATTTTTAGATACTAGTACCCTTTCACACATTACGTATAACCAGATAATATTTGAAAAGCAAATCTCTATAGTCAACATCTATCCGTGGATCGATATACGTACCACTTGGTACATATATTACTTAGGCTGACGCGTGCATGCGCACATAGGCGTACATTTTTACACCGCGTTCATTTTGTCAAGTTTTGGTGCGGATTCTTGAGGATAGGTTTAGAGTGATATGGGAATAAGCAATTAGATATTACTGCGGAATTTTTTGTTTATTTAGTATTACAAGTCTTTGGTAATTTGGTCTTGTTGTTCGTGTGTGATTGCAGTTTAGATTTCGATGAATACATGCGGCAGACGAGATCGGGTTGACCCGACATGCGATTTGATCACGAGCGGAAAGAACTTTACACGAGAACACGCCGAGCGAGCGGAACAACTTAGAAATTTAGCAAACATGGAGAACAATGAAGAGCAGGATCTTAGCATTGAGCAAAAGCGTGCCCCCGGAGAGGCCGCAGCGGGAATATGAATCGAAGCACCGGGCCGTTTATTCGACGAATGATCCCTTCATGTTGTTAGGAGTTTGCTCATGCTTGTTGTTAGGGTGGCTGTCGAGAAAGACCACCTATTCAAGAAACAACTTGAGTTAAATTCGGTCACTTTGCGGATCTTGAGACATCTTGTTTTGCAATTGCTAATGAGAATCCAAATATGCATCCCGACTGACTTTCTTGAAGTGTGTGACGATCAAGTACAATGGAGTTACTGAGGAGGCACTCAGGTTGAGGCTGTTTCCACTCTCACTAGGAGATAGAGCCAAGCATTAGTTATGGTCGATAAGTTCCATTACCTCATGGAGCGATTTAGTGCAAAATTGCGATAAATTCTTCCCACCCTCAAAAAATTGCACAGCATTGCAGAGATCAATATGGGCAACTATAGGGGAGAACTTGGCGGAGGCATCAGGACATATTTCACGAACTATTAAGGAGTGCCCACATCCTGGTGACCAAATGGATGCGGGTCCGTACTTTGTAATGGTGCGGGGAGATACAGCGAGGCAGGTGATTGATGCCTCGGGTGGAGGAGCACTAATGAAGAGGCCACGGACTAAGCTTATGAAATTCTGGAAGATCTTTGCGACCAACACAAAATCAATGGCCTAGGGAAGACTACGGTGAAGCCATGAATTGGCATGGATAATGATGTTCTCAATAATCTGGTTAATCATGTTGCACAACTTACTAAGCAGTTGACTAGACAGCAAGGTACGACAAATGCCATACAGACCAACCCATGGGAGTTGTGTGACTACGTGGAGGACGACACAATAGCGCGAATGCGGTGAAACCAAACATTAGGCGGGCCCGGTATGTGTGTCGAGATTGTCGGAACTGGCCCTGACAACGAGGACGGTATGGAAATAACTACCATAGCAAAATCAAGGCCAAGGGTGGCGTAACAATGTCAGAATCGAACAATCGAAACGACCCGAGGAGTATGGATGGAGGAACAATCGAACAACATGCCATCGCCCCAGTGAAGCGAACCACGCCGGCGAAAAGGTGGACTTAGAAACGAGAAGCCCTTGCACGGATGCTCACCTCACACAGCCTTTATGAATGAGACAAGGCGATATGCGACAACAGGCCACCGATTAAACAATCAAGCGGCCTGATTGAGAAGCTTAGAGTGGATGGGTCGAATGGCGGTCACGTTGTGAAAGGCAGAGTTCTTCTGAAACAGATTGAGTAAACCACAGAGGAGAAGGGAAAGAGTATTGCAAGGCTATCACTCTAAGGAGTGGAAAAGGGTTGGAAATCCCGGAGCCGAAACTAGTGGTAAGAGAATTAAAGATTACGGACGAACCAAAGCATCAGAAAGACCCGGATGCAAAATAGGCAACTTTAGAGTTATGAGAGCAACCAAGGATAATAAAGCGAGGAAGAAGCAGAAGCAGGACAAAGCAGATGGAACACATCATACCAATCGTACCCTCGGAGGTTGAAGAAAGGTAAGTTGAGCTTAGGTTGCAAAGTTTCTTGACATCTTGAAACTACATGATAATACCCTTTTGGAGCCTTTGGAGGCTTATGCCAAGTTACGTGAAATTCATGAAGAAAAGATCTTGGCGAGTAAGAAGAAGTTGGAAGAATATGGGACCATCGCCTTAGCGAGAATGCGGTGTCATTCTACAAAAAGCTTCCCAAACTTGAATCAGGGTAGCTTTCAAGCTATCTGCAGTTCTCTATAGGGAATCGGGTATCACGGAAAAGCCTTGTGTGACTTGAAGAACCAGCATCAACTTGATGCCGCTTCGATGTTTAAAGGCTAAAGTTGGGAGAACCAAAATCGACCACAATCGACTTTACTGACTTGCGGAGCGGATCATACCAACATCCTCGGGGAATAATCGAAAATGTCCTAGTAAAAGTTGGTGATTCGTCCTTCCAATGGAACCGTCATTTTGGACATGGAGGAAAGCTGACTCAGTTCCCATCATACTTAGTAGACCTTCGGCCGCGGAAAAGCTCGAATTAATGCGAAGGTGAGCTCCGAATTGAGAGTCGAGGAGAAGAGATCACTTTCCATGTATTCCGGCCATGAAGCATCCGGATAATGATCAAATGAAGATATCTCGGAGGCGCACTGCTGAGATTTTGCAAGGCAATGCGAAAGTGCAGGGATAAACTGTGCGCACGGAAGACAGAGAAGAGCGAGGGCATGAGCAGGGCAGATATTTCATCCACCTTGAGCATGGAGTGTGAGCACTATAAGGGGATGCGTAAGCATTTCCCAGTTTCTTCTAAGCATATCGCGCATGGAGATTCAGGGCCGTCGAGCTAATGACATTAAACATAGCGCTTCTTGGGAGGCAACCCAAGTTTCTTTTCATGCAAATTTTCCTTTTTATTTCTCAATTTCTAGTTACTATCCGCTTTGAGTTATGTTGGTTTGCTGTGCTGTCCGTAATAGGAATCATTTTCTGGGTTGTATAATTTCAGGGCTGCGATCGAGAAGGTGCAGGAGGATCAGATCATCGAGTTCAGTAATTGCATGAGGAGTGCGCGCATCTTAGACCTTTGTTGATTTTTTTTGTGCATTTTGAGCCTTCTCACGTAGCGTCGTGGCGTCACAGCGTTGCGACGTCAATTTGCTTCTGCGGGCGTCGCGTGATATTCCAACGTCGCGTACGTCGATTTTGGCGCCTGCGGAGCGTCGGCGTTGATATCGGCGTCAGCGGCGTTGATTTTAACATTCTGCGGAGCGTCGCGGCGTTGGAAAATGTCCTCACGGAGCGTCGCGGCGTTGCCACGAGCGATTGCGGCGTTGCTCTGTTTTAAGGCCAAACACCTCCCATTTTGATGTTCTTACCTTGCCTCATCCTTCCTTGAACCACCCAGCGTAATAAGCCCTGCACACCGACCTCGAGGACGGTGCTCTCACTTGCGAGCGCTTTGATGCGTGCGGGGCCGAGACCCGGGAGCACCAAGTCCTCATCACACAGAATGGGCGCCGCGTTGATATGTGTGATGTTGGCCAGCAGACCACGATTCTTTAACAGCGGCAGTCCCTCGAGGCCCGACTTGCTCATCTCGGCATTCCACCCGGTATACCGCCACCACCCTTGTTGACCGTGCGATAACTTGGGGGAGTTCTCTTCACCCCTCTCTTGTTCTTTTGTTGCCGATTGAGGGACCTTTGGATATTTTTGTTTGGGGGGGTGTGAGTGGTAATCGAGTTTTTATTAGATTAGTATTGTTTTGCTTTGATTTTCGTATTAGTGCCGTAATTTATTTTTATTTATGTATGTTAGTTTACATTTCTGCGTAGAGTTTACATTTCTACGTAATTGCATTTACGATTGCTCATCCTAGGATATTGAGTTTGTGTTTAGTCATGTTTGTGTTTTAGGTAGTTCATATACATGTGTAGTGGTGTCGTGTCTGAGAAATTTGCATATGTGATGCCATGCTTTAGAGTGGGGATCAAATTTTAAACTGAACCCACTGTCAATAAAGAAAGGTTGCATTAGTCGTTTGAATGTTCGGGAATTAGGTTGAATAGGAGGGGGAGGCATAGTGAATCACTTAGGTTATTCGAGAAACCATTTCTCAATGAGCCTATCACACTCACACCTGAGGATCTACAGGTTATGCATAGGTGTGGAGCCCAACTACTAGGTTCAGCAAACCACAGGAGTCTCTAAATACCAAAGAGAGGGACACTGTGAATAAAGAGGATTGCCTTCGAGCCCCAAAATAAAAAATAATAATAATAATAAAATAAAATAAAAAAATAAAAAAAAAAGAGTTATGACTATTTAAGCATAGAATAAGTGGGAGCTTCCAATCGGAATCCCGGGCACAGTCCGAGGGGCATTTCAAAGCCCAATGCCGCAGGCGGCAGTCATTATTCAGCGCGTTCACGGGGGGCCGAGGAAGATGGAGTTTCCCACGACTTAGAGCCCCTTAGGTTTAGTTGAGGAGTTCGGGGTGGCGTTCGAGGGAGCGAGATGCCGTGCCATAACCAAGCGGTAAGGAGTCACCAACTAATCCACCATGGACACTTAACGAAACTTATGGGCACTAGTTTGTTCTATGTGATGAGTAGATATATTAGATATTGAAAGCGGTGTGTTCTTATCCTTTTGTAGTTAGATTTTCCCGATTAAATGAGTTGAACTCAAGGTAGGCGTGCGGAACTTAAGTATACACTAGAGATCATTTCTTTATACGCACATAGGATAATTGGGAAAGACCATTGAATATGTCAGAGGCTGAGACACTTGGCAACTTCACCGAGTTCAACCTAGTTCTTTCGAAATATGAACACCTTTGCGAATCCTGTGAACTCCAAATAGAACTGCAGATGTGCGAGTCGGTCTAATTTGATCCTCTATCTATCAGCATGGGCAGCATTATCATCGTGTTAGATTATAGTACATAGAGTGTGTGTTAGGTTTAGAGTCAGTTCTTGCTTGGGGACAAGCAAGAAGCTAAGTTTGGGGGTGTGATGAGTGCCTAAAACACTCAGGTTATACCCGCGTCGGTCTTACATTTTCGCGTTATTTTATATTTAAATACGTAGTTTTTGTAGCCCGATATCTGACTTGGTGATTTGTTGTTTGCAGGCGAAAAAAGGGCAGTTTCTGGCAGCATTTTGGTGCAGAGGAAGGCAGTGCATGAAGATGACGGGAGCGTCGCTGACGTCGATGTCGTGGCGTCCGACATCGCGACGTTGGTCGACATATAAAGAAGTCAACAAGTGGCAGCGTCGCTGACGCTCAAGCGTCGCGGCGTCTAACGGCTCAGCCAGTTCTAACGTCGCGACGTCAGCGTGAGTTATTCCTCTCAATCATTAAAAGGCAAATGGGAACAGAATTAGAGGAGGGGGGATCGGAGATCAAGGAACATAAGAACTAGGGCACAACCAGGCTTGGCGATGACATTGATCTGAAGAAGAAAGGCAGTGATTTGTATTGTTTCTTCGTTTTGGGCCAGTAGAGCCGATGTTTTTATATATCACATATTGGTATTTTCTTATTCGGTATGTTCTAGATCTTTACCTAGGGTCTTGTTGAACCCTGTCACGTTTGAATGGATTAAAGTTTATTAATTTATATTATTCATTGATTTATGATTCATTATCATCTGCTTTCATCGTGGATCAATTACATGATGATGTTTGGCGACATTAGCATGATCATACTAGAGATCAGAGATTCGAGATGAGGATACCTAGGGATATGAGTAGAGGCAGCCTTTGGTTGATTCGATAAATAGAGATATTCCGATCGAAGGTGAATTAAAGGTTAGAACATTTAAGCATTTGAATTATCGAGTTGGGGTAGAGATACACTCAAACTCTCTCTGCTTGAGATAGAGGCGAATACACCTCGAGATAGGGTATCTCGTAAGCAAGATCACCTTGCCATTAATAAATCATAAATAGACTGAATAATATCATCTTTAAGAAATAATCCATTGAAGGTGGCAGGGGGAGACACAACCCTAGTCTCCATTACATATTAATTCATTCAGATCAGGTTGTTTATTTTATTTTTAGATACTAGTACCCTTTCACACATTACGTATAACCAGATAATATTTGAAAAGAAAATCTCTGTAGTCAACACACCTATCCCTGTGGATCAATATCCGTACCATTGGTACACTATATTACTTGGGGCGACGCATGCACTTGCGCACATAGGCGTACATTTTTACACACCACGTTTTCGGCCTGTCATGGAAATCCAAAGAAAAGCCATTTCATTTGTCTATGTCGACCTCAAGTTGATGTCATGCATGGTTTTATTGTGCTCATGATCAGTCGCTACCTCTTCTTTTAAGTTGCAACCAGTTTGTCTTGCAACAGCTTTGATAAGTGGTCGCGACATCGTGTGTGGTCGCGACTTCATTTCTTTCAAATGTTCCTTCAGTGTTGATGTCGCGACCTCAGTTACATGTCGCGACATCATTCCCATCTTCCTTTCTCCCGGCTTACGAGTTGCGGCGTCGGTTTTGGTTTGCCACTTTCTTTGTTTTGTATGATGACTTCATGTTGTGACTCACGATTCCTTTGGTCGCAATTGTGTTTAGTGGTCTTCTTGTCTTCATATCTTTCAGATTTTATGTCTTGACATCCTTGATGATGTCGCGACCTCTTTGCTTCCGTTCATTTTCTTGATTTGCAACCTGGAGTTCTACATTGTAACTAATTTCCTTCTTCCCACTTATTTTCTAGATTACCGACCTAAGTTGCATGTCGACATCAATTTCTTACCTTCGACTTTCTTGGTCACGGCCTAAATTGAGTGGTCGCGACATCGACTACGATCCTTGACTTGTAAAGGTCATGAAGTTAGGTTCCTTACCAGAAGTGCTTCCATTGGGCTCACAGGAGTTGCGACCTCCCGGAAATTCTATCTTTGGTTGCCACGTTGAATCTTCTGTTTTTGGCCAGCGACATAGTAGTGATGTAGCGATGAAATGGAACCTTGTATTTAAAAAAAACAGTTGCAACCTCTTTCTTTTGCAAAGACCTCTCTTGTGGCTTCATAGATGGATTCTTGTCACGACCTCAAAGTGGTGTCGCGACATCATTCATATCCTTTTGGTGTCGCGACATGAATTTCTTCATTTGATTGTTTCCTTTAGTCTCGACCACGTTTTCTTTGTCGCAACCTCCTTTTCAAGTCACGACTTCACTTGTTCAAGTTTTCAGTTTCTTCTTCAAAGCCAAATTTGTTGATGTCGTGACCTGGAATGGTTGGCAATTGAGCATTCCTGTCGCGACTTAAATTTTCGATCGTGACCTCAGTCTCTTCTTGTGATTTCTTCTGATTTTTGCTAAAATTTGAGTTTACATGTATTTTCCTGCAAAATGAAATTTGAGTCAATTATCCACTTTTCTTCAAACAAATCAACATTTATCTCATAATAAACTCAGAAAAATGGATTAAAAATCTAATGAGTTTTTAGACTCATCAAATTCCCCCAAACTTAAAATTTTGTTTGTCCCCAAGCAAAGAAAGAAAGAATTGTTTGTCCTCAAACAAATAAGCTTAGAAAATTTTTAAGGACATTTTTCTGATTCATACCAGTCTTTTTCATTCCACCTTCTGATATGGAATTAAGAGATACCAACATCATTTTAAATTTCAGTTTAGATTCAAGAATAAGACATGGTATACTTCATCCACAAGAGTGTGATAAACTAATGTATTTAAGCAGTTTATTCAACAAGTCTTGTTCTGTGTGTGTGTGCAGGTCTTCAATCCTTTTCATCTTCATTTGGATTTAGTTAATCTTACAGGGAGTTTTCTTAGGCCCATTTGTCAAGTCCCGTAAACTTGTTTTCATATTAGTCTCCGCTAATGTAGGTAAATCCTACCTTCCACAAAATCAATGAGCGTCTTTCGGGCTTGTAATGTTGGGCTTAGGTAATTGGGTAGATAATGGAAAATTTTAAGTTGTAAATCCACCCGGTTTCCACCTTTTCTCTATACTTATTTGCCTTCAACTTTCCACCCTTTTCTTCTTTGTTCTTCTTGATTCTCTTCAATCTTGGCTTTGATTCATCTTCATGTTGAATTCTTTTGGGAATTTCAATTTTCATATGTACTTTATTCAGGCCAGTTCCTTTGTTTCTTGAACTCCTTTGCTTTTGTTTTTCTAGAATTGGGAATAGTGCAATGTTTTGTCTTCTTAGGCTTTCTATTACTCTTAGAGAACTTTGGGCTAGCAAATCCTATACCAGTTGGCATTAGGGTACTAGGTGTTAAAACACCCCTATGAGCTTAATTGTTCAAGGAAATAGGCCACGAGGACAAAACTTATTCCTTATTTCACTATCTTACTTCTTTACTTCTTCACCTCCTTCATTATAAAAATTTGGAAATATTTTCCCTGAGCTTGTTTCTTCCTCTATAGTAAACTTACGAACTAGAAGCTGGATAATATAGGCTCTTTCTTTGCGGAGTTTATTGCAAGGAAGAATTTGGTTTCGATTCTTTGTTTTATTGAAGAAATACAAAACTATTTGGCTCAAATCAAGGAACTAGAGAATATGTAAGCATATATTGAGGTAGGCCCAGAAAGCTCAATGCGCCAAAGGATGGCCTCTATCATTTCTTGTTGTTTGTTTTCACTAAGATTCCCGCCTCAATCGATGTCAGACAAGTTCTAGGATCATGGACTCTCAATCTGAAATTCGAGAAGGTGTTCCTAATTCTATCAAAGTTTCATAAGTTTTGTTGACCCAGGTGTATTATTTCTTCAAGACTTATTTATTTCTTGTCTACTTATTATTTCATCCAAGTGTTTTTCCATCAGCAATAGCAATTTTCCAATTCTTGCAAACTAAACTAGTTAAACAATGCGAGCGATAGCCTGTTCGAGTTAATAGTTCACGCCCTGATTATTCCTGAATTTATGTTCTTGAGAAAGAACAGAATTATTTATTTGATTCTTGCACAGAAAAGAAAATGACATAGAAACAAAATTCAGATATCATGTTCATCAATCAAATAACATCTATTAATTCACAATCAAATTTTCATTCAACGAGTGAGAAACTATCTAACAAGCAAAAAGAATACTTATAAAATGAGAATTCAATCAAACAAGGGACAAGTAGGATGAACCAAATCAGTTTCCATTAAATTTATTTATTTATTTATTTTTTGGAATGTATATATGTATAACATGCTAAAACCTTCAGT
Organism: Tetrastigma voinierianum; assembly: GCA_016808115.1. NCBI lineage: Eukaryota > Viridiplantae > Streptophyta > Magnoliopsida > Vitales > Vitaceae > Tetrastigma > Tetrastigma voinierianum. The sequence goes on from JAEQBH010001292.1 coordinate 9,774, forward strand.
TTCCCTTTCTTTTCTTGTATGCCCTTTTAGGTATTATGTTGGGAGGGTCTACATCAAAACTGGCTTCACTGGGATCAAACCTAGGGAATTTTATTTCAGCTTTTTGCCTCTCTAAAGTAGGGGAAATTCCTTTGCCCTTTGCAGATGTTTCATTATTTAGTTGCACTGCACGAATGAGCGTATCTTGCCTCTCCCCCACTTGATTGACTGTTCCTTCCACCTCAGAGATACATTCAAGCAGCTTGGATAAATTCTGATTGATTAAGTCCATACTTTCCAACCATGTTTTCCTTCTATACTCATCATCATTTTCCAGCTGCTGATCTCTTTCTTTCATTATCTTCTCAAACTCTTTGAACAGTTCTTTATATATATGCTTGAACCCATCGATCTTTCTTAGCATGTTATTTTCCATTTCTCTCTCTTTCTCCTTCATGATGTTCAGCAATTCAGCATCTCTTTTGAACTGATTATTGTAGAAAGCTTGCATTCATGTCTGTATTCTTCCCATCATCTTCTCTCCTTGTTTCTTCAGCTCCTCCTTGTGTTTTTCTTCTCTTATTCTCCAATTTTCTTCCCATATTTGCTCCTTCCTTCTGGCTGTAGCCTCCATGAATTCTTCTTTGATCCTTTATTGCCTTTCCCATTTTAATTCTCTTTCCTCCATTTCCTTTTTCATTGTTTTTAGCATTTCCATTATTTCAGCATTTCCTTCTATTCTCCTGGATGCTTAGCGAACTGGTACTGTTCTGTACTTACGGAGATAAAGGATATGTTGGGCTTAATCTGAGTTCTTCTTACATACGGAAGGACATTATGCAGTACCTCCTCAATTTCTCTTCTATCAGTTTCTGCATCTATCTCTTGCCCTATTTCTGCATCTAATATCATCACTTCCTTCTGCTTCTTTCCTTTAGGCCCCCTTGTCACTCAGTAAGGGTGGGGGCAGGGACATCTTTCTTCTTCCTCCCAATTTCCTTTCACCTGAGAGCTTGAGTCTAGTAATGAGTGGCGGTGAGGAATCAATCCTCTTTATTTCTATAATGGTACCCTCACGATTGATTCTTCGTTAGCATTTCCCATGTTTATTTTGTATCCTTTCACAGGCGTACATGAGATAACTCTCTGCTCTCATTGTGCGAGTGTCTAGTAGGTACTATTACAGAACATATAAAATAAAACCAAACCTTTGCCTCTTATGTGAGAGCTCCCCTTTTGATGGCATGGTGGGGATTCTTCTTGAAGTCTTCCCGCTTTCCTTCTCCTCCAGTCCAAGCCAGGTTCACTATTTTTCATAATTTGGGTTTTTCAACAATTTCTTGTATTCGTATGCTTGAAATCTCGGTTTAAACACTTCATTTATGCTTCTATCGTCGAAGGGCACCCAAACACCTCTCTCACAGCAGGGAATCCTCCTTCATTCCCACCATGTTTGCATAGAATTCCCTTGGTAGAGCTGAAAATCCACGGTGCTTTGTGCTCACAAAAGAATACTTGACCTCTTTTCTATTACTTGAGGAAAATGGGGAAATTAATTTGTCAAACCCTCTTTCGCAGATAAATTCTTTGTTCCACATCACCTTGTTCCATAGTCTTCTTCTTAAAATGAAGTATTTTCTTCCTCTTCTTCTCTCTCGGTGCTCATCCTCACTCTTGTTGGTTTCTTTTGACATTTACTTCTTAGCGAGGTTGAATCTCGGTGAGCTTTCTTCTCTTGCTTGACATTATAGCGCATGATTTCGTCGATCGAGTTTGTTAGAATGTTGACTTCATCTTGGTTTGTTTGCCATGATTGAAGGTTTGCGAGGTGATGGCGGAGCTTTGGTTCCTAGGGTTTCAAGATTCCAAAGATGGATGCGAGAAATGGAAGGTTGGGTTGAATTAGGTTCTTTTGGAATTTGAAGTGGAATAGACGCTGGGTTTAATGTCATGACAACGCTATGGGAGTCACGACATTAACTATTGGGTCTCTAAATTAATGATTTTCAATGAATTTTATTTGTTTTTTACTGTTGGATGCCCAAAATGAGAGGTTTTAACCTTCTTTATTTGACTTCAGGGCTATTTTGGTCACGACTTCAAAATTTTTGGTTGTGACCAGAAATGTGGTCACGACAGGGAAAATGGTGTTGCAATAAAAAAAAAAAGTTCTTTCCCTCCTTTATTTCAGTCATGACCTCAGTTTCATTATTTTGACTTTCTTTTCCACTTTTTAATTTTCACATCTAGCAGTTCTTAGTTGCAACTTTTTAGTGTGTTGCGACCCAAACATAAACACTCAAATTCATGACAATTTTCAATTTATTCAATTCAATCAAAGAACAACTACAACTCAACTCATCTTCATCATGCACAAAATTCAGCAACTTCCACTATGCATCACATTCAACTTAAGCACCAAAACAAGATAAAAATTCCCCCAAACTTTCCAATCATGCTATATCAAGACAAACTTTAAAATCAATTCAAGAAGAATATCTTTGCCCCTTTTTTGGTCTCTTATCTTGTGATTGAAGTTTGATTCTTGATGCACTCCTTTTGCCTGATCTTCATTGTCACATGTGAAACTAAAAAATTCTTTACCTACTCTTCAATCGATGGTATTGAATAAATCAAATTGCTTAGAAATTCTAAACACATAAATTTGTAAACTATAACAAGAAAAAACAAAAATTTAAAATCAAACTCGCGTGGATCGCCTTCCACAAAGTCGCTTCACTTTAGTCTTGGGCTGGACTTTCTCTCACGCCATTGTTTTGTTTCTTCAATTTCTTTGTTCAGAAGAAGGGTTATTCTTCTAATTGCTTTCTCCCAAGATAAGGCTTTAATCTCGACCATTAACTTTGAACTCCCCATGATCAAGTGGTTCTAAGTGTCACTGCCCCAAATTGTGTGCTTGATACCACTATAAATGGTCCACTCCATTCGACTCTCAGCCTTTCCCGAAAGAGTCTTAGTCCTGAGTTGAATAACAAGACCTGATATCCCGCCTTGAATTCCCTCCTCAAAATTGCTGTTCATGCCATTTTTTGTTTTATCCTTTAAATTTCCGCACTATCATAGGCTTCATTCCTCAACTCTTCCAATTCATTTAACCGGGAGTAGCCTCTCTTCCTAGCAGCTTTAAAATCAAAATTGCTTCATGGCCCACATAGCCTTATATTCTAGCTCAAAAGGTAGGTGACAAGGTTTTCCAAAGACAAGCCTATATGGGGACATTCCAATGGGAGTTTTAAAGGCAGTTCTGTATGCTCAGAGTGCATCATCAAGCTTCAAAGACCAATCTCTTCCCCTCGCTCGGAACTTACGTCTTTTCTGCACTTTCTTATTTCCTCGTTGGAAATTTCAAATTGCTCCATTTGTTTGAGGATGATAAGCCAAGCTCATAATGTGTTTGATAATTATATCTCAATAGCGAGTCATTGCCAAACACCTTATTTTCAAATGTGGCTTCCTCCATCACTAATTATAGTTCTGTGTGTTCCAAATCTCGAGAATATTTCTTTGTAAAATCCTAATAACCGTATTGGCATCATTATTTGACAAGCTACTGCCTCTACATTTTAATACATAACTACGCCTGGGAGTATGTATATTTCCAAATGAAACTAGAAAAGGCCCCATAAAATCCATTCCCATACATCAAACAATTGCACCACCAAGATACCTTTACAGGCATCTCATGCCTTTTGGCCGATATTTCCCATTCTTTGGCATTGATCACATACTTCTACCCATTCAAAAAACAAACCCTTAAAATAGTAAAGAAAACTCGACCTGAGAATTTTGTGGGTCATGATTCCCGCAAATGTCCTCCATGGCGATGCATGACATTCTTGTAAAATCTTGTTGCTTACCTTCGGTACATCTCCTTATAATCGATCAGCTCCTCTTTAAACAATAATGGGTCATCCCGTATGTAGTACCCATTGTCACCCTTAGCTTCTTTCTCTCGTTGGTAGTCAATTCTGGTGGGCATAACTCCACAAGCTAAAAAGTTCACAATATCAAAGATACCTGTAGGATTGAGCGACGCTTGAAATAACCGCTTCATCCGAAAATTTTCTTCTATTTCTCTTCTTTCTTCTGTACAAAGGTTTTCTACTCTTGACAAGTGATCGCCTATCACATTGTCACCAATTCTCTTGTCTTTATTTCTAAATCAAATTCCCCGTAATAATAAGACTCCACTGATCAATCTGCTTTGCTTTCTTGCCATTAGATATTTAATCGCCGCGATGATCGTTGTGAATAACTTGTATCTCAAAATGTATGGCCTAAATTTTTCATATACATGCAAATATTATTGCCAAGATTCCTTTTCGCAGTAGAGTAATTTTCTTATGCTTCATTAAAGGTTTTCTAGCATAGTATAATACTCAACACTTTTTTTCATCTTTTCGTCCCAATACAGCCCCATTGCAAAAATCATCGCATCACACATGATTTCCCAAATTTCTCGTCTAACTGTTTTGCCATGATGGGAGTTTCAACTAGTCCGATTTGATTTCTTCTGAATTGCTTTCCCATGTGGATTCATCAAAATAGAACTTGGGCATTCTTTCCAAAGAATCGCATAGTGGTCTAGCAATTTTGAGAAATCTCGATAAATCTTCTATAAAATCCAAAGATGTCCTAAGCAAACTTATGATCCTCAATCGTAGTGGGTGGCATTAGATTTCTTATAATTGAAACTTTGTTTGGTCTACCTCAAGCCCCTATAGAAATCATGTACCCCAAGACAATTTCTTCCGTAACCATAAAATGGCATTTTTCCCACCCGTAGCTAGATTCTTGTCTGCACCTTCAAGTACCGCCTCGTGTTATGCACTGCTCAAACCTGGATCCCATACACCGTAAAATCATCCAAGAAGATCTCCATAACTTCTTTCCTCGCTATATCAAAATATAGACATCATGCATCTTGGAAGGAACAGAGCATTACACAAACCAAATGGCATTCTCCTAAAAGCAAAGTACCCAAATGGGCATGTAGTGCCGGTTTTCTCCCGATCTTCGTGCAATTGCAATTTGGTTATATCCAGAGTATCTATCGAGAAAACAGAAGTGAGGGTGTCATGACAACCTATCCAAAGATCTCGATCAATGGAAAGGCGTGGGAAATGATCATTTCTCGCTGCGATTCAATTTTCTCAGAGTCAATACACACCCTCCATCCCAGAAAAGTTCTTGTAGGAATCATCATTCTTTCATTTTGATCACGTTGAATCCACCTTTCTTTGGGAACCACATGCACCGGGCTTACCCACAACTATCCGATATAGCATATATAAACCTCGCATTTAACCATTTCGTAACTTCTTTCTAACAACTTCTTTCATCACTGGTTCAAATTTTTTTCGATTCTCAATAAGCTTGTGATTATCCTCCAAAGAATATTTTGTGCATGCAATGGAGGGATTGATACCCTTCGATCCCTCTCAATTGACCAAGCAATTGCTTCCCTTGTATTTTCTCAGACTACCAGCAACTTCTCGTTTCTTCGCCAAATAATGCGCTTGATATGAAAAACTAGTTTTCTCTTTCTCGTCTCTAAAACTCATATTTTAAATGACTGGCAATTCTTTCAATGTCACTCTTCAGACGGTTTCTTGCTCGCGAGTTTGTTGCTTCGGCTACTTACTTCATCTTGACTGGTTTCATTTATACTGATTGTTTCCTTTGTTAAACAAATTCAAGGCGTGACTTCACAATCAAGACTCTAAGATACCGTAAATTATCTCAATTTCATCGATAGAGTAACAAGGATACAATCGTAATTCAATTCATCATTGAGAAGATTATTGTTTCTATGCCCATACAACCTGCCTTCCTGCTTGGCGTAGGGATGTTCCGCACTCCTTAATATTAAAATGCACTCCGCTCATTTCCAACTCAGTGTCACTAACTTTGCGTCCGGTTTATCAAGGCGTGCCCATTGCTAAGAAAGGTCTTCCCAAAGAACAGAGGGAAACTTGTGTATCTTCCTCCATCCGTGATGACAACAAAATCCAATCGGAAGATGAATTTCCTAACCTTGACAAGTAAGACCAAGAATGCCTTCGGTTGTGCCATGATCTATCAGCCATCTCGCAATGTAATTGCCGCTGCAAGTTCCCCAAATTAAGTCTCGCACAACCGACAGAGGCATCAAATTTATACTTGCTCCGTAATCACGTAAAGATTTCTTGAATTCATATTTCCCTATGGAGCGTGGAATGGTGAAACTCGCTGGTGGTCCTTCATCTTTGCCGAGCTACTGATAACCGAGAGTGTGCTCTCATGGGCGCAAGACCGCGAGGCTAAGTGGAAAGTGTCAGGGCAACATGTAGGAGCAGGAGGCAACATGGGAACGTGATGACACACGCGCACTGCATATCCTTTCCTCTTGAGGACGGAGGTACGTGGTTTAGTCATTCGGCATTTAAATGACTCATATTGATGAGCTTAAAAGTCATCTCTTTAAATTCCATTTCGCTTGATTTTCGCTTAAAATCAATATTTAATATACGTAATTGGCGAAGAAACTCACCAATTTGTCATTAGCAGGAAGGAAGCAAGAAAGATGGAAAATGCAAAGAATAAGTGGATAAAATGCAATGAATGGCAAGAGCGTAATAGAAGCAACCTGTCGTAGTCATCGATGCTGTGGTCTACATACCCGCTCGAAATCGCGATATCGTGAAGATTAAAAGGTTGATGCAGTCGCGATAGAAACACGCTTAGGCAATCAAGAAGGAGCATAAATTAAAAGAGTGATGTCGCGACAGGAAGTCTGAAGTCACGACATCATAAACAACCAGTGCAACTTCCAGCAGCATCAAATGATGTCGCGACAAGAAGACTGATGTCGCGACACCAAGTACAACCAATTGTTACCGGCAGAGAATTATGGATGAAGTCAAGACATCACAAAGAGAACATCTGAAGATTTTGAAACCATGAGGTTGATGTCACGACATCAGTGGAAATCCTTTCAAGGAAACAAGTACTGTGGAGTCGACGTCGATTGCTATTGATGTCAATAATGATAAACAAAGAAAGGTCAGCAGTGGGATCTGAGCCCATGTCACGACAACATCTTGATGTCACGAGATCAGGAACAACCATTGAAGACTGCAAGGACTAGGAAAGAATGTCGCGACAAGGCCGCGACGTCAAGTACATCACGAGCGATCAACCTAAACCGCATGGCATCGCATTGGTGTCGCGGACAACTCGAACGACTAGCTCGTGAGGATGAACTTTAAGTCAATGTCACGACAAGAATTGGCGTCGACAAGAGAACTGAGGTCACAACTCGAGCAAAGAATCCTGGGCCCGTTACTCGGAATCCACAAAGAAGTCATTAAGCGAGGGGGCCCAACCGGAAACCCTCGGCAATAGAAGGCTACCCATATCAAAACGCAGTCGCAGCGCATCAAGAGAGATCCGGGTAGCCTAGCTTCTAATTTTTATTCTCTTTTCTTTTCTTTTCTTTTCTTTTATTTTCTTCATTTTAGAACAGATTGTTTCTCATTTTTTTCTTTTCGCTTTGTTTTGTTTGATCTCGAATTGTTATCGTTGAGCCAAGTCGAATGCTCTAAATCAATTTCTTTTCAATTACACTGGAACGTATGGAATTTCGCATAAAATTCAATTCGATTGTTCCAGCTTCCACTTGCGTCTCTATTGATCATGGAATGCCTGTGAGTGCGTAATTCAAGAATTAAGGAACTCAAATTTCTCCATTTAGAGAACGCTTTTAGTTAGAATTCGATCTTTCCTATAGTATTTTCCAAGATTCGTTTCATTTCAATTCTATGAATTTACTCAGATTACGGGTTTATCGATTAGATCTGAATATCGCTTTATAATTAAGAATTGCGCTTACATACCCCGATTTCAAGGAAGTCCTCTCGAAAGGACACAGTAGCACAACTTCTAGGGGTAACGTCTAGTTCTTGAAGGTATACTAACTGCTATTAGGGATCCTTTCGCGCTTGCAAGTTCACTTAGATAAACCCTCTTCTCACTTGAAGTCAAGAACGAGTCGAACGACTTATCTATTTAACAAGCGTAGATTTCACTTCAATCTGATATGAGGCCAATCCCGTGTTAGCTTCGAGATCTAATCAAGGAAAGGTTGGATCTATTCTAATTTCGAGGAAGAGTAATTTGAAGTTGTATATCCCGTTTGACCGATAACTCGAGGCTAAGGTGTACAAATCTTATAAAATGGGTAATAAGTATCAGAAAAGAAAAATACCCAGATTCGGGAAGTTCTTGTTAAAAGTAGTTATCTAAACTCCTCGTAATTCGAGAGAATCAGAAAATGAGATAACGAAATGTGGAGTGTGGTGAAACTACCTGCACTACATTTGCCTGGATGTATTTTGAAATTGAGGAGGAATCAAGAAATCAATCAATACTCACTACAGAATCGATCGCTTCACTAGCACTGCTTTTATTTGTCTCTTTATGATAATTATTCAAGATTCATTTCTCAAGTATGTAACTTAGTCTTATTTTCATTCATTTTTATTTCAGTTATTTCTAATTTTCATTTTCTTGCGATATGAGTTTAATTCCCAAATTTTACGCCTGAACAATCAAGAGTCAACTCCTGACGGGTCCAAATAAGATGAATCTCAAGTAGTCCGGTAGTTGGATGAAAAATTTCGAGATCTCGCGGATCGGGAGCATTGGACTTAAATCCATTTTATTACTTGTCGACCTGTGCACTTGCAAGCAGACTCGTCAAACCAAAATTGAAATGATAGATTATAGGAGATCTGGAGTCAACAAGTTTATGATGCCGCCACGGATTAGACAATAGTCCTCTGGTAATAACGACATATAAATTTGTAAAGGTGATTCGGTGAGAGTCAACAAGTTTTATGGCGCCGTTGCCGGGGATCGAAAGAATTTAATAAATCAATATTCAGACAAAAGAAGGAAATACTAATTTGGACATTTTAAAAGAAAAAGAACAAAAATAGTTTTTCAAGCAGTGGTTAATTTTAACCACTAACATTTAACATGCCATGTTGAAAATATTTGTTGTATGGCTAATCCTATTGATCTGAGTGTACTTTGATTTCAGGAAGACCTTTAAAGCACAGGAAATAGGGACCTGATCTGATTCCAGCATTCACTGAATTGGAGAGAACACTCAAGGAGCTTAAGAAAGACAAAAAGAAATAAAATGAAGAGTCAAGACGGGATGAAGGATTAAACTAAGTGTACTAACCGTGTGAATGTGCATCAAAGAATCCTCAAAGAGCATGACACTATGGAGAACTTATGGAATTCTTTCATCCACAATACATATGCAGCAATAAAACAACCAGCAATCGATGCTAAGGATTTTGAGCTCGAACCAGCACTGATAACCATGGTCCAACAGAACCAATTGGTCAGGTCATTCCAATCGAAAATCCCAATGAACACTCTGGGGCGATTTCGAGAATAGCAAATTCAATTAAATCAATGGCCAAGCCGTGTTATTCACCAAAGGGTAGTTGTTCATTCTCTTACGAGATATGGCACACATGGTTTAACTCCCACCATACGAACTGCTAACACTCGGGAGAGTCGATGAGAGCTTATTCAAAGAAATTCCTTACCCATCCTTCAGTTATGAACAAAGATTGGGAATAACTAATTCCAAACATGGGAAAGATGAGAACAAGTATGCTGTTTTGAAGGATCTTGCTGAATACAACAATGGCCTATCGGACTTTTCTAAGAGAAATGGCAGTGCTGAGGAGAGCAGAATGAATGTGATGGACAAATTGTCCGCCATAGATGCCAAGCTGGATGCATTGATACATTGGTTGAATGAAAGGAAGTCAAACTAAAAGCTAAAAACGAAGCAGAGTTGTGGAAGGAATGAAGACTGCACAGAAAGAAGAATCTCTAAAATCACATTCAGATACCGATATAACATGATCGAATAAAAAAAAGGGAGTCTCCCATTCCTTTCCCTATCTTTTATTTTAATTGCATTTGAGTTGAAATAATTGTTAGGATTTTATATTTGAAGTAGCTTGATTGCAAGTTTGGGGGAATTTATTTTTATCTTGCATGGAATGCTTAACTCTTGAATAGGAGAAATGATAGGAATTGTCAATTTCGTACGATGGTAACAAATAAATCGAGTTGCAGGGTTGATTCGAAAGGATATTGAACAACTTTGATCTTGCTGTAATTTGGATTGTTTATTGTTTTGAGACATAACATGGGTTCGAGAAGGTTAACCAAAAATGTGAGAGTGTGAATAATAATAAGTAGAAAAGAAAGTCAAAATAATGAAATTCTGATAAAAATCGGAATATAGGAGGGAAAGAACATTCCCTGTCGTGACCCAAATTTTCAGGTCACAACATGAGAAGCTGAAGTCTTGATTTCCAGTAGCTAATATCTTGATTTAATAGCCCAATAGTTAAGGTACTGAATTCAAAAGGGAATATCAGACATTGAACCCAAGGTCCAAATTTCTCATTAAAACTCATTGAACTACAAGTCACCCAAATCCCGTAATTTTGAAGGAATAAATAGTCATAAATACGTAAAACAACCATCTCTCGATCTAATCAAATTGTGGAATATTCCCGCCTGTAAGGAGCATAATCGCATGAGAATATAGAAATTCAAGAAAGACGATCCAAATTCTCCAGCGAAAAGGCCCAAATTCTCGCTTGAAATATAAAAGTGGCATAAATAGATGAATCACTATCTCCCATAAAAGAATTGAAGGAAATCATAAATGACCTTGTTCTTCCAAAAGACGAACTCACTATAAAAAAAAAAAAAAAAAAAAAAAAAATATGGGAGAACAAAGTAAGAGAAACAAGCAGAAAGAATGAAGAGAAGGGAAAATGAGAGCAGAAAAAGAGTCCAAGGATGGCACGTTTGTTGGAACGAGTGGAGTTCAAACAAACCAATTCCATTGTTCGCTCCATAAAACGTGTGTCACCCGAGAGCGTTGATGGGAAGGGAATAGGAAGAAGGTTATTGATAACCCACAACCGTATGTCTTAAAGAAAAAGGTGAAGTAAAATTCCCAATTTGTCGCGACAACCTTATTAATCTGGCCGACCGCCATCAGAGCTCAAGGTCCGTGAACTAAATTTAGCTAGGGGCTGCAAACTTATGGAGAAGATATAGGATTTTCGAGCAGGAAATAGAGAGTCTTTCTTGAACTTAGTTACAAGAATGTTTGTAAATGAAACAGTTTGTACAATATCGAAATCTTTTTTATATTTGAATAAAATTTCGTGGGATTTCATAAATTGCTGATCATGATTTTGAATTTTATTTCGTAAGGTTATTTTCTGCTAGGAATCGTATCAATATATCCGCTCGTCAATTTATCTCAAAAGAATGGAGAACATGAATAATGAACCGAACTAAGAGTATGTACCGTTTGTTCAAGTTCTGGGCTTTGGGTCAAAATCGAGAGATTGGCTACACTCTCGATATAACAAAGTACTTGCAATCTAATGTAAGTAGACAAGGAATAAACACAAGTCTTGAAGGAAATAATACACCTCACCAACAAAGACTCTTGAAACTTTGATCGAAATTAGGAAAATTTTATGGGAATTCGTAATTTGTAATCCACAAAGCCCTAGAACTTGTTTTTAAATATTGATTGAGGCGAAATCCTAGTTGAAACAACCAACAAAAAATGATACAGCCATTATCAACAACTTGAGTTTTTCCACCACCACTATGTATATGCTTTTGCACACCCCGCCCCTAATTTGAGCCAAGATATTCCATGTCTTCAAAATAAGCCAATGAAAAGCCCAAGCTCATCCTTTATCACTACAACCGGCCAAGAAAGAACCTATGATGACCCAAGAACTAAAAAAGGAGAGGAAAGAGATGAAGTTCGGGGAGTTTGATTAGGAAAGGCAAAAGAGATGTACAGTAGAAGGTGAAAGAAGAGAGACTAAGACAGGAAAATACAAAAGTGAAAGAAAGCTGAAGAATAGTTTTTTGCCTTGCGGGCCTAACTCTTCGAACAATTAAGTTCTTAGGGGTGTTTCAACACCTAGTACCCTAATACCATCTGGTATGGGGAGCTACTAACCCAAAGTTCGCTTAAGAGTGTTAGAAAGCCTAAAGACAAAACATAGCATAATTCCTAAGGGGCGATTGAAGGAAAATTCCCAAAAGTCGAATTACGTAAGATAAGCTGAGCATACCTTGAAAGTTAAGAAATTGTTGTAGAATCCCAAACATACAAAGTTTGGGGGAGTTTTTTTGTGTGGGAGGAAATAGCGCTTGAGGAGAAAAGAAAAGAGTCAGTAATCTCAACCTAAAATTCCATTCATCCTACCCTTTTTCCCAAGCCTAACATTACAAGCCAAAGACTCCGATTGATTTCAAGGCTGAATCACCTACATTAGTGGAGATCAATATGAAAAACAAGCATATGGGACTTAAAAAAAACAATTTAAGAAACCTTAAGATTTAATAAAACTAAGAAGTCGAGATGGTTTGATGACCCGCACAATACGTAGTAAGACTTGATAAATAAACTGCTTTTAAATACATTAGTTTATCAAGAAATTTTGTAATAAAAGATACTATGTTTACCTTTTCATCCGAAACCGAATCTTGAATTAATAAAGTGATATCTTTAGCTATAGATTAGAAAGGTAGACAGATAAAGGTCGCAAAATAAAATGTAAAAATGTCTCATTGTTCGATAATAAACAATTCTTTCTTTTTTCTTCGCTGAGGACAAGCAAAACTTTAAGTTTGGGGGAGTCAGACAGCTTAAAAGTCATCTCTTTAGTCCATTTTTCTCGTTTGATTTTCACTAAAATTGAATATTTAATATACGTATCGCGAAGAAACTCACCAATTTGTCATTAAAGTGTGAATGAAGCAAGAAAGATGGAAAATGCAAAGCAATAAGTGGATAAAAATGGCCGAATGGCAAAGCAGAAATACAACCGGTTGAGCTTCCTCATTGATGCAACTAGGGTCTACATACCCGCTCAAGTCGCGATATCAGGAAGATTAAAAGGAAGTTGATGCAGGTCGCGACAGGAAACACAGTTTAGGCAGCTGAAGAAGGAGCAGAAATTAAAAGAGTGATGTCGCGACAGAAACCGGGTCGCGACATCATAAACAAACTGCAACTTCAAGAAGAACAAATGATGTCGCGACAAGAAGATCATGTCGGCACCAAGTACAACCAATTGTTACCGGCAGAGAATTACGGATGAAGTCAAGACATCACAAAGAGAACATCCTCAAGATTTTGAAACTACGAGGTCGATGTCACATACTGGAAATCCTTTCAAGGAAACAGTACTAGGAGCTGATGTCGCGACAAGATATTGATGTCGCGACATCACGACAAACAAAGAAAGGTTGCAGGGGACTTGAGCCCATGTCACGACAACATCCTGATGTCACGACATCAGGAACAACCATTGAAGACTGCAAAGGACTAGAAAGAATGTCGCGACAAGGCCGTGACGTCGCGACATCACGAGCGATCAACTGAAACCTGCAAGGGCATCAGATTGGTGTCGTGACAACCTGAACGACCAGTTCAGAGGATGCAGAACTTTAAGTCAATGTCACGACATGAATTCGATGTCGCGACAAGAGAACTGAGGTCACAACTGGAGCAAAGAACTCGGGCCTCGCTACTCAAATCCACAAGAAGTCACATCGGGTTTAAAAATTCAACCGGAAACCCTATAAATAAAGGCGCTGCCCGCATCGAAACGCAAGTCGCAGCGCATCAAAAAAGAGAGACTGCAGCCTAGGCTTCACTTTATTTCTTTCTTTTGTTTTCTTTCTTTTATTTTCTTCGCCATTTTAGAAATGTATTGTTTCTCGTATTTTTTTCTTTCGCTTGGCTTTGCTCGATCTAATATCTGAAATGGGGTCGAATGCCGAAATCAATTTCTTTTCAATTACTACCTGAACGATGGAATTTCGCATAAATTCCGCAATTCGATTGTTCCAATAGCTTCCATTTACAATGTTTGATCGCGAATGTCAGAGTGCGTAATTCAGTAATTAAGGAACTCAGCCTCCATTTAGAGAACGTTTTAGTTAGAATTGATCTTTCCTGTAGTATTTTCCAGTATCTTGTTCATTTCAATTTATGAATTTACTTCAGATTATGGGTTTATTGATTTGGATCTGAATACGCTCTTATACCGCTAATAATCGCGCCATTAATTCTCGATTTCAAGGAAGTCCTCCGAGTGACACAGGAAGATAATCCTGGGTAAATCGCCTAGTTCTTTGAAGGTATACTAACCTCGCTATTAGGGATCCTTTGCGCTTTGGTAAGTTCACTTAGATAAATCCTCTTCACTTGAAGTCAAGAACGAGTTGAACGACTTTATCTATTTAACACAGAGATTTCACCTCAATTCGGATAGCGAGGCCAATCCCGCGGTTAGCTGAGACCAATCAAGGAAAGGTTGATCTATTCTAATTTCGAGGAAGAGTAATCAAGTCAGGATATCCTCATTAATCGATAACTCGAGGCTATGTGTACAAATTCATAAAATGGGTATGAAGTATCAGTAAAGAAAAATACCCGTGATTCGTGAAGTTCTTGTTAAAAGTAGTTATCTAAACTCCTGTAATTCGGGAGAATCAGGAAAATGATAACGAAATGTATGGAGAAATCCAAATTCAAGACTACATTCGCTTACGATTTTTTGAAATTGAGATAATCAAGAAATTCAATCAATAATTACTCATGTGAATCGATCGCTCACTACAAATGCTTTCTCTTTATGTGTCTCATGATAATTATTCAGTATTCATTTCTCGTTATAGAACTTAGTCTTATTTTCATTCATTTTATTTCAGTTATTTCTAATTTTCATTTTCTTGCGATGAGTTTAATTCCCAGCTTTTACGCTGAACACCGTTATCAATTGATGGTTCAAATAGTATTAATCTGGCAACCGGTAGTTGATGAAAATTCTCGAGATCTCAGATCTGATATCCGACTTAAATCCATTTTATTACTTGTTTAATTGCACTTGCGGTATCTTGCCGAAACCAAAATCGAAATGATAGATTATAGGGAGATCCTGAGAGTCAACAAGTATGATGCTCGCTGCCGGGATTGACAATAGTCCTCTGCATAACGACATATAAATTTGTAAAGGTGATTTGGTGAGAGTCAATGTTTTATGAGCGCCGCTATCAGGATCGAAAGAATTTAATAAAATCAATATTCGATTATTAAGGAAAATACTAATTTGGACATTTTAAAAGAAAAAGAACAAAAATAGTTTTTCAAGCAGAGGTTAATTTTAACCACTAACATTTAACATGCCATGTTGAAAATATTTGTTGTATGGCTAATCCTATTGACTGAGTGTACTTTGATTTCAGGAAGACCTTTAAAGCAATGTGAAATGTGGACTGACCGATTCCAAGATTCACCGACCGAGAGAACACTCAAGGAGCTTAAGAGCATAAAAGAGTCAAACAAGAACATGACAGATGAAGGATTAAACTAAGGTACCAACCACAGAATGTGCATCAGCAATCCTCAAAGAGCATGACACTATGGAGAACTTATGGAATTCTTTCATCCACAATACATATGCAGCAATAAAACAACCAGCAATCGATGCTAAGGATTTTGAGCTCGAACCAGCACTGATAACCATAGTCCAACGTAATCCACTACCGGGTCATTCCAATCGAAACCTAGCAATACTGGGGCGATTCAGAATAGCAAATTCAATTAAATTGAATGGTGTGAAGCCAAGTTATCTTAGTCGCTTGTTCCCATTCTCCTTACGAGATAGGGCAATAACATGGTTTAACTCCCTACCATGTACGAACTGCTAACACTCTGGGAGCAGCCGATGAGGAGCTTATTTCAAAGAAATTCTTTACTCCCATCCTTCGCTTCGAACAACAAAGATTTGGGAATAACTAATTCCAAACATGGGAAAGATGAGAACAAGTATGCTGCTTGAAGGATCTGCTGGAATACAACAACAATGGCCATCGGACTTTTCTAAGAGAAATGGCGGCCGAGGAGAGCAGTAATGAATGCGATGGACAAATTGTCCCCATAGATGCCAAGCCGGGATGCATTGATAAGATTGCTGAATGAAAGGAAGTCCAACTAAAAGCTAAAAACGGCGTAGTTGTGGAAGGAACGAAGACCGCATGTAAAGAAGAATCTCTAAAATCACATTCAGATACCGATATAACATGACTGAATAAAAAGTGAGTCTCCATTCCTTTCCTATCTTTTATTTTAATTGCATTTGGAGTTGAAATAATTGTTAGGATTTCATATTCAAGTAGCTTGATTGCAAAGCTCGGGGGAATTTATTTTTATCTTGCATGGAATGCTTAACTCTCATCAGAGAAATGATAGGAATTGTCAATTTCCTGCATGATGAAAATAAATTGAGTTGTGGTTGATTTGAGTGACATTGAACAACTTTGATATTGCTGTAATTTGGATTGTTTATTGTTTTGAGACATAACATGGGTTCGAGAAGGTTAACCAAAAATGTGAGAGTGTGGAATAGCACAAGTAGAAAAGAAAGTCAAAATAATGAAATTCGAGCAAAAATCGAATATAGGAGTGGAAAGAATATTCCCTGTCGTGACCCAAATTTTCAGGTCACAACATGAGAAGCTGAAGTCTTGATTTCCAGTAGCTAATGTCTTGATTTAATAGCCCAATAGTTAAGGTACTGAATTCAAAAGGGAATATCAGGACATTGAACCCAGTGTCCAGTCTCATTAAAAACTCATTGAACTACAAGTCACCCAAATCCTGCAATTTTGAAGGAATAAATAGTCATAAATACAGAAACAGAAATTCATCTCTTGATCTAATCAAATTGTGGAATATTCTCAGTTGTAAGGAGCATAATCAGATGAGAATATAGAAATTCAAGAAAGACGATCCAAATTCTCCATGAAAAGGCCCAAATTCTCAATTGGAAATATAAAAGGGGCATAAATAGATGAATCTCATTTAATCTTCCCATAAAAGAATTGAAGGAAATCATAAATGACCTTGTTCTTCCCAAAAGACGCAACTCACTATAAAAAAAAAAAAAAAAAAAAAGATGGGAGAACAAAGGAAGAGAAACAAGCAGAAAGAATGAAGAGAAGGGAAAATGAGAGCAGAAAAAGAGTCCAAGGATGGCAGTCACTGTTTTTATGGAATGAGTGGAGTCGGAAAACAAACCAATTCCATTGTTTGTTCCATAAAACGTGGTGTCACCTGGAGAGCGGTTGATGGGAAGTGGAATAGTTAAGTGGTTATTTTCGATAACCCACAACCGTATGCTCCAGCAGGGCGCGGCAACCCCCAATTTGTTGCACAACCTTATTAACTGGCCGAATCGCCATCAGAGCTCAAGGTCCGCGAATCCAAATTCGCTGGGGTCAAACTTATGGGAGAAGATATAGGATTTCTGAGCAGAAATAGAGTCTTTCTCGAACTTAGTTATAATAATGTTTGTAAATGAAACGCTTGTACAATATCGAAATCTTTTTGATATTTGAATAAAATTTCGTGGATTTACAAATCAAGGATCATGATTTTCAATTTTATTTCTGCTAGTTATTTTCCTCGTTAGGAATCGACAATACATTCGTTTGCTCAATTTATCCGAAAAGAATGGAGAACATGAATAATGAAACTGAACTAAGAGTATGTACCGCTTGTCTAAGTTCGGTTTGGGTTGAAAATCGAGATTGGTTAATTTCGATATAACAAAGTACTGTAAACTAATAAAGTAGACAGCGGAATAAACACAAGTCTTGAAGGAAATAATACACCCTACCACGCACCTTTGAAACTTTAATCGAAATTAGAAAATTTTTAATGGAAATTAATTTGTAACTACAATTCTAGAACTTGTTTAAATATTGATTGAGGCTTAAATCCTAGTTGAAAACAACCAACAAAAATGATACAGCCATTATTGAACGCTTTGAGCTTTTCCACCACCACTATGTATATGTTTTTGCATACACCCTACCCCCGAATTTGAGCCAAGACATTCCATGTCTTCAAAATAAGCCAATGAAAGCCCAAGCCATCCTTTATCACTAAACTCCACAAGAAAGAACCTATGATGACCCAAGAACTAAAAAGGAGTAGGAAAGAGATGAAGTCTGGGGGAGTTTGATTTAGGGAAAGGCAAAAGAGATGTACAGAGAAGGTGAAAGAAGAGATCGAAGACGTGAAAATACAAAAGGAAAGAAAGAAGAATAGTTTTTGTCTCAGGCCTAACTTCTCAATTAAGTTCTTGTGTGTTTCAACACCTAGTACCCTAATACCATCCTCGGGTATGGAGCTACTAACCCAAAGTTCGCTAAGAGGTGAGCCTAAAAAGACAAAAAAAAACATAGCATAATTCCTAAGGGGCGCATTGAAGGAAAAATTCCCCAAAAGTCGAATTACGTAAGATAAGGGAGCATAAATTTTGAAAAGAAGAAATTAAGTAGAATCCAAACATAAAGTTCTGGGGGAGTTTTTTTAGGAGGAAATAGCAATGAGGAGAAAAGAAAAGAGTCAGTAATCCTAAAATTCCATTCATCCTACCCTTTTCCCCAAGCCTAACATTACAAGCCAAAAGACCTGATTGATTTTGAAGGTTGGAATCACCTACATTAGTGGAGATCAATATGAAAAACAAGCATATGGGACTTAAAAAAAACAATTTAAGAAAACTCCCAGAAGATTTACTAAAACTAAGAAGAAGTTGAGAAGGTTTGATGACCTGCACACACACACAGAGTAAGACTTGATAAATAAACTGTTTAAATACATTAGTTTATCAAGAAATTTTGTAATAAAAGTATACCATGCTTTATTCTTTCATCTGAAAACTGAATCTTGAATTAACAGTGATATCTTTTAGTTATAGATTAGAAAGGTAGACAGATAAAGGCTGCAAAATAAAACAGAAAAATGTCCTTATTGTTTGAGGACAAACAATTCTTTCTTTTTTCGCTGAGGACAAGCAAAACTTTGCCTGGGGGAGTTTGATGAGCTTAAAAGTCATCTCTTTAGTCCATTTTTCTCGTTTGATTTTCAGCTAAAATTGAATATTTAATATACGTAATTATGAAGAAACTCACCAATTTGTCATTAGCAGAAGGAAGCAAGAAAGATGGAAATGCAAGAATAAGTGGATAAAATGCAAATGAATGGCAAGAGCAGAAATGGGCAACTGTCAGCCATCATGCACAAGGGTCTACACAAATTCACTAAGTCGCGATATCGTGAAGATTAAAAGGAAGTTGATGCAGTCGCGATAGGAAACACGCTTTAGTGTACCAAGGAGCATAAATTAAGAGTGATGTCGCGACAGAAGTCCAAGTCGCGACATATCATAAACAACCAAAGGTAACCTAGCAAGATCAAATGATGTCATGACAAGAAGACTGATGTCGCGACACCAAGTACAACCAATTGTTACCGGCAGAGAATTATGGATGAAGTCAAGACATCACAAAGAGAACATCTGAAGATTTTGAAACCATGAGGTTGATGTCACGACATCAGTGGAAATCCTTTCAAGGAAACAGTACCAGGAGCTGATGTCGCGACAAGATATTGATGTCGCGACATCACGACAAACAAAGAAAGGTTGCAGGGGACTTAGCCCATGCCACGACAACATCCTGATGTCACGACATCAGGAACAACCATTGAAGACTGCAAAGGGCTAGAAAGAATGTCGCGACAAGGCCGTGACGTCGCGACATCACGAGCCGAACAACCTAAACCCGGGCAAGGGCATCGATCGCGGTCGCGGACAACCCGAACGACCGCCAGAGGATGTGCGAAGTCAATGTCAATGACATGAATTCGATGTCGCCGACAAGAGAACCGAGGTCACAATCGAGCAAGAATCAGCCCGGCTACTCCGGGAATCCACAAGAAGTCACATTGGGTTTAGGCCCAACCGAGAAACCCTATAAATAAAGGCTACCTGCATCAAAACGCAAGTCGCAGCGCATCGTAAGAGAGATCCGTAGCCTAGGCTTCACTTTTATTTTCTTTCTTTTGTTTCTTTTATTTTCTTTCGCTATTTTAGAACAGATTATTTCAGATTTTTTTCTTTTTCGCTTTGTTTTGTCTGGGATTCACTGTTATCGCTGAGCTGAAGTTGAATGCCGAAATCAATTTTTCACCACACTAATTAAACGTATGGAATGTGCATAAATTCCGCACCCGATTGTTCCAGCTTCATTTGCAATGCTCTATTGATCGTTGGAATGTCAGAAGCACTCGCAATTAAGGAACTCAGCCTCATTTAGAGAACGTTTTAGTTAGAATTGATCTTTCCCGTGAGTATTTTCCAAGATCTTGTCTATTTCTAATTTATGAATTTACTTCGACATGGGTTTATTGATTTTGATCTGAATATCGCCTTTATACCCAAGTAAGAATTGCGCTATTACCCCGATTCAAGGAAGTCCTCTGAGTGACACAGGAAGACAACTTCCGGGGTAACGCTCAGTCTTTTCAAGGTATACTAACCGCTATTAGGATCCTTCAGGCTTTCAGAAGTTCACTTAGATAAATCCTCTTCTCACTTGAAGTCAAGAACGAGTTGAACGACTTATCTATTTAACAAGCAGAGATTTCACCTCAATTCGGATAGTGAGGCCAATCCCGTGTTAGCTGAGATCTAATCAAGGAAAGGTTGATCTATTCTAATTTCGAGGAAGAGTAATTTGAAGTCAGGAGATCCTTGCTTTGACCGATAACTCGAGGCTAAGGTACAATTCATAAATGGGTATGAAGTATCAAGTAAAGAAAATACCCGATTCAGAAGTTCTTGTTAAAGTAGTTATCTAAACTCCTCAGAATTCGAGAGAATCAGAAAATGATAACGAAATGCGAGTGTGGAGAAATCCACCAGACTACATTTGCTCTCGACAGATTTTGAAATTGAGATAATCAAGAAAATTCACCAATACTCACTACAGAATTGATCGCTCACTACAGCTGTTTCTCTTTATGTGTCTCTTTTATGATAATTATTCAGTATTCATTTCTCGTTATAGAACTTAGTCTTATTTTCATTCATTTTATTTCAGTTATTTCTAATTTTCATTTTCTTGCTATGAGTTTAATTCCCAGCTTTTACGCTGAACACCGTTATCAATTGATGGTCCAAATAGTATGAATCTCAAGTAGTCCGGTGAAGTTGATGAAAATTTTGAGATCTCGGTGGATCGATGACTGACTTAAATCCATTTTATTACTTGTCGACCGCACTTCAAGTAAAGGTATCTCTCACGAAACCAAAATTGGAAATGATAGATTATAGGAGATCCTTGGGTCTCAACAAGTTTTATGGCGAAGTTGCCAGGGATTAGACAATAGTCCTCTGGTAATAACGACATATAAATTTGTAAAGGTGAATCGGTGAGAGTCAACACATATGCATGTGATTGTAGGTATATGTGTGTGTGAATTCAGATCAGATCTAAATTTTAAGGGGGTAAGAATGTGAGTAATCCCTGATAAAGTAAATGATAGACACAGTCGCAAACCCGTAATTTCTTCAGACTGGATGATGACGCTGGACATACCGCTGCTGAGTTCGTCTCAAATCTCAAGTACATAGTCGACTCGTCGACCCGAGAAGGTCGAAATTGCACGTATTTCAAGACAAACGAACAAATGAGAGTGTGACACGTGGCATGAAATGCATGCCATGTGGCACCTGGGGCGAGAGGACACTGCACTTCAAAGGAAGCCAAGTGTCACACTTCTATCTTGCATGAGAGGATAGTGGAGGGAAAGTGGGCATGAATGACATGTGGGATGCCATGTGCCATGAGGAGAGAAAGAAGAGGTGTTCTACACCTAGATAAGTATTCTCCACCTAAAGCAATTTTTTCGGTGAGAAGATGAGAGAAAAGGGGAAAAAGAAAAGAGGAGAAGATAAGAGAAAAAGAAAAAGAAAAGAAAGAAGAAAGACAACGGAAAGGAAAGAGAACCAACAGTTCTCCTGACAATCAAACAGGAGCTGGGTGTGAAGGAACTGATTCGCACTTCAGAGGTAGGAGTTCTCCTACGCTGTTACCTTGTTTAAGAGCCATGAACGACCATGTCACATAGCCCGAGTAAAGGCTGGTTTTAAAGAATACTGATATAAATTATTGTTACCGGGACAAGTTTTCGGGTTTGTGTAGTTTTCTAAAACCGCAGCTTCTGAACCGATTGTCAGACCGTAGTTTGGGATCATAGATGATCTCGCTGTGTGTCGTACATGCCGCTCGAGATCGAGATTGAAACTAGTTTTTGCGTATACGCTTGTTCGAATAACATGCAGATTGTGTGAGGAAATGATGTTAATATATATGCATGCTTGTTATATATTAATGTGATGCTTGGTGTGAAGTATGTATTATGAGTGTTACATGTAGTTCCCCATCATGCATGTAACATGAGATATTATGCAGTGACATTATCATTGCATGTGCACGGGGTCATCGCGTGAATCAGTGTGTGAGTGCATGAATAAATGGGTATTCTGAGGGTTGTCCAAGAATGTTGATTCGAGGGTTATCCAATAAATTATATCGAGGTTTGTCTTGTCGAACTCTATCGGAGGGTCAGTCTAACAAGGGGTTCTCGGATGGTCTAAAGGGGTTTGATACTCAGAGGTTGTCCAGTGGTTTACTATTCGGAGGGTTGTCCAGGTGTGCAAAATATTCAAAGGGTTGTCTGATATCAAAGGTTGTTCAATGGGTTTCAAAAATAAAAAGCTTTTGTTTTGAAACTAGTTTTCATACATGGCAAATTGAATGTAAGGAGTAGTAGAGTCAGTGAGACTAGACATGACATAAACATTCATATAGAGATATGCATATTTTATATGAATGAGTGTGAATGATTTTGTGGATTATGCCATTGCATGTGCACTTAGGTGGGGAGTAGCCCTTATAGGAGATATTCTCTACTGGGCATAGCTCACCCCGTTGTGGGAAAAATATTTTCAGGTACTGGAGGTACACCAAGACAAGGCAATTCATGAGGTCTTAGTTGAGAGAAAGATCTAAGATGGCCTATCGTGTTCTTTTGTAAAATTTTTGAGTAGAAAACCCAGTTTTTGTTTAAACTGAACTGTTGTCAAAATTTAGTACTTGTGATGTAAATAAAATTGTAATTAAACTCAGATTATATGTTTAATACAATTGCAGGCAATGTTGCCTCGAGGATATTTGGTCAGTTCAACCATAGAAGTCGCTCTATTTTCGATCCTATGTATTAATGAACTTTAAGACTGAATTTTTGATGGGAAGTAAAGGAATTTCAGTCCTATTTCCTTCTGATATAGCCGGTAAGTCCCATCAGTAAGCTTTGCTGTGGGCTGAATCACTCAAATCTGACTCTACGCCCCAAGTTACGGCCTTTTACCCGGGCGGTTCGAGAGGATGAGTCGCGTCGGTTCTCCGCGAGCCGAATTCTCGGGCCGGATGAGCTGACCTCTTTGGGAAGAGCTAACCTCTTGGGCAGACAACTGGACCTCTCATGCGCAGCTGAACTCTCCGAACGAGCTGACCTCTTTGGCCGAAATGAAACACCTCGCATGAGCCAGCCTTCTCGCCGAAGCCGACCAGAAATGAGCTCTTCCGCCGAAATGGACTGCTTCATAGAGCCGAGCTCTTCTAGCCGAGCTGACCCTTTTGGCAATGTAGTTGAGCTCTTTAACAGCCCACAGCGATGACGTGTGTACGAGCTCAAGAGGATGAGCCAGGAGTCGGTGATGACCTCCTTGATGCCAGCTCTTCCCGCCGAGCTCAGCAAGGAATGAGCTCGGCTGTGCCAACTTCGGACAACCATAACTTTCTCATCCGAAGTCCGTTTCATGCGTTCGTAGACTCTATGGAAAGCCCTTTGAATATAAAATCCATCCATATATGTCTCAATATAATCTGAGCTCATATTGTGTTTGAAAAAGATGAAAGACGTAGGTAAATTGGCCGGTTCTACTGTGTTGTCAAGCCATGTGAAGCCAACTGGATGACCATAACTTCCTCATTCGAAGTCCGTTTCAGGTGTTCTTAGACTATATGGAAAGCTTCTTGAGTCTAGAATCTGAACACATGCCTTTGGACGGCATTTAGTTTCAAATATAGCCGAGCTGACCTCTTCTGGCAGAGCTAACCTCCTTTGGCCGAGCCGACCTCATCTAGGGAATGAGCTCGGCAACGCCAACTTTGGATGACCATAACTTCCTCGTCCGAAGTCCGTTTTACGCGTTCTTGGACTCTATGGATAGGTCTCTGAGTCTAGTATCTAACCATATTCCTGTGGATGGTATTTGGTGCTCACATAGTTTCTGAAAAGTTGATCATTGCACCTAGTGCACTAATTACTAGAATCTTGAATGAGAGGGACTGTTATGTGTCATTGCTTAATAATTGAGTGACACGTGAATATGTGTGAATGAGGCTATTATATAGCTTATTGAAGGTTACCTGTGGAGAAAAAAAAAAAAAAGGGACCCCCGGGATTTAGGGTGTCACATATCGAAATAATATTTCAAAGTTCATTAGTTCCATAATATTAGTCTAACATACCCCCAAGTAATTGCTCCATACTCTCAGGAATCACCATTTCTGTGTCACTTAGAGGGCCTCCTCGAAATCAGAGCAAGATACAGTCCTTTTCCGCGTACACGCTACTAACATTCAGAACAACACCAATTAAATAAATTCAAGATTTCCAACTATGACATTCTTTCAGGTATGCAGAAAGCGTGAATTCTGTAGTCATTACAGAGGGGCTTGTCTTTCATCTTAAGTTCTGAAATACAGTGACTAAGCTTGTTCAAAAATTCTTTAGAAATTGCTGGCTAAAATAAATGAACTCCAAAAGTACCAATTCCGTAAAAAGCAGGCATTAGTAGCTTCAGAGTACCACAATGAATCTAGCTCGAACTTCGCACGAGATCAACTGCTCCAAGTCCAAGAAAAATTAACTAAAAAGCTAAACTAAAAATAAATTGACGGAATAAATAAAGAAAAATAAAAATTAATATACAAGGTCTTGACTACCCGGAAGTTCAGTTAGGCGGAGCTGCACAGTGCCTTAGATGCTTCTATTTATAGATTTTCAAATGATGGGCCGCACTTTAAGGCTGAAATTGTGGATCCCCAAAAATTGGCCTAATAGGTGGCTTTGTCGCGACATTGAAAAATTGTGTCGCGACATATTTCCCTTCTTTGTCCTCCTGCCTTGTTGTGACTTGCAATGTTTTGTCGTGACATAGTTTCGTGCCCTTTTATTGAATTATGTCGCGACATACTTTGGGGTGTACTTAGCAGGTTACTTCAATTTTCTGATTATATCACAACTGGTATCTTGTCCACACGACCATGCTAGTGCGCACAGCGACCTCAAATGGTATCTCACGACTTCAAAGCTTTGTTGCTGACAACAAAGTTTCCTTATTCTAACTCTTGATTGTGTCAAAGACGCATAAAATTTCTTTGTCCGCGACAGGCTTCTCACCATTTAGTTTGTTTTATATGTAACTATAATTTTGATATCACAACACCAGGTGTCTTGTTTTGCTCATTTTTGTGTGACTAGATCTTATATATCTTCTGGCGTTTTCTTCAACATGTCGCGACATAGCTTCCGTTGGCGTGACAATATTCCCTTAAACTCTTATTATCATCTGAATAATTTATATGGCGACTTAAGAGTTTCCACCTAAAATTAGTATGTTGATAGAGCGACATAAAGCTTTTATGTGGTGACATGCTAACTTTGTTACCTTGCAATGCTGACTTTGAGGGAGAAGAAAAAAAAAAAAAAAAAAAAAAAAAAAAAAAAAATTTTTATATTGTGACATGCTTTGAAAATGTTTAGACATATTTCAGCTAATGATCAGCTGTCATTTGCTGTTTGTTTATGAGACATAAACCTTTGTCAAATAAACTTGCTGACATCATTCCTCTACCATTTATGTCGCGACATAGTATTCTTTGTCAGCCGACATTCTCTCTTCAAAATATTTCTGGAGTCAATGTGTAACATAAAATCCATTGGCACAACAAAGTTATATGTTTTTTGATGCATTATTAGCAACATTAGCTCTTTATTGCAACATTTATCATTCAATCCCTCTTATTTTGTGTTATGACAAAGTTGTAAAATTCCAGACATTGACACTTCTTGAGTTTAGCTTTATCTTTTGTTGCGACATAAGTATGTTGGTTCATAAATTATGTATAACATTAAGTTATGTTCTGTTATTTCTCTTGGCTTTTATGCTTTTCTTGTTGATTGTTTCTTTCATTCAAATCTTGCCAAAACACAAAGTTGAACGATTATTCCATAATTTTGCATTAAAATGAATCGTAATCTAAAAAATAGTAAAAAAATAGATTCACAAAAATGATGAGTTTGGGACTCATCCAAACATCTCATTGATAATAGAAATGCATATGTTATAAACAATTATTGAAATTGTAATAATATCAGTGAGAAGTATATTGAATTATATTTTGGATGATCTCACTTAGTCCATGGCATAACTAAAGGGAAAAAACATATTGATTGTCACATGGGCTCATAATCAAATATATTTTCTCCTTTAATGTATCATGCTTGGTTATATGTTAATTCAACTCTATGATCATGAAATCCTTTATATTTGGCGAAGGAAAGATATTAAGATTAAATCAAATATCTCTACATTAACAACACCTCTGTTCTCTTACCTTGGTGGTATTAGTCTTGTGTGTATATGGATTATGATTAACAAAATGTATAATATTAAGATTTCGTTACTCGTAACGACGCGGGGTGTTATATTCCATGGACAATCATCAGTGACATACCAGCATACTTAGGTGAGTTTTTGAAATACTGCCACTCTCAGGAACACTTCCACCTATAGATATCAGATATATCAGCATTCTTGACTCTCTTGGCAATTTTTAGTAGCCATGACCCAAATATAAACTGCAAGTCGATCTGGGCTAATGAGTTCATTCAGAATTTCTACACCGGGATGAAAAAGCCCTCTTGTGTACACATCATCACATCATGTTATGTCATTTGTTGGAATTGCATGAAGAATAATACTTGTGATATTTTCTTTTGCATGGTAAAAATAAATGATCAAAGTCAATTAATAAATTAATTATTACAAATATTATGATGTTCATCTAAAATTTCCTTACATATTTTCCACTTGTGGATTCGACATATTTTCCTCAATGCCTTCCAAAAATGATGATTCTACTATGTAAACCTCAACCAAATTCATCCCTTCTGAGATCAGGTTATTCAACTCAAACAAATACTAAATCTTGGTTGACTTTTCGGGATTAGAACTTAAGATATAGTCATCTTAAGCGATATCCAGAGAATCATCAAAATTTCTCAAATATTCTACACATGAATTCACAATGACGTTATATTACCATATATATGCCTCTTACTATTCCTTTTCATTATGTTTCCATAATTATCATTTTACATTTACGAAGTTTACTCATAAATATGATAATTGCGTTTATCTGATCATCGACCTATTTCAATATAAAAAATAACCTTAAACTATTAACAATTGCAGAACTATGATATCAAACATTCAATGATCTTTTTGCATGAGTTGGGAGCTTTTTTCCAAATATAAATTAGGTTTTTATTTTAGTGAATAGAGGCAGTCGGGATGTTGAGACTCCGTTTGCAGCTAAAAAAAATAAGATGAGTTTTATGCTATATTTTTCAAATGAGCCAACCACACCGTGAGAGCTAACTGATGCAAAATAAAAATAACCAGACTCTTCCCCAATATGTTAACTATGTGAACACAGAAAGAAAGAACCGAGATGGGATAAAGACAAGAATCTGGACATGTTGGGACATTCAGCATATAAGAGCTTCACACTTGCCCAGTCATCCTCCCCAATCTCTTCTTATCCTTCAAAAGAAGGCCTTGGCTTTCTTAAAGTGCACTCACTTTTATTACATTCTTATATATAGGCAACTGATCAGGGCCAAACAAAATAGATTTTAATGGTCACCTCGCTTGTGCAAACTGATAAGTCCTAAACTCATCTATTTTTATTCATTTTTCTGACATAATTTTAAAAGTTTATAATTCATTAATATTAAAATTATGAAATATTCATATTATTTGCTTTGTAGTTTTAAATGAAAAGAAGTCAATCCCAGCAAAAACGGAAAATTAGTCATAGCAGAATTCTCTATCGCGACATAGTTTCAGAATGTCATGATAGAATCCCAAATGACAAGTAGGAGTTATGTCGCAATAAGGATCAAGCTGAACTCAAATGAAACCAAAGAAGCACGTATTAACTATCTGAAGAATTTTGCATTGAACTTAAATTGATTTATATAAGTGTGTAATGGTTTTACCAGTCATAACAAAGGCTGAGAATTCCATAAAGGGAGAATAATGACAGACAACCATCATAACAGATCAAACATAATGTGGCTGTATGAGCATCTAACTCTCATAGTATAAAGTGGAGATAATAAAAAGCTACGTCACATTAAAGGAGCCATATATTTCAGGCCTTT
Organism: Tetrastigma voinierianum; assembly: GCA_016808115.1. Classification (NCBI taxonomy): domain Eukaryota; kingdom Viridiplantae; phylum Streptophyta; class Magnoliopsida; order Vitales; family Vitaceae; genus Tetrastigma; species Tetrastigma voinierianum. Next base: position 38,347 of record JAEQBH010001292.1, read on the forward strand.
AGATATAGTTAGATTTGAGGAAAATATCCTGCAGAAAATTTTATGTTGCGTGAAAAACCAACAAAGCATAATGGAATGGATCAGACAGAAAGTGCCTCACAACAAAATTTTCCATATTTATTGTGGACATTTAACATGATAAAGATGAAGGAGTTATATCTTGTGGTAGTAGTAAATATTCTTCACATTTGCTTGATAGAAGTAAGCATAATGAGAAAGAATAAGCAAGACTCGCTCTACAAAATTAAGTCATGGCGTTATTTAGCAAACTTGTGAAAAAACGTCTTTATCTACCCCTGAAATTTAGACATCGGGAAGCAGTGAAGTTTTTTTAAGTTTTCTAATTGAAAAATATAACACTCAGCGACCATTACCTCATATGCTTGATACCCTTGTCAAACCAAATACCTCTATCACTCTCCAAAACCCTAGCCCTTAACTTTGACTGAACCCTCGCCCTCACATATGTTAATTAATCTTTAATTCCTTATCTGCCATAACCTCTCCCTCAAAGCCTTCTACCACAGTATCTAAGGCGAAAACTTTTCCTTTTCCAATCTTTGACCAGGAACTTGAGTCCCGATGGCCATTCAATCTCGAACCTCAACCTGAACTGAAATTCATCTTTGTAGTGGTGGGATTCCTAAAGCGAGACATAGAGAATATCATAGTAGCCCTAGAGAACACGAAGTTGGTTCTATGGGTAAAGTACAATAAGACACATAGTACAAGATAGTGGTGATTGTTGGTGAGAGAGTGCCTATGATGGTGGTGGTTGTTCTAATTCTTTGTTCAGTCAATTTAATTTATTAAGCAATGAGAGAATTGAGGTTAGGGAGATGTTGAGGATTCTCGTGGCAAAATTTAACCTCATAGGAATATGGGCCGAATAGGTAAAGTGGGGTGAATGAAGGGTGACTACCAATGCTCTCGCGAAATGATGGCCGTACCGGCCTTCAAAAGCTTTCTCATTTTCCTATGCCACTTCAAATTAGAAGTTAATGTTTGTTAGATTGTATAAATGTTTGTCTTTTGTTTTGTTGTTTGAAAGATTCTATGAAGCGAAGGTAAAGTCTGGGCTGGGTTTAGTTATACACTCTTATGCTTTGGTTTCGAAAAGGAGAAAAATGCACTTCAATTAAGGAAGGGGTATAGTAGGCCCGTAGCAGAGTGGAGATTTTAATATTTTATTGCTTTAGAAAAACAATTGATAGATACGATGGTGAAACTTGGCTTGCTTTTCCTATTTTTCTCAGTGACCAGACGTACTGGTCAAATAGTTTGGTTGGGGATTTTTTTATTTGATTGTGAGATCCAATTACATTGGCTTTGTTAACGAATACCATTTTGTTTACTAGTTCAAATTTCTTGAAGCTATAATTGATTAAATATGTGTAAATAGAATCATATTTTAAAAAATGGCTACTGGATTTATATTTGCGAAGATAAGACCTGGTGGAATGTAAAAATGTGATTGTGACTATGATTGTTGAAAAATTCTTGCCAAAAGCATGAATTTGTTTCATAAGGAGGAATTTTTAGAAATTAATCAGACTATTAGTTTTAAGGAAGTGGGATGATGAGTCTTATTAAGTTTCATAACTTATTTGTTAGGATTTATTAAAGAAACGGATCAAAAGTAAGTTATCTACTTAGAACAATGAATATAGCTTCATAGACTACGTGAGAGCATTTATTTAAATTAAATGCCTTCGAGATGAACTATAGTATTAATTTATATATTAAATATTATTTACATTTCCTTTCGATTCTAAAGGCTCATCAGCCATATAGCGAAGCTGATTACGACAAGTATGGGCGCGGATTAAGTGGTGACATCAATGGTGGAATCACCAGGATTATTGGGATGCTGCATGTGCAGATGAATTGACAAATTTCCGTGAACATGGCCATGCCGGTGAAGTTTGGTTAGTGTTGGTTTGATCCTATAATGTCTGTATTTTATTTGCATTTTTTTTCATTGGCTTGTGTTGTTATGCATACAGTGGACACTTCAGTTATAAGTAGCGATATCATTACCATTTCATTTAACTTATTTCTACATTCACCTTTATTTCAAGATACTTTGTATATTTAAATTTTTGGCCTTTAGTTTGTTTTGTTTTGCTTTACATTGTATTTCTTTGTCCTGACATTACAATTGTGCAGCGTGGACAGCTAATCAAACTCCTTCTAATTGTGGCTGCTTTATTTATTACCATATGAAGACTTTAACCCATTTTCTTGGTTACTTGTTGAGGTGTAATTATGTTTTTTATAATTATATTTCTTGAAACCACATGATTACATCATGGGTTTTAGCTTTGTTGACAAATAGTGTTGCCCATTCCTTCTTTAATGATATCATCTTAACAATGTTATAATTTCTATGTTCCTTAATTTCTTGTTAGTCCCCACCTCCTAGGAATGGGAGACGGCCACCATCATCAGGGTTGATGACCTCATTTTTCCTCATTGCTCTTTTGGCGGCATAAGGGTTAGATTCTGCCCTTTTATTTCCATGGTGCAAGTCCTACTCAGGATTCCCTCTTTTGAGAGTGTGCTGAACAAGATTGGTAGCTTTAGTAGCTGGTTTGGTGGGGAAAACCTAGCAAATATGTTAATTGATAAGTGGTGGGTTAACCCTCTTATCTTGGACATAAGAACCAGAGAAGGAGAGCCAAAGTGAACTTACTCAAGCCCAACTTGATATGAGATTTACGTAGCTCAGAGTATATTTTGTCATCTCTTTGAGATAGAGTGTTCTTAACTTTTTCTAAATTTGTGTATTCATTTTTTTTTCAAAATATTTTCGGTACATTACATGTGGCATCTTTTGGGAAGTGGATGTCTACCATTTTCTCAATAGGAGTGCAATGACACGAAAATTATATAAGGTAACCTTCTTTTTAAATTCAGTCATAAATTTGTGTATTTAGAATAATATGAAAATATGTGATTCTACAATTTTTTTTATCATTTATTTTCAAAACAAGAAATTGATCGGCCTTTGATATGAAACATTATTCATGATGTTCCAATTTAACTTTTTATGCTCATATATCAATATCACATACAAATCAAGATGATTTAGGTCCACCCACTATACCATTAATACAATCCTCAAGCTGCCCTATCTATTTTCCTTCAGGCAGCTGACCATAAAATAGGTAAATAAAGAGGAAAGCAATTTATTCCATTGATTACCTATCAAAAATCTATTTAATAGGCTATATGTGTATGCTTGTAATTGGAAAGGAAGGGGTTGGTTCTGGAGTGAAGAATACGGGAATACTGGATGATTAGTTTTTGATTTGTAGTGCTTCATAAATTCATAATTGTATCATTCTTTGTTGAGCTGTAGCTACTAGGATTTTGGAGGCACTGTTTGGTTGAATTCTTGGCCTATTGTAATCTTGCAAACTATATGGTGTATATGGGAAGAAAGAACATGAAGGCTTTGGAGGAAACATTTATGAGATGAAAGGAATTGTAGTTGGTTGTTAAGTTAAGTGTGTGGCTAATGTCTTACGAAGAAATCTGAAGTGTTTCCATGGACAAAGTTTTACTAATTGTATCTTTCTACTATATTATTCCACTACATTGTACTCTGTTATATTATTTCACTACACTTTATGAGGAATATTTATGAGATTTTCCCCATTTTTATGGAACCCAGGGTTGAAGTCATAGAGATTGTTACTTCAGGACCAAGGCTCGTGCATTGAGATTTCTCAAGGTCATCATTATATTAATGATGCTAAATGGGGCAATGGTTTGCTTCTTGAGTGCACAAAGGAGAGTGTTGTTTTAAAATTTTCAGTTATTAGAAATGTATACATTTTCAAGTTATTTAATCTCCATATCGAATAATTAAAATACTTGAAATTAGTTCAAAATAATAAAGCATTATATTAACTTTAAATTTATTTTTTTATTTTTCTCACTTTATCTTTCCTTCCTCTTTTCATCTTGAGTCTCCTTCTCTACTTTTTAATGTAATATTTTTTTTTTAATTTTTTATCTTTTCTATCATATTAATATTATAATATATATATATATATCTCTATATATATATATATATATATATAATATTCCTTCTCATGGTGTGTTTATATGATTTACTTTTATTTCTGATTTTCAAGCGGTAAATCTAAATCTATAGAAAATATATAATTTAAAAAAAAAAAAAAGAAATCATTTTAAAAATACATTAGTAAAATATTTTATATCAATATAAGATATTGCAATTATAGTAATTATTAGATAATTATAAATGTGTTGGACATTCTAATTTAGGAAATTTTATGGGTATGTAGATTACCTAGAGTTGGCAATTCGGGCGGTCAGTAGGGCTCACACCAAATTTGGCTTGGTTTTTTTTGGGTCAATAAAAGAGTAGTCCAAGCCAGAGCAATTCAGTGGATCGGGGCTCAGGTGCCTTATAAAGTTGAGAATTACAAGGCGGGCCGACCTTAATTCAGTGGATCGGGGCTCAAATTGTACTTATCATGGCTTTGAAACAAAACGACACATTAAGCGAGTTTGGTTGTATATGGGTTCAAATATGCTTTCTCTCCGGATTATTCCGTGTATGAACTACTAATTTAAGCTATTTTTTCTCCGTTTTACATTTAATTTTCCAATTAACTTGTAGGTGGTTCTCATGTCAGTCAATATACTTATGAATTTTGGAATTGGCTCAACCTTAGGATGGGTACTTATAAAAATCACCATAACCTCCAACATCTGCAAGGCCTTGTTCTTAGTTGTTGTTTTTTAGGTATATAGTTATTTGCATAAAACTAATTATACCTATGCATCCTCTTCAAACCACAGCCGTACCAAATTCGATACTAATATAAACTCTATTGTGTGTATGTTTTACTGTTATGTTTATTAGTCAGTTTAACCATTACACATATCTCAATTTTCCTTCGATTCGTGCCACAGTAAGGTGGCTAAAATCAACAAAGGAATTTATATACACCTAAGTTCTACTATTTGCGTAGTCAAGCTCGCTACTTGATATAGTGGTCTAAGTCGAACACGGGGATGGGTTTTCATCCACAAAAATGGATTTGCATCAGTGCATGAAGGTAAGGCTTTCTATTTGGACTCTTTGGAATTGTGTTTTTCAAAACAGTGGAATAGTTTTGGAAGCCGAAATTATAAGCGAAGGCAAAGGCGATTAACTTTGAAGATTTAGGTCACTAACTTGGCAAGTTGAATAAACACAATTATCCTCGGGTTTTATCTCGCGTTATGACATGCAACCTATAGTCCATGGCATAACGGATCTATGTTTAACTAGCAAACCTCACCCTTGAAATCAACTCCTATTTAGTCGAACTGGGTAGCATGCATCTATGGCCCTTCTTGTTTGAAACCTAGCATTAAATATCATCTCGGAGGCTCGTAAAGACCATCTAAAGAACCCGCAATTACATCAGCAATAAGTACCTTGTATCCCCTAAAGCATGGAAATATTGGCCAAATCAATAGCATTTAAAAGCCATTCAACCCTAATTTGAGAAGATGAGGGCCATGCAGTACTTTGTAGCTTTTAATACAAGAGGGCAGCCTCATGCCCCACCACCAAGCTAGCTTCCTTCCTCTTCAAAGAAAGGAGGCTTATCCAAGCATCTCTTGAGTTGTCATCCTCAAGAGGGGTGTTTGGCAGCCAAGAAAGTAAAGGAAAGAAGAGAGAGAAGAGAGAAAAGCAAAACCTAAAAAAACGAGACTTTATTTACAAAAATAAAAACTTACAAAATATCTTCTCCCCCAAATTCTTCCAAAAATTGTTACTTAGGTTACAAAACAAGAGGGGCTTATATAGGCCTCCTCAAGGTATGAAAATACTGCAAAACTCTATATAAAATTGTGGCTAAGTTCATAGGACAATTCTAGAAGTAATACACACCAAGAATTTGGAATGAGTTTGGCAGTAATTTAAAAGCATGTGGCATCAATTTTAAGCTGCATTTGCAAAATTTCGCTAACTAGCGAAATTACCAGGTCTAGCGAAAACATGAAATTTCGCTAAGGATGGCCAATTTGGCTAGCTAATGAGAGAATTGGCTAAACTATTGAGAATTCTTGTGGAAATGCAAATAGTTATTTTAAGCTAAAAATGGTGCCCTATGGCTGGGGTGATCTGTAAGATACATTTCGCTGAACTTCAGAGAATTACCGCTAAACTAGCGAAATTTTAAGCAAGTTCGGCTCCGAAACCAGCGAGTTTAGCGAAAATTGCTGAGTTTCTTGATCTTCACTGTTTTGCCTCCTGTCTTCCACTGCATCCAATTTTCTTCACTTTGCTTTGGTTTTCTCATTGGTTCTTGGGCTGGTAGGGCATTGGAATCAATCTTTGTAGATTCATCATTTATTTCGAAATTGAACTCGAGTCATGAGCACGCAAAACAGCCAAAATAACAGCGACATAAGTGATACTAAGAAGACTGAACACTTCAATTGAGGTATAAATGACACTTTTGATTAGTCTTAAAAGCACCCAAAACCTATCTAATATAGGGTTCAAAATTGCACTTTTTGGGCACTAATCCGCTCCCCAACGAAACGTTGCTGGTCCTTAGCAATGCAAAGGCTAAAGGAGATTGCATGTGGTGATTTTCAAAAGGTTGCCCGTTCAAAAAGGTATATGTATACATATAAACATTGTTCTTAAACTGAAAAATGGACACCAAGTTTGAAAACCGAAATGAAAGAGCCAAAACCATACAAGAATAATTTCAGGTCAATATTACACAACAGTTTATGATTCTCAACTTGGATTTCACTAAATCTAATGGTTGTATTATATAACGGTTACGCCAGTAGGTATGAAATTGTCTCCTCCCCAACCTATGATATGGCCTTAATTTGTTGAACAACCTAGATAAGGATAGTTACACTTTCTTTCTTTATTCAATTACATTTGCTTAGGATGCAATGCTTAAAAGCGGAGCTTCACCAAAGTCAGGTGTAGCGAAGGTCCAGATGACTCCCAACCAATTAAGGTTGGGCATCAAGCCCGAAGGATCAATTGACCACAAACTCTGAGAGCTTCACGGACTCAGATGGCTTGAAAATCAAGCACCTACAAATGAATTCAGATTCTACCCTAGCCACCCATGCCAGCGAACACTAAATCGGTAACCTGACAATTAAAACCCAGGGCATCGGGTTTCAAAACTTAGCCATACTACACCCCTCGGACCGTGTTAGGTTTCAAGACAAAACTTCACGACTTTATTTTTCTTTTTCTTCTTTTCTTTTTCTTTTTCTTTTTGGAAGACAACGACAGAATGGCTAGTATGGAGTAACCCAAACCTGCTCCTAGGTTGCCAACATGCTAAAGCATTGTCTGCGAAAGGGAGAAGCGAACAAATTCACGACTTATTGAAATAATGCAGGTGCGGTGTGTGAGATTAGCTAAGGAGAAATTTTTCAAGTTGAGCCTCTTTGGAACTGGCCCGACCAAAAAGCGTTTCAAGCATGGAATTCTAATATAAAAGTGACAAACGGGGATTACATTCTCCAACAAAGCAATTCAATTGTCCCGATTGAGCTTGATTCAATTGTCCATTGAAAGCAAAAGCGATTACCAAGATGGAGTACAAAAGTAAAGTGTATATATCTCGTCGAATAGCTTTTGATAGCCAAAATGGCTAGTACATGAATACCAAAGCTAAACACAAAAATATCACCGCCTACTATGGCTCAATACATAGAAGTCTAATCAAAGTTAATAATGGAGTTGATAAAAGTGGTAACTATACAAAATCATAAAGAAACTAACCACCTCAACTAGCGTGGTGTGGTGGTGGAGTCTGAACTTCTTCTTTGCCCAGTTTCATCAAATAGGAGCTGCGTCGTAGTGGGCTCCTCTCTCACGATCGGGGACACGAGGAAGGCTGAAGTGGGTCATAATCCCCGTGTCGGCGTAGAATGGCGGACGACCTCGGATCTGGTGCACTGTGTAGATCTTAATGAGCGGATAGCATCCTCCTCAACTATCCTCTCGAGAAATTTGGCATGACGTACTCCGTGAATGGTGTCTTGAAGATGGATGGAGCCCGGGAGTATCGAGTACATAGCTGATTGATGTAGTACGTGGAGGGAGGAGATGAAGGTGATATGCGGCAGATGGAACTACAGGCAGTAGCATCTCGGGCAGGGCGGGTGTGTGGTGGGTCACCAGCTCTGGGCTTTTTGGGCCTCTCCCTCTGGTCTGTAGGGGTGACGATTGGAAGATCTGAGGGCGTGATCATCACCAGCTCAGGCAGGCCAAGGAACTCTAATCCTCCCTCTCGATCCACGGGCTCCTGCAGGCCATATGCTAGAAGAACTTGGAGTGATGGGCGTGGAGTGTGAGTGGAATGCTCTGCCTTTCGTAGGTCCTTAGGTATGGACCTTCTCTCAAATGCAAAGGGATGCCATCACACCGGCTCGAGAGGGATTGAACCAAAATCCCCCCGAGATCCGGTGAAGAGCCTCCAAAATAAAGCTCCCTCACTGCGCTTGCGTAATCTTTGGAGAATAAGCCGTCGCGGAAAAAGGTGGTCACATGAGCGACATCACGAGGTGGGGCGCACTCTGTAAAATCTTTGGACCCGGCCGGTGGTGTCTCACGGCGCGGTGCTGCACCATCTCGCGATGAAACGGGTGACTAATCTCGCAACCCTCTGCATTGGCGGTGATATCACGAGGCGAGTATCGGCAGCTCACAAAGTACTCACGCCCGGTCGTCGATCTTAGGCTGACTCTGGCGGACTGGCGTCTCAGGGTCGTCGAGGTGGTAAAAGCGCAGCACCTGAAGTGGATAGTAATCTTTGCCTCGGTCATGAAGGTAAAAGTGAATACTCCTCAATCAATCTCATGGACTCCCTGTATCTAGGATCAGCCCTCAGCGCAGGGACGTCGTAGAATGACTCCTGATGAAAATCTGGCTCCCCTAGACTCTCGTTCCGGTATCGGGGTCCGGTGAATAGATTAGGTCTAATCCTCGGGCGGGGCGACAGTAGGGTCAAGTGATGTGCCTCTCTGCTGACTGATGTGGCGGTGGTACTGCGGTAGGAGGATCGAGACTTCGCTGAGGCAGTGTGCGGGGCGGCAGGCCCCGGGCTCTGAACTCTCCTCCCGAGAATGAGGTGATCGGCGCGGGGTCCACGTCAGTGTCATTAGCGTCGGAATCCACGAGGCTCCTTCGGTATGGCCTCGAGAGCAATTGATAGTGCTGGGGCGGGGCCGGGCCCCGGGACCTCGGCTCGGGTATGCGCGAATCACCGCGGCGGGGACCCGCCTGTGCCATGAACCATTCGATATCGAAATCTTCTTTGAAAAAAAGGGCTCACTCAAGCGGAAATCTGCAGGCTGGCAAATCACGGGGCTAAGGATAAGACCGAATCTTTGAGGCGGGCACCAAATGGCTGGGCAGGGGCACGGCTGTCTGTCTTGTGATGGAGAAGCTCTCAGAGAGGCTCGGTAGAGGTGGCTCGAGTACAGGGCGGTTGTGTGAGCGCAATAACGACTCAGTAGTGGTGGTGGGCGAAGGCTGGAGTGCGGCCGGTGGTGACCCAGGGCTCAGTCGTGGTGCGCGCACGGTTGGGGCGAGAGAGCGGTAGTGGAGGCTGGTGGTGCGGGGGCTAGCTGGATGGTGGTATCGGTTGCTCTGGCGGCTCGAGGGGCTGCGGCCTTTGGGATACAAAATCTTGCAGGGAGGGTGAAGTATCATGGGCAAGCCAGCCTCCCCTCCTTTTGTAAGCTTCAAAGGGAACCGGTCATTTCCACCAAAATTAAACTTGCAGCGGAATTTAGGCCAGGCTGCGTCATCACACTACCAAAATCGAATTTTCAGTATTAAAATGAGAATTAATATATTACTAAAAGTAAAAATTAAAATTAAATTTTGGAAATAGAATATATCTAATAATTTAATATAAGATAAAATAAAATAATTACCAACTTGCTAAAATGAAACTACTTAAATTAAGGAAACATACTAAAAATAGCTAAAATGAAATGACTAAATTAAAATAAAAGAAATTGTTGAGCACAATTTGGTTTTTTGAAACACCAAACAGTTCAATTTCCGAATTACTCAAGAAGTGAGAGAATGATCTCCTCAGCCCTTACGATAACTTTAAGTGGCTCCAAAATGTTGGGTGGCCAATTATTGACATTCCTCGAAATGGCGGTTGAATTGAGCAATTGGCTTCACGATTTGGTCTTGGCAAGACCAAATCTTCTTCATCTCAGGCTGATCACTCCTACATTTCACGGGCACTTTGTTTTCTTGCACAGCGACGATTAGAAACTCACTTTCAATCGAAATTTGATTTTTCGGTTTTTAACAAAATTTGCTTGTTCAAATGGAAGATGTTTAACTCAAGGTCATGTTACCAAAGGTTGGTTGCATGACTCCATTAGGTAATTTATTGGCCATTAGCGATGGCGAAATGAATCTTCTTAAAGATGATTGGTACGCTGAATGGGTTCACTTACAGTTGGCTTTCGGTGTCGAAATTTACCACAAAATCACGGTGTAATTATGCATCTTCTCGCAAGACATCTCAACTATCCCGCCAGGAATTTCCTTGATCTATCGAAAATAATGATAAACCATATGATGTGGTAGTTAAGTTACTAATTTCGCTTTGTATCACCCGAATACGACATTAGAGTTCCTGCTTGGCTCCTAAATCGAAGCAATGACTTGTCTGTCGATTCCTTAATATTAGTGAAATTGTGGGAGATCTTGGATCCTTACTCTTGGATCCTTGTATTTGAATTATTTAAGCTGGATTGTGCGACTTGTTCGGAGTGAAATGCCTTCTCTCAATGCCTAGTCCCTTTTAATTGTACAAAGATCTTTCAAAAAAAATTTTGCATACAGGCACTTGTTTGATTATGTCCAATAAAGGTATGTTAACCTTCACTGCTTTAAGCACTTAAAATGCCCGTCTGAGATGCCTTCTTCTTACCTCTAAGTGCTTGTGGAAATGGAGGTGGTGGCGGTATTTCATTTAACCCTCCTTTATGAGAATATGCTCGCATTGCAATTCTTCTCCCTGCCTGGATTGTTCAACAGGTTTTGGCATAGGTTGATCAACCTCTTTTCCACTCCTCAGGGTGATTATTGCCTTCACCTCATCCATTCCTGAATTGTTGGATGATCCTATCTCATGGATTCCTTTGGGTTTGGCACTGTTTGTGATGGAAACCTCCCTTTCTCTTGTACTTCAAGCAACTTGTTGATCTTAGTGATAGAATACTGTAGGTTATCAATTTTCTGGTTGAGATTGCTCTCAAGCCCATCTATTCTCTTATTCAATGTACTTTCACAAGATCAATCCTTTCGTGCCGCCGCACATTGATTCCTTTTTGTTCCTCAACAAAGTTGCCCACCACCTTACTCAAATTCAATATAGCTTGTTCTACTGGAGAAGAGGATGGTGGTGGTTGTGGTTGAAATTGGGAACCAAACTGAGGTTTGGCCCCTGGGGGTACATAAGCAGGGGGGTTGGGTCTCCATGCAAGGTTAGGGTGATTCCTCCAATTGGAATTGTAAGTATTGCCATATGGAACATTAGATTGTTGTGGCTTGTATTGTCCTACAGTGTTTGCACATTCTGACATCAAATCCTTCACTGCAGGGACCATAGGACATGGTTCTACTAGGTGCACAGGGGATTGGAAATTAGTGCAGGGATTGGTCTGCGTGTGATTTTCAAATACCGCATGCACCTCTCGAGTTGTTTGCCTTCAAGCTCCTCTACTTTCCTTGCTAGGGCTGAAACCCAGCTCTCATCTCTAATATTTCTTTTCCGAAGTGCATACATCCCACCCCTTTGGTTGACTGGTGGTCTCATCCTATCCAATTCTCTGTGTGGTTAGGCTCATCCTAACTCCTTTAGAAGTCTCAAATCTACGTAATTTAAAAAATCCATGGCTTCATCAGGATGTTTGCTTAGAAAGTCTCCCCCACACATGGTTTCCAAGAGCTGTCTCATGGAAGGAGACATACCACCATAGAAGTGGTTCACCAACATCCATGTATCAAACCCATGGTGTGGGCATGCACCGCGTGGTTCTAAGTAAATCTCCCAACACTCGGTAAAATCTCTCACCATCATGAGTCGTAAAGGTATAAATTTGTCTTTTCAAATTATTGGTCTTATGAGCACTAAAGAACTTCTTCGTGAATTTCGCTCGGCAGCCTCAAATTTTCAATTTCTAATGGTTCTAGGCCCCAGTGAGTTCAACCAAATCTGGCCTTGCCTTAAAGTCAATGGAAATGCTTTAGCTTCAAAGAAATCCATGTCCATCATACCTTCCTCATGTAGTGCAACCTCCTCAAAATCCCAATATGAGTGTATGGATTTCATTTTCCATACCATGATATGTGGGTAGTAGGGGGAACTAAGCATGGCCCTCACTGCCACATCTTCATAGGAGGAATGATACAGACTTCGTGGCACTAACCTGGGGAGGGTGGATGTGATCCTCACGGTTCTATAAGCATTGGATTCACGGGGTTCCCGGTTGACTCTCGTTGTTCCTCGTGTGGATCCATGGTATCGCATATACCGACTTCACTAGCTAGGTCAAGTTGTGTACTTATCCTATGCAGTCTACCTGATGTGTCTCTATCCCACCGCCAGATAAACACCGTTACAAAATTTGTAGACAACAAAGAGCAACAACAAAGCTTCTCGTAAAAGGTTAAATTAACTACAAGAATTAAACCGGATCAGAAGAAAATGCTGCGCATCGCAAAGTGAAGTAAACTCGGGTACTCGCAACCCGAGTGACAAAAGGGTAAAAAGGTTACTCCACTTGTGATGCTGATCACACACTTCAACTTATCATTAGTAGTTTACACCATCCCTAGCCGCGCCATTCGACCAGGCCACGCAGTCAAGCTAAAATCAACAAAATTTATATACACTCTGTTCTCTACTTCACGCTGTAGTCAGCCATCATAGTGATAGTGGTATAGGGCCTAACACCTGGGATGGGTTTTCATCCTAAAATGGTTTGCATCACATGAATGCAAGGCTTTCTATTCGTGACTTTCTGAATTGTGTTTCAAAACAAACTGGAATGGTTTGGAAATCGAGAATTGTAAAAACTGAAAGTAAAAAGGTGAAAAGCACCCCTAAGATTTAGGTCACTAATCCTGGTGTTAGGGGCAAACAAGTGTCCTCGGTTTTATCTCGAGTTATGACATGCAACTCATGGGCCCATGGCATAACCGGATCTATGTTTAACTAAAGAAACCTCACCCTTGAAATCAACTCCTATTTGAGTCAACACAGTAGCATGCATCATGGCCCTCATCGCTTGAAACCCTAGCATTAAATATCATCTCGCAGGCTCAGAAGACCATCTGAAAGAACCACAAAGACATCTAGCTACATGCACCGTATCCTAAAGCATGGAGAGTATCACAAATCAATAACATTTAAAGCCATTCAACTCCTAATTGAGAAGATGAGGGCCATAAATACAAGACTGTATTTTTAATACAAGAGGACAACATGCATATGCCCCACTACTGCTTAGCTTCCTTCCTTTCAAAGAAAGGAGGCTTAGCTACATCTCTGAGCTGCCATCCTCAAGAGGGGTGTTCGGGCAGCCAAGAAAGTAAAGGAAAGAAGAGCAGAAGAGAAAAGCAAAACCTAAAAACGAGACTTTATTTACAAAAATAAAAACTTACAAAATATCTTCTCCCAAATTCTTCCAAAATTGTTACTTAGGTTACAAACAAAGAGGGGCTTATAGCCTCCTCAAGGTATGAAAATACTCAAAAACCCTATAAAATTGGCTAAGTTATAGGACAATTCAAGTAATACACCAAGTTTCGAGGCGGTTTGGCATTAATTACAAAGCATGACGAGGCATCAATTTTCGTTTATCAGTGGCCGCTAAACCAGCTTAAATTACCTGTGCCCAGCTTAAAACATGAAATTTCGCTTGTTGATGGCCAATTTCATACAATAAATTCTAAGCTAACGAAATTCTGTGAGTAGCTGAACCGCTTATTTTCGCTAAAATGGTGCCTAGCGAAATTGGGGTGGTCTAGTTAATTTGCCATTTTCGTCGAACTTATAAATTTCTCGCTAAACCTCGCGAAATTTTCGTTAGTTCAGCCAAATTTTCGCAGTGTCGAGCGAAAATCACGAGTTTCTCGATCTTCACCGCTTGCCTCCCGTCTTCCACCGCATCCACCTTCTTCACTTTGCTTTCGCTCATTGGTTCTTGGGCCGGGTTGATGATTAAGCATTGGAATCAATCTTCATGATTCATCATTTGACCTGGAATTGAACTCCAAGAGGCGCAACACCCGCAGAAAACAGCCAAAAATAACCTCTAAACAGCATAAGTGATACTAAGAAGACTTGAACACTTCAATTGGTATAAATGACATAATTAGTGCGCAAAAAGCACTCAAAACCTATCTAATATAGGGTTCAAAATTGCACTTTTTGGGCACTAATCACCTTCCCTGTAACATAACAGAGTAGACTTGGTTGATATGTACATCAATCTCATGGTCATGGTCTTAAAATCTCACACACACACATTAAACTATTTTTGTCATCATTCTATGACTTAAAATCACACACGCGCACACCCATTGACACTTTTGGATTACCATACTAGTCGAACCCTAGTATTGTTTGGATTACAATAAAATGATGATCTACTTATTTAACCTAATTGTTCGAATGAATAATACCGATTAACTATGAATATAAAAACTAGGGTTTTCGAGTTCACCCGGGATAATCCCATTGACTTGGGTTTGATGAAATCCTAAAGCTCATAGCTATATATTAAAGGTCAACTAGCTTATTATATCATTGGTCTCTCTCGAGCACCAATAACCTATCCTTAAAACTCGGCTATTACTTCTCAACCTCAAGCCGTAGGTCTCAGGAAGCATTATGCATAGCTAGCCTTAATAACCACACGTGGCTAATCTTCTTTCTCCCTAAGAGTTCATAAAAGTACCTAAAAACCTGCAAAATTATATAAACCTACAAAAACATTAATTCCGGCATAAGGACTAACATATGGCTAAATTGTGGGTTTTAGCGAATCTCACACTCAAAAAGACTATGTAATATGAGTGGTAGAATGCGTAATCTGAGTGTTCATCAATGCTTGACAAAAGAAATAAAAAATAAAAAATAATCAAAACCATGCACACTGATTGAGGAAGAGAGTATAAATTATTCTTACATTTCTTTAATGAATTTGGTATGACTTTTAGTATCTTTGTCTGCACACCCGTCAATAAAGTGGAAAACATGAAAGAAAGCATGGATAATATTGAAAATTGACTTCCCTCTTAGCTCAATCCAAGTTACCCTTCATTATTTTTGTGGGACTCAATTACAGTTAATATGTAACATTTGTACACTTTTTTTAGGAACCTTTTGGTCAGAATCTTTTAATTTTGTATCTTTCGACTAATCTATCAAATTTATAAAGGTTACATGTGTTTTGATCCAAATAGAAGAATTTACATTCCTTTTTCCATTAACAACTTTGATAAATTTTCATCTTATAAGCTATCATTGGTGGAGTTATTTTCCAATAAGGTATTATTTTAATTTGAGTTCAATGTTATTTAATACCTTGAAAGTCATCAGACTAGCACTCATTTCCATATCTTAGTGTAGTTGGTCTACAAAATTCGTTGTTTGGTTTTCTATATCTAAAACTTCATTTCCATATTTGAACAGGAAGAAATGGACTCATGTGGTGATATTGATGGGCTTAGCACTCTCCCATAAAAGGATCATCCACTACCAACAAATTAAAGAACAATATGTACTCTTACTTATAGAATCTATGAAACTTAGAAATATTTTGTTGTAATTTTGGGTCAATGTATATATAGATAGTTTGTTTTCTTATCCATATGACTTAGATATAATTTTTTCTTATCTATATGTCTTTCATATTATGTGTACATTTTCAATAATTATTATATTTATTATATCAGGATTAATAATCAATAAAATCAATGCAAATATGATTGTTAATGTGAGAAAGATAATAACACTTGTAAAGAGTGTCATGGTTCTAAAATGAATATATACAAATCAATGACACTCAAATAAGTGTCATAGTTAAGATATTAGATTGAAATATGATGAGTAGAGAATGACGCTTTAAATGAGTGTCATAGTTTTGATACACAAAAGATGATGCTTGTAATAAGCGTCATTATGTGTAAACATGTACAATGACATTTGAGACCATGAAACTTTAGGGAAACATCATTGTAACTCTTCAATGACGCATTTAACGCGTCATTGATTAACTTTTTCCTTGTAGTGACTCTGTCGCGATAGAGAATTTTTAAGTCGAGACAAACACAACAAGAGGCTGAAGTGAACTTTGTCACGACAAAAGAAGATTATGTCGTGACAATGAAAAATTGCTGAGTAAGAGATTTCTGTCGCAATAGAGAAGTTTTATGTCAAGAGAGGAAATGGAAGAGACATGAGACCAACCAAGATAGATATGTCGCAACAAAAACTTTAATGTTGCAAAAATAGCTCAATATCACTGCGAGCAAAGACGATCACAAAGAAAAAGTCTCTGGCTAACAACATACCAAAGAAATCCATGAAACTCGGCTGAGACACAAAAATTCTATGTCGCAACACAAAGCAGCACAATAGAAAGAAACTTAGTCACGACAAAGAATTTGATGTCGCGACATACTATTCAAGTATTCAAGCTGCAAGGTATTCAAGAATTGTCACGAAACAAGAAAAGCTTTGTCGCGACATAAACCAAACAACCTCAGAAGAACTATGTCGCGATAGTGCCAACTTATGTCACGATACAATTCGAGAAAAGAGCATAAAAATATGTTGCGACAGAAACTGCATGCCACGACAAGATGCTGGGCGACATAGATGAAAACTTTGTCGCTAATAGAACTTTCTATGTCGCGACAAAGTTACTAATTGGGCCAGAATTTTTGGGGATTCACAATTAGTGCCTAGAAGTGTGGCCCATCATTTGAAAATCTATAAATAGACGTATCTAAGGCACTGTGCGCAGCTTCCGCCAAACTAGGAACTTCTAGGTAGCTGGAGACTCTTGTATATTATTTTTCTTTTCTTTTGATTAGTTTTTAGAGTAGCATTTTAGCTAGTTCTTTTTGGGATTGAACAACAATCTGGTGTAAAGTTTTAAGCTGGGTTAGCTGTAAAAATTTTGTTTTTCATTACTGTCTGATAAAATGAATTTGGAAATTTTATGGAGTTCATTTATTTAAATTCATTTGCAATTTCAGTGAATTTACCTAATCAGTTAGTCACTATTATTAGAATCCATCTCAAAATCAACTCCATCCGGGAATGGATCATGGATTATTATTTTCTACTCAACTTGAAAGAAGTTCATAGTTCGAATGTTTGGATTTATTTAATTGGTATTGTGATTCCTTAAAACCCGGGGGTCCTGTTGACAACCCGTCAACCCGCGGAATTCCTATGGATTTCAGATGACTTGGTACCACACTCTTGTGTCCCATTTATCGGGATCCATATTTTCACAAAAATAAGGCAGAGTCTCCTTTGTTCGAGGAACTCTACCCAACATACAACCTGTATAACAGTATAACCATAACCCATCCAAGGTCTCAATAGAAGTAGTAATGACCACACAGGGTCCATTTGTCCATATACCCAATACACAACTATATCACAATAGTCTATAAGAGTTTATTACAACACTCTTACAAAGAACATATATTAAAACTAGATTGTTCTAATATAGTTTACAACAATATTTATCAAAGCCACATCATGGCTTCCTTCAAAATCACGGCCTCGAGTGAGCTTCGCTCCGCGGCACACCTCTTGTGTAGCACTGGCGGCACGACCCGACAGGCGCCCGAACCCATCGTGATGCCTGATACCACTAAAGTGTAGCACCCCTTCTCGATCCGACCCGATTGGCGGATCCGAACCGTTTTCGGGATGCTTGTTTAATTCTTTTTATTTATTTCTTTTTTTCAAAAGTGTCGCGACCCGAATCCCCAGCCCAACCCGAATGGTGGATCCAAACCAGAGC
This sequence comes from Tetrastigma voinierianum, assembly GCA_016808115.1. Classification (NCBI taxonomy): domain Eukaryota; kingdom Viridiplantae; phylum Streptophyta; class Magnoliopsida; order Vitales; family Vitaceae; genus Tetrastigma; species Tetrastigma voinierianum. The sequence continues at coordinate 56,458 of JAEQBH010001292.1, forward strand.
TCGGTTTACTCCGACCATTTTCATTTATCATATCAAAACATTTTATTTATGTCATTTCATTTTAGAGTTTTGAATTATGTGGAAGCTGTTTCAAATGGTAGGCCCATAAACATTTACTTTTATATAATACGTTTACAAAATGGCATGTCATGCCTTTACACAATGATATACAAAACATTAGTTCAAAGATTAACTCTTTTGTTCACAAAATGTCACACGTTCAAAAAGAATGGTATGCATATGACAGGGTATATACTTATACGCCACAACTTTCTCTATGACTTTGCGCTTCTTGTTCTTGGCCTTCTTTCTTGCTTACTGACACTTCGCACATAGAGGGAGCCAAAAACTACACGCTTAAACATTTTCATGCTTAGTGGTTCTATACGGCTTCTATTCTCAAATTCGCTTAATATAAGACATGTTTTTATATTAAACCATACTTTCTTCATTCATGATCAGTAAAAACAATACTCATGCTTATTCATTTTCATACTATCAATTTACGGTTCATTGTCATTTATAAATATGTCTTTTCATGTCAACAAATCATTCAACAATTCAGTCCGCAGAGATTCAAACATACACTCTTAAAAGATGTTTAGTTTACAAATCTCATTTCACTCATCAAAAAGTTTGTTATGTCACCTTAGTATTCAATTTATTTTTCCACGGCCGGATTAAGCGGTGAATCTCATCTTGTGTATCATTCGGTAATGTATGCGCATTTGGCAATTTCGGTTCACCATCATGACGGATGTCGATTGCATCTGCCAAGTGGTCATTTAAAAATATCTCACGCTATCATAGCGGATCAGATTGGTGTATCCCTCAGGTAGGACATTTAAAATGCCATACACCGTCATGTTGTGAACCACGAATTTAAGGTTTAATGAATAGTAAATTTAGTTTTCTGATAAGTATGTATTTATTGAAAGCGATCAAATAAGAAATAGTAATTTTTCGAAAAATGAGTCTGATGGATAAGAAAATGTTGAAAATAAGGTATTGAATCAAAGAATTGAAAGCAGTTAAGCAGAAGTAGTTTTAAGGGGTAGAAAATGCAATTTTAAGAAAAAATAAGCAAAAAGGTAATTTCCGCTTAGAAAATCACGAAATTTTTCTAAGATCTCGGACGGCCAGAAACGGACTTCATAGTTGAATTTGTCTCAAGTGAAATCTAGTCACCCTAACGAATTTCGTTGAATTTCGAAGGCTGGTCAATTTTCATGAGGGTCGAGGCGACAAGCGATTAAGTGAAACCACACAGCGATATTTTTAGAAAAATCCTAAAAAATTGTCAAATATTTAAAGAATGTTCATTTAAGATAGATGAAACTGAAACTAGGATGAAATAAATTGTTTCGGGGCGAAAACGGAACTGAAGAAGTGTGACACGTGGCGCGACGTAAGCCACGTGTCCACACTATAAATATCCTAAAATATCTAACATGGCTAAAAAGCTCTCATTTTGGTCTAACACCAAACCGTAGATAGAGATAAAAAAGAGGAAGCTAAGCTTCTCTCTTCGATTCATGGGATTTCATCGATCGGAACTCGGCAATCCAAGAGTTAAAGTTGATCTACGCGACGAGGGTTCTGGCGTGGTACCAAGATCTGGGTGCCGGGGTCAGGTTCGGGTTTCAAAAACTAAGAAAGGCGCTATCGAGGAAATCTGCCGCTATTTAAAGGTAGAGGTTTTCTCCTACTCGAGTTAATTTATCCTAAAGGGCATGTATGTGTGTGTCAGGAGATGTTGTCAGGTTCTCTTAGAGCCGCAAGGTATATTTTGGCCATAGCAACATAACTCATCAGATTAATTGATTCAAAATTTAGATAAACTAGACTGATAGGAGAACATATCACCGTGAAATAGGTCAATCCAAATTCCAACCCCTTTGGACTCATAAATGCACATTGGTGGGCTATATGTTCGGCGGTTTTCTTGTTACGCTTTGGGAACTCCATGGCTGTGTTTTGACCGCCTTGGCCCATCGCTCATCCGAGATTGAGGTGATTTAAATGATGGATGAACTAGAAGTGGTAGTGAACCATATTTTATTAGAAATAGGTCTATCAGTCGAAACTATTTAAACTAAGTATTCAGGGAGAGTTATGTTCGACCGGTTTATGGTTACTGTTGAAAGTTGAGTAGTCAGTTGTTTAGGATATATCTTGAGTTTGGAATTGATCCGATTTGAGTGATTCCAGTTGAAAGAACCCTAAGAACCGTATCTTCAAATGGGTACAAAGAATCAATGTCAAATTATGGATTAGGCCACAATTAAGGTATCTAAACTGTTTCAATTTTAAATAAATGATGGAGTTTTGAATGAAAGGCCATAACTTCCGTCGAACACTCAGTTTGGGTGTTCTTGGACTCTATTGAAAGCCATTGAGTCAAGATTCTGCTTCATATTTCTGTGAGAGATAAAGAGATTATCCATAACATGGCTGAAAAATTTATGTTTTACCAAAGTGTGCAGGTTGCTTGTGATTATGTCGATCATGAATAATGGGTTTTGACATAACCATTTCATGGCATGTTATTGGGATATTGTTGGTCGATACCTGATAGGTATATGAATCGAAACTTATATCCTAAAACTCTGCTCAGTAGCAAACTCTTGTGGTATGGCGGCTCTGGGTCGAACACGGGGATGGGTTTTCTTTATCTGAATGATTTGCGAGTGATTCAAAAATGGTGAATTTAATTTGATTTAAAAGAGTTTTAGCCAAAGAAACATGGGAGTTAGATGGTCGCGAGATTAAATAAAATAGAAGTAAAGAAAATGTAAAATAAGACCCCTTGAGAAGTGAATCGGGGCCATTGGTTTAGGGTTTTAAGGCAATCAACAAGTCCTCGGGTCTTTTTCCTCGCGTTGGGGAGCGTGCCATATAGTCATTTCCCGAATCGGATCTTCATTTAGCTTTAAAACCTAGACCCTAAGAGTTTTCCTTTTGAAAGATGGCATTTGATTAGGCATAAATGTCCCTAGCAGTGAAAACACATCTAAAACTCTTTACCTACGATAACTGGGAAGTGGCGGGCATCAGTGGATCTGGTGAAAGTATCCATTGAACGAAGCTTGCGAATGCATTGGGAAACATACTTAAGAGATTTTAACCTAAAGGTGAGATACGAGGAGCACAAATACCCATAAATGCATACATATGAAAATAGTAGAACTTGCATTTACGCAATTTATTCCATGGTCCCGGAGACCGGTGAAAACCCTGGCTCACAGACCCATCTTGGGTAACGAATGAAGTGACAATGAATATCCTTTGAATCTAACAATGACGTCCCAGTAGACTGCAGATTGCCAAAATATTTGGTCAATCAAGATGGCATATGGGAGATTTGATCTGGGTGAAGGATGAACATAGTAGAAATAATGCCTATGTTAAAAGAGAGGGCCAGTCGGTTACCTCGAACCACCAACTGACCCTCCTCTTCCCAAGGGAGGAAGAGGAGTCCTAACCAAGTATCCTGCGGTTGTCATCCTCGAGAGGTGTGTTTGTAATTTGAGAAAATGAAAGAAAAAGGAAAAAAGAAAAATGTCAGAGGAGAAAAGGAGGAAGCGTGTGACGCCGCCCACAATCTAATGCCAAAATGAAGTGATGTCTCTTACGAGAGACTTGGTAGGCTTATATAGTTAGCTAGAGCAATTACAAAACAAACTAAACAAAGCTATTACAAGGGTAGAGAATAGAAATTAGCTTAAAGCGAGGTCGTTTGAACACAAAACGGGAAGCAAAACATTTATCTGATTGAAAGATTTACATGTATGGCGAGATTTTCGACTTTTTAATAGCGAAACCTCACGTTCATCGCTATTCCTTATTTGTTGTTTATCGTACCATCATTCACTTGTTCATGCTATTTTTCTTTCTTTTCCTTTTCTACTATTCTTTTCTTGATATTTGATTGTAATCTTTGAGTTAGACGATTTCTTAAATGCTTTGAATGACTATTAAACCGGCATTAAAGCATAAACTGCAAATTAGCCACAATGTAGTTAAGTAGTCGCATTAGGGACTCGAACATGTCAATTGGGTTAATTATAACAATTAGTACCAAAAGCGCTCAAAACCTATTAAAAATAGGGTTCAAAATAACACTTTTTGGGCACTAATCCCACACCCTCAGTGTACATTGCTAGTCATAGCAATGTCAGAAAAAAAACATATAACTACAACCCTATGTAGATCTAACAAAGCCTTGTCGATAACTATCTTGAGAAGAATAGACCACATACAAAATTGAGTATCAGATCCTCCCGTCTCTGTGAATCTTGAAACTTCCACGAAAATCTAAGTGTTTGTTTGATCAAAATTCTCAACAATAAGCTGCTAAAGCTACCTCTCTGACAGCTCTGCGCCACCTAGGAAACTAACTTGACCTAAATAGATCAAGGACCAGGCTTTTTATTCCCGCGACTCTTTTTGCATTGTGGGGTTCAATGTTGGGGTTCGACTTCACCAAAGTCCGTGTAACGAAGTTAGCAAGCGACTCCCCAACCGGTGAAGGTTTAGGGCATCAAATGTGAGGATCTTCGACCACAAACTCTATAGGTTTCACCCAGGACTTGATGATTTTTTGAGCCTCCGGCACACCACAGCTCGCTAGGCCCCGCCCCGTCCACCGTGTAGCGAACACTTCGTCGATAAATCCCAACCCCGATTGTCTTAAGGCACCGGGCACCCACAAGAGCTTCGCGTGTCCCTCAGGCCAGTGTTTGGGTTTGAAGCAAAACGTTGCAATTTTCTTCTTTTTACTTTCTTTTTTCTTCCTCTTTTTGGAAGACTCATTGGCCTTCTGTCCGTGGGGTCCTTAACCTGTTAAAGGTGGTCAGCAACGAGGAAACTAGGGTAGGTTATACAAGTAAAGAGAGGTTCTTGGTGTTGACCTGTCATTTAACCTACAAATGTGCTCAGGGTGTTATTAGTTAGCTAAGGTGGAAGAAAATGAAATTCCGAAATCATAAAAGAGTTCAACTTGTGTACTGGGTAGGGCATGGAACCAATCTAACGTAAATAGAATTGAATAAGTTTCAATTCCACCAAACCACAGGTTAAGCAAAACACAAAAAAATGAGTGCGATTTTGAAAAATAAGTTGTATGATATATGATTTCACGAAAGAAAAAAACATTGACCGTTGAACATCAAAAATGGGCTTGCTCAGAATGTGTTTCAAAAATATAAATGCAAAAACCACTGAACACCTCGCCATGCACTCTTTGACAAATGTCTCATTGTCCATAATGGGGCTCCTAGTGGAAAGATTAGGGAAGGGAAGTGTTCATGATGGATGTGATCGTTTTGGATGGAGACTTTGCAAGCTTTCCATCGACACCTTATTGCTAGTTTGGGCTTCAAATAAACAAGTTAGAGAGAAGAAAAAGAAAACAGTGACCAGTTAGACAGCACTAAAATCACCTTCATAATAATTTCAAAAGTGTTATTTCTGGCTATATTTTGATTCTAAACTCTCTAAGATTTTCAACGAGTACCAGAAACGCCTAAAACGGAGTTCGGATGAAAAGTTATGGCGAGCAAAATCATGAGGCAAAACGAGTAGCGAAATTTCGCTATGTGTAGCTAAACTATAATTATAAATTTTTATATATAAAATAAAATAAAAAAAACGATTTTTTTTTTTTTTGAGACAAATTTTTTTTTGAGAGACAAAGATTTTTTTTTGGAGACAAATTTATTTTTGAGGAAAAATAAAATAAAAAAAATAAAACAAACTTACTAAATTTATATATATATATATATATATATATATATATATCTATATATATATGTATGTATGTAATATATGCTATATATATATATAAAGATAATAATATTATATCATAAAGACAAAATGGTGCGCAGTACACCAAAATCAAACAGTACTACGGTGGGGAGAGAAATTTTAGGCTGGCACGAAGTTCAGAATTTATCTACATCATAAAATTTAAGCTAATGTAGTGAAATTGCTACCCACATGCGAAAATTTAGCTGATGCGGAGGCCACACGCTATAGTCTGAGAGGTGCTCATGATTCTCTGGCAAGGTTCAGTGCTATAGAATATTCTATTGTAGAAAATTTATCTGATAAGGTAATCAGAGAAGAAAATTAAGAAAAATTTGGAAAAAACACAAACAATGAAACAAATATTAACTTAAAAATTAAGAATAAAAGAAAATTAAAGTCAGAAATAAAAAAGTAAAAATAAAATAAAAATAAAACAAAGAAAAATTAAAAGCAAAAAGGGTGGAAGTACATTAAACCTTCAAAGCCAATTCCATAAGCCAACTGGAGGAATTTGTTAAGGCTGAGTGGAACTTAATGCGGGGTTAAAGTTGCTCCAATCAATTATAACAAATTTGAACCATCGGATGCCATCTGATAATAAGAGCCATTTCTTGTGCTGATGTAGTGGCAAAGGCTTCCGAATAGTTGCCATGCTTCACGACCTCATATTTTTGTACAAAGCGGTGATGGGGTGGCATGAGCTTTGGAGAAGCGAGATCTTCCGTTTGAGTTTCTTTGGTGTGGGCGTGTCATACACTAGCGGTGAGCTATTTTGGGATTGGCGGTGGCACTGGATTCAGAATTCATGGGGATTAGTTGAGGAAGGATGAGTTCTTAGGGCTCTTCCCCTGGCCTGTACTCTCACCTCCCACCATACATTGTAATTCTCGAGGCTTCCCTTTGGTTTCCTGCATCATTCTCTCCTGAGTCGATCCAACCACTATCTAGGTTCTCCTCCTCTTGATGACCATGCTGAATGAGTGTGAAACCTTAGAAATAGAATGTTGCATGATGTCAATTTTTTCAAAGTCCTCTAAAAGCACATCTAATCTTTTGTTGAAACTTTCCATAAATCTGGAGATTCTTTGACAATTAGAATTGAATTTCTTACGCCCTTCTACAACCATCACCCACAGTTTGGTAAGGCATTTAAGTGCTTTCTCAAAAATGAGGATATTGGTTGTGGTGGTTGAGGGCTGAGACAAAGGGGCATCTTGTAGATGGAAGGAGGATTACATAAAATTTGAGTTAACTCTTTGTGGGAGTGTGCTTGTCCATTGGTCTCTATATTCCCTCCATGAGCCTACATGGGTTTGGATTTCTCTCTCTGAGTTCTTTGCCACTTTGCCATGGAAGGAGTTCTCGTAATCCTCATTGACATGTATGCTCTGAGGTTTCTCTCTATAAGTGTATTGACTGTAATTGTTCTCCTCTGGGTGTTCCATCAAATCAGTTTCACGAGGAACCCCGATGCGGCCTTGCCTTGAAATTTTAAATCAACGAAATGGTTCTGTGGCGGGGCAGCTATGGTCTGCGACAACTTTTTTGGGGAAATGGGACTAAAAAAAAAATGAAAGTGAAATATAAAAGAAATTCTGTACTTGTGAGGAATCACAAAGTAATTTCACGACTTCGTCACAGCTTGCACTTGAGGCACCATCCACGACAACGGCATGTTTTGATTAAGAATTACCCGCGATGGAGTGCCAGCGAGGAATCAGCAAAATTATATCCTAAAGCTCCTATACAGCCAGCAAAGCTACTAAGAAGTATGATGGCTCTGAGAGATTGAACACAAGGATGGGTTTTCTTTGTACAAATGATTTCTTGATGATTCAAAAATGAGTGAATTTCAATTTGGACACAGGTTTTGTAAACGGGAGTTGGATAGTGAATTAAAAATAAAATAAGTAAAGAAAAATGTAAATAGGGCCCTTGAGTCGGGCCGCTGGTTGCAGGGTTTAAGGCAATCAACAGGTCTCAGGTCTTTTCCTCGTGTTGGGGCGTGACATATAGTCATTTCGAACCGGATCTTCGGCCTAGCTTTAAAACCTAGACCACACAAGAGTTTCCTTTTAGAAAGATGGCATTTACAGTTAGACACCGTGTCGCCATGGTAAAAAACACATCTATAACTTTACCCTCTAATATAATAGGAACAACTAAGTGGGCATGGTGGATCTGTTGATATCATTTTAACCAGAAGCTTGCAGGAAATACGATGGGGGCATGGCAAGGATTTTAACTGGGTGAGATGCGGGAGCAAATCACCCACTCCTTACATGTGAAAAGCAGTGGGAACTTGTTTGCGAACATTCATGGTCCCCGAACCAGTGAAAACCTAAGCTCTGGACCCATCTTGTTAACAAATGAAGGCAACTAATGAATATAAGCGAATCTAACAATAAGCATCGTGAACCTAAAGATTGCCAAATAGTGGTGATGTCAAAGATGTATCTAGGAGATTTAACCTAAAGTAGAAGAGATGAACATAGTAAATAAATGCCTGCGTTAAAAACGGAGGCGGTGATTACGCCCAGGCCTGGCCGGTAGCCCTCCTCTTCTAAGAGAGGAAGGTCCTAACCAACCATCCCTCACAGAGTTGTATCATCATAGAGGTGTGTTTGGCGTAGAAAATGAGAAAGAAAATGGGAAAGGAGGAAATGTGACTATGGCCTGCCGCCCTATCTATTGCAGAAAATAGTAGTCTCTTACGAGGCAGGCGAGCTTATATAGTGCTCAAAGCAATGGAAGTGCAAAAACAAGCCCAAAACAAAAAAGCTATTGAGGAAGAAGTAAAATTAACAAAAGCAGTCGATTTGAACACAAACAAGAAGCATAACATTTAAGCTGCGGGTGAGAAATTTCTCTATGTGCTTGAAAGTGCTTTATGTGTGAAAATCTCTACATAGCGAAGGGTGCTTAATAATGGCGAATTTTCGACTTATATTTAACTCTATTATATTTATTCAGACTCACCATTCATCCACCATATGTCCGATTCATCTTATTTTGCTTTCTTTTTCCTTTTTATGCTATTCTTTTCTTCGATTTTTATACGCAATCTTTGAGTTCGGCCGGAATTCTTCATGCTTTAAATGACTGCGACAAACTTGGCATTAAACTTTGCAAGCTTAAAATTAGCCACAAAAAATATGATGGTAAACTAATAGGGACTCGAACATGTCAATTGGGTTAATCTCAACAATTAGTACACAAAAAAACAAACCTGTTAAAAATGGTTCAATAACACTTTTGAGCACTAATCAATTATTAATTAGTAATTTCCATGAGTAGCATAAAGCATAGAAGAGAAGGATTTTATGTGCCTTATACCACCTTCTTGTACTTTTTTTTTTTTTTTTTTTTTGCCTTATTTATGAGGTTGGGTTAGTGTTTAATCAATTGGAAGTGGTCATCTTGGGGTTCTTTGAAAAGTATATTATAGTTAACCAGTTTAATTGAGTGCAGTTAAAGCCTCGGATGTTGTGGATTTAATAGATAATGTGACTTGTAGGAGGGGCCGACACACCCCACCCCCTGCTAGCGACGAGTGTGCGACCCTCCTGAATCCCGGCCGATTACTTCTGCGATTAGAAAATCCTTTGAAGCGAAGCCGTATTGCTTGCTTGCTATCTCGTATAAAATTTTTTCCTTTTTCCAACTTGTGATTCGCTAAAAATCTTGGTTGCATATCAGCTGCATAAAGGACATATTCCAAATCCTGTACACACACAATTTACACTTTTCCAAATATAGCAACCAACGATATTATTTCAAAAGAGCCTCAGGCTCAATACATTTTCACAACTACACTATATACATACAAATACTCAAATATACAAATTCAAAGTATATCCTTACAAAATATTATTAATTACAACACTGATCTTTAAATCGGAAAATCTAACATGCTCCGGTCGTGTCTGTACGGAAAATAGTTTAAAGCAAAATAATGAACTAAAACGAAACTCGATGAGTGTATGGCATATGAAATGTTTGCTTTTTCAGAAAACATCTTAAAACTGTAAAACTCTCTTTTACAAGATATTTTCCAGAAGCCTTGCTTGCTTACTTTGCTTTGCTTTGCTTTAAAAGTTTATAAAATTTTTTCATAAATCTCTTGCTTGCTTGCCTTACCTTGCTTTAAAGTTTATGGCTTTCTCAAATCTCTTCTTTAAAAGTTTATAAAACTTTTATAAACAACTGAACACCTCTGATGTAGTCTTCAAAACTGAAAAGTGGAGCTGGGAGCCCGGCCAGTTGTTTTTAAAAATAAAAATGGGAGCCTCGGCTCAACTGTTTGCTTTAAAATAACCACGGGAGCTTGGGCTCGGCCGCTGTTTAAAATAGCTTGAGGGCACAGGCTCGGTAGTTTTGCTTTAAAATAAACACGGGGCACAGGCTCAGCAGGTACTACAGTGGTTGATTTCAAGCGTATAAAACATGCCCTCAATGTCAACCATTGGAGCCTTTCATCTTGTTGTACCCCAGTGAACATGGGAACTGGGCATCGGCGTGCGGTGGGTGGGCTTTGAGTCGCATCACCTACGTCGGAAGAAACGCCGGCTCAGTTCCTTTTCCGGTAAATATGGTGGAATTGACCTTGGTCATATCTTGCATCATTTAGTTAGAGCTCAACCATATATAGTCGTGCCGCGGTCTCCTTTAAATGCCGTGATCGTGAACTAGGATTTTCTTAGACCGGGGCAAATCTAAAATACATGAATGATATCTAACACCCTTGGTGCGCGTGCGAGATACCTCTGGCCGGTATGCTTGCTTAAGACAAAGTTTCGTTGTTACATTTTGAAAATATACTTTTTGCTTGCTTTGCTCTTTGAAACATGGTTTTAATAATTCAAAACCATTGTTTGCTTACTAAACTCATGTACTTTTACAAGTATGGTTGAATAAATCAAAACCATTACTTATTGCTTTCACATATGGTTTAAATCGAAACCATTTGCTTGCTTGCTAAACTCGGTAACCTTTTCAAATATGGTTTACACAAATCAAAACCATTAAATACAGTGTAAACGGTTGTAATATAATACATTGGTATTTTGAAAAATAGGTTTAGAACACTCACGCATGCATGCCGGCAGGCACGACTCTGCAACTTTCTCGCCTTTGCTTTTTAGCCCTACATAAAGGTGCGGTGGGGGCATTGTCGCCTCGTGTCATAAACTAGCGTGCTTCGCCAGGGCTTGGTCACCTCATTAAACCGCCTCGGTGAGGAGTACGCTACATTTCATTGAGTTCAATCTTATTTTTGAACCCTCTCTTAATCATTTAATGGGATTCCTATACTAACGGTGTACGAATTCGGGCTTAATTATGCGACATTACGAAAATCTGGGCATTTTGGACAACGTGATGGAAACACCACTCTGTTTGGTACCGGTACCAAGCATATCTTTAGCAAGAGTGATGCAAGTCTTTGTATATTGTACCGGTACCAGTGGCTTACGCATGGTGATACTGATACCACCTGTTTAATGCAAGTCTGCCATTAGTTTGCCAGAAATGTTACTTTGCATCTTCCCCATTTTCCATTTTCTTCATACAACTTCTTTAATCCATAATACCTCAATAACCAACATGGAATTCATCCAAAACCACTCCATAATACTTATTTTGGTAGTTTGGAACTTCTGACTCTAGAGCTCCCCCAGAGTAGAAAATCTTAAGAATTCAACCCAAGGTCAACCAAATTCCTACAAAACTATATAATTATGATGGATTCCATGTTTATTCTTTACCAATTAGGGTTTTTCCCACAAAACTTCAAAAATTCTAGGGTTAGGATGATCTCTCCCTAAAACCCTAGAACAAGGCATAACTAATCTCATACAAAACCACAAGAATCAAAATACATATTCCAAAATGAAAACATACCTTTGGTCTTCTCCCACTTCAACTACTCCTCTTCTTCCTCCTCTTCCTCTTCTTCAGCAGTGGAGCCCTAGCCCAAGGAGAACAACAAAATGAGATTTTGTTTGTCTCATCTCTATTTATAGTCTAATCTTTCCTTTAATTAACATTTGGTCCTCCATCTCTCAAGAATTTCAATTCAACTTGTTTTATTTCAATTTTGGCATACTATCTTCTTTGATTATGCCCTTCATGTCCCATTTGATCAATTAAAGTTTTACCCTTGCTCTAGTACAACAATTCCGGGTTCATAAATTTATCATTTCACAATTTCATCTCCAAAATACCACAATGTGACGCCGAATTGCTCGTATGCCCTACGATTACATGTCTTTGCCACACTCTCTCGGGACGGGGCGTACAAGAGAAAAGTGATTAAAGACATGGAGTGGAGGTGGAAAGTTTTGTTCAGGAGGGAAAAGGGCTTAAATAATAACTAAGGTGAGGGAAAATGTAAAATGTTTATGATATATATATATATATATATATATATATATATATATATATATATATATATGCTCTGCTCTTTATATATATATATATATATATATATATGTGTTTACCAATATTATGTTTCATATCTATGTTATAAATGTTCAAATGAAAAAAAAATGGTTATCTTACGACTTTAAATTATATTTGAAAATATGAAATGATTATGGTTTCCATAGTTTTATAAAGCATGGTTTATGGTTTCCATATGAAATGAAATGTTTATGAATGCATATTCTATATGAAAAATGTTTGAATCCATGATTACCCTATGTTACAAAGATAAAGTTTATAGGAAAATTAGGCTAAAGTGCTTTGCAGCGTGCATAGATACATAGAGGAAAGGGTTAGGATTTTTATGGGGGAAGGAAAGTGATGCATATTACCATACAAAGTGAAAAATCACGAAAAGTTTACCACATAATATGATTTATTCGATGGTGCAATGGTATTTAAAAGAGGAACCAGTTTATCGGAGGTTCCTTTGAGACATAGTGATCTTAGAGGCTGTGTTTTCCTCGGAGTTCTTTCATGGACCAACGGTGGTTACTTGATGGCGGGTTCCATTGGATATGGCCAGTTCAAAGGAAAAGCATATTGAAAATATGTTCGTACAATTGTTTTACACATTGTATTTAAATATATGGATGTAAGTAAAGGATTTATTGAAAGGATAAGTTATTACCAAATTCATTTTATTAAAATTTGAACTATGGAAAAGAAAGTAAAGTAAATGTTTATGGAAATGAGATCTCTATACAGTGTTTCACACATGGTATTTGAACTATATCACGAAAACGTATTTTTTATGAATTGTACTCTCGCAGGCTCCTTTGGCTCGCCATACTCAAAATGTTTTATAAAATGTTTTCGAGAAATGGCGGCGTGCGTTCGAGCGTCTCGAGGCCGGAGTCGACGCGCTCCAGCCTCCGCAGCGACCACTTACCGAACATGTATAGTTTTTGTTGTGAAATAACTGCTTGTGCACACTTTTCTTTTGTGATATATGTTTTTTAAAAAAAAAATGAACCACGAGCTCTCACATCCTACATTTGGCAAGTGCGTGGCGGTTGGAGTGTAATTCATTCAAACCATGGTTATAAAAAGAGTTCTCTGTATCTATAGTGTTCGAAAATGATTTAAAGTTTGATTTGAAATTGTTGTGGTGGACTTGATGTCCCATTGTTGAATATTAAGGTAAATAAAAAAATTTATTCTGGTGTCAGCGCCAAATTGGGACATGTCCAAAAAACGAGAGAAACTGCGATTTTCTATAAAGGGTTTAATGTTTAAAAAAAAATAAAAATAAAATTATCCCGCCATGTTTACTTAGATCTTCAATGGAAACGTAACTATATAAATGAGTTCGCTTCACGGATTCACTTTTAAAAAGGTTTAAGAAATGAAAGGTTTTTAATCGTAAGTGTCAGGAAAGATCCCCGAAATTGAGAAAAAAGCACAGGTTAGGTCCCTTTGTGACGAATGCGAGTTAGTGCGTCAGCCATGTGGGACATTGAACAATTTTGGTTTGCCTTCATGACGGATGTCGCTTGGTGCATCCCGCCATGTTGGTCGTTTGGTATATCGATTCGATTTAAGATATCGAATTAATGAGATGGAATTTACAATTCATTAATCGCTCACATGCAGGTAGTGTGGTTCTTCTCAAATATCACATTTTCAAATCCATATGCACTTCGTAATATCATTTTCAAATCACTCATTTCCATATAATCATTTAAGTTATTTGGTAAACTACCAAAACACTTGAAATAGAATATAATTACGATGAACAAGAACTAACAATACTTGAATCTGTGAGGTTATTACTTAGAAAGCTGTAAGCTCCAATTCTCTTCCTTTGATCTCAGTCTGGGATTAGGTAGTCTTCATGAATCCCTAATCAAACATAAATACACTTTTGGTAGGTAAACGAATTATCATAGAATCCTCGATTCACAAGCGAGTACAATATGTTTTCACTTAGTTTCATTCTTATTTGAACCCCCATTAGTCACTTATTAGGGTTCATATACTATTGGTGTACGAAACTAGCCTTTTGGAACAACAATCCAAAAATTGCTCGTTGTGAATAGTAGCTCACGCGGTGTAACGAATGTCACTACCCCATGGTTCTGGGGTGCCGTTTTGGCACCTCAGTCTCGCGTGACGGTATCCCATGCCTTGGCGTGGAGTCTCGCGGCCGCGGCATGAGTGGTCTGTGCGGCGTGGAGCCCCCTTTTTGCTTTCGATTTTCAGTTTTCCTCCTTTTTGTGATTTCCTCCATAAATCCTCAAAATCCCAAAACAAAACATGGGAATCACTCGATAACATCGATATCATCTAAACGACCCTTGAAGCGAGAACACGTGAATGGCAATGTTTTCTTGACATCATCAAAAGAAGCTACAGGGTTTGGTTCTTTGTAATCCCTTTACACTTAGAAAAGCCCCTAACCTTTTCAACCTATTCCTTATGCCGAGATCTTGAACAAATGAAAGGATTTGCACAACAATTCCTCTTCTCTTCCAAAAACCTAACTCCTCCACTCTCAATTTATATAAACCGTTTTCCCAAATGCACAAATGTGCTCTTCTAAGACCACATTTGGTCTTATTCCTCATTTTAAGTGTAAGGCCATGTTTGACTTACACACAAATTCCATTTCTCATTTTTCTCCTTTTTTTTCTTCATTTCACTTTCATTTATCATTTAATTCACTTTAGCATTTAAACATTATATTTCTTAACCCTTAAGTCCTCCCATTTACAAATTCAAATTTTCATAGGTTTATTTCGGGGTTCAATCAATTTCTCATTTTATATAATATTTAATCATATACTCACATCTTCATTCACATTTCACGATTTATCAATTTTAAGAAAAACCCAAGTTTGGCTTAATTCATAGGAATATATAATAAAATTATTACAAAAATTATAGGGTATTTTTGAGGCGTTACACCCTGTACCTGAAAGGGGGTCACGGTGGGGTGAGCAAAACCCAATAGAGAATAATTCCTACAAGGGCTACTCCCTACCTAAGTGCACATGCAATTCCATTTCACACATTCAAGTAAAAACATGTGCATTCCTACTCAAATGTCTACATGTCATGGATGAGAATGTGACTCACCCGAATCATGTCTGGGGTCCTCGCAGGCTCTCACATGTATATCTTTGAGTGTGAAGCAAACCATCATTTGTTCCATCAATGACCATTTTATTTCAAAACAAAAGCTTTTGTTTATAAATCCAAAAATTCATTAAACCAGTTCATGATATCAAAATTGCATTTCCCGAGTTTTGTGTGTGTTTATGCATTTGTGGGCCACAGTTTCTGGTTTTTGCTGCGGGGCGCCGCACGCAACTCCAACATTTTTATGGTCTTTCAGCATGCGGTGATCATGCAACCTCGAATGGGTCTTTCACCAGGAGGATCTACTGACACTGCCCACGACACATATATTTAACTTTTTTGTTTTTCTTGTGACACTCATTGGGCTGGCTGTCTATATTCACAAGCCCACAATCGAACACAAAAGCGGTCGTGATCAACCATGTACCCAAAACATACCATTGAACACCAAACACAGTGTCGATATCTACCACCCATGTCATGTGATGTCCTAGTGCATAATGCAATGCAATCATGCCATTAACTCATTCTATCTATCATTAATCTATGATGAGTCTTGTTGTGCATGCCTACTCATGCATCATTTGGACATTTATATCAAAAAGCATACAAATTCCAAATATATAATACAATTCATGCCATAATATCAATACATGTATACATTTACATCACAAGTCACTACTGCCAGTGCGGAGCATCCATCGACCTTTAGAAATGAGATTGTGACAGATATGTTCAAAACTAGCCTACAATAAGCCATGTAATAGCCTTATTCATATAAGCACATCACAAACCAAACCATTAGAACACACAATTTAACTTCCACACAATTTCAACAAAGTATATCACGCAATTCAAGCAATGATATGCTACAATCATATACCAATTGTGACAAAAATCTGGACACAAATCATTAAACAGCCTAAGTTGTAGTAGTCCCAAAAAATGGACCATAACTTGAGTTATAGAGATCCAATTTGGGTGATTCAAAATCCTAAAATCAAGTTCTCAGATAGAGATACAAGTTCCTTGAAGGATTCTAGTCCGAATTCCCACTTTTTCCCAGCCGAAAATCAGTCCTAAAAACCTGGATAGTAAGTTCAAAATGACAAGGGGCAGCTTGGGGCGGTCGGCTGAGGACTATAACAAGTTATAGGAGTCAATTTGGGTGATTCAAAGCCTAAAAAATAAATTTGTCGAATGGGGCTACAATTTCCTTGAGACCCGGTGGTATCAGATTCTCCTTTCCTGGCAAAAACCAGCCCCAAAGTGGACATAATATGGTCAGCAGGGGCACTATTCCATAACCCAGTGGTAGCCAAAACAACCTTAAGGAAGGGCCAAACAGCTCCTTAGGGCATTAAAAACTCAGCAAACAGCCCCTGTGAGGAATGGAAAATAAACCAAATTATAGGAAGAAGTCCTACTATAAGGCGTGAGCAGCATCGAGAAAAAGAGAGTCTA
The DNA here is from genome assembly GCA_016808115.1 of Tetrastigma voinierianum. NCBI lineage: Eukaryota > Viridiplantae > Streptophyta > Magnoliopsida > Vitales > Vitaceae > Tetrastigma > Tetrastigma voinierianum. The sequence goes on from JAEQBH010001292.1 coordinate 73,300, forward strand.
CGGACACTTCCTAAACCGAGATTTGGGCTTCAAGGAACCTCCGCATAAAAACCATCGGGAAACCTTGGGTTCCTAGTGTCATCGTAGCCTCGCCGGTAATGCTACGAGCTTTAGTTCTTGGTCACTAAAGCCAGGCTACGATCTCAGTGAATCGCTAAGGGTGGGAACTTCTCCTCTTCTCTCTCTCTCTTGCACTAGTTCTCTTCTCTCTTTTGTCCTTTCCACACTTTTCTTCCCTTCCTATCTTTCTTTTTGTTCTAACCAAATTTAAGTTAAAGTTGGATAAAGTGGCTATCAGCTTAGAGATTTGCCCGCGTCCGCTTGCCGATTCTCGCACCGGATCCATTCCTACCACTGAACAAATTTATTTTTAAGTCACTGGTTCCGAGTTCGATTTATTTTTAAATGAACTTAGCGGAGTATTTCTAACTCCGAGATTCTCATGAATCCTGAGTCACTGGAAGATCAGCGAATAACCTTCCCACCAAAGAAATCCATAAAGAAAATCAAACTGTCAGAGAATTGACGAAATGTTTATGGATAACTAGATTTCACGAGACAAATCCAACAGTGAAATCCGTTTCATCATTCGAGATGTAGAGAATTTTTCAGGCTTCCTTGAACAATTCTAGTAATTTTTTAGAAAAATTAAAATTTTCACGGGTTTTACAGGTATTGTTCTTGAAGCTACTTGTTAAAAATATTAGTAGCGTATGCCCAGAAAAGGATTGTATCTTGAGGAAGCCACATGATTGTACAGAAATGGAATCCGAGGAAGTACCAAACAGTTACTTAAGTATGTTGACTAATATCACGGAATATCTCTGAACTTTGAAAAATCGCGCATATATCAGCGACTTACTCATAGTGTGAGGATAGTTGGATGATGTATCAATTCAATTAGTTAGAGGTTTCTCTCAATTTGATGAGAGATCTGATCCGTGTGCTCATCTAATCAAAGGAAATAGAGAGAATCTCATCCAAATTAGACGAATAAATTACCAATTAAATTAGAAGCGAGGCTTGCAGTATCTGTCATAGGGCAAGAGAAGTCACTTGATCTAGAAATAGGTATAAAGTACTAAAAGAAAAATACAGATTACAGAAAGAGGTTTGATATACAAATGTGAGATTAAACCATATAGAAAGGAATATGGATCTCTAATTAGTAAAATGTATGGTTTATGGAGAAATCCAAATTATACTACCTTGCATCTTTGACAAGTTCAAAGTTCAAACTAATGGCTGAAATTTGTTACAAAATGATGCAGAAATTCATAATTGCACACTAATCTATTTCCTTGCGTTACTTTATCCAATGAACTCTCCAATCCATTTATTTGAATTCTTTACATGTAGTTATAGGGTTTTATCTAGTTTTTGTTTTTGATTAAGTTTAGAAACAGACAATTTTTAACTTTGGAGTTCAAATAGAAAAGATCTTGATAGATGGGGTACTTGATATTTAGGTTACCGCTATCAATCCTCGTGGGAATGATATGCGGACTTAAATCCATTTTATTTTTTATAGATTTGTGCACTTATGTGATTTAGACCAAAATCCAGTTTGTGGGTCATTCTTTCCAAGGCTAAACACATTTAAAAAAAAAAAAAATATATAGTCAAACAAGTTTTATGGCATTTTAGCTAGGGACTGAAAAGTCTTTGGGTGGAATTGCTAATTACTTCATCAGATTTTGTCTATGTTTAAAAATCAATCAACCATGTTTTAATAATTCTTGAGGTTGAAAAATATGAATTTAAATATCAAAATTCGACGAAAAATTGTTAATTTGGACATTTTTCTTTATTTTATCATAAATTCTAGAAAATCACAAAATTAGTTTTTAATAGCAATAGCTAAATAAACTACTAAAAAATTTTATGAGCTTAATTAGACATAGCTGTTTTCCACAGATTTAGTGTGATCTCAGTGAGTTTCTATTTGGAAGATCACGTGCATGAAAACCGGAGCGAAATTCTTGCCTTTGGATCTCGAACTGGAGAGAACATTGAGAAATATGAGAAAAGTTAAAGGTGTTGAAGCGTATATAAATCAGGAAAGAATGAACTATTCAAAGATGCAGAAACTAAGAGACCGCAGAGGCAAATGACTATGGAGGACTTTTGGAGGCCAGTGATTCAAGTTGAATACTCTGTTGTGAGATAGCCTGCTATTGAAGCCAACAATTTTGAAGCCCCAAGCCGGCTTGATCACAATAGTGTAAGTAACACAGTTACACAGACATCCCTAGTAGAAGATCCAATGAGCATATGGAAGATTCATGAGATGGCTGTCTGATCAGGATTGAATGAGGTCGGACCCCGGAGCTGATCAACCTGCTGACTATTTCCATTTCAGCGGGAGATGTGGCGTGGCAGTTGAGTCACTTTGCTAGTTGGATAAATGAACAGTGGGAAAGTTGGTGGAGCTTATGACCGATTCTTCCCTCTGCCTCGCCACGAAAGGGAAGGGAAATCATAGTTTTCAAGCAAAGGGAGGATGAAGTCTCTCTGATGCAAGAAAAGATACAAAAGATTGTTGAAAGATGCGGTAAATGGAATAGTGATTGTGCCAAATGGTGCGTGTTGGCTTTTTGTTTATGGCGGGTTTGTGTTTTGTGTATAACAAGAGCTCAGCTCGCTCAAACATGCATATTCAAGTCGGTTGCTGCGATCTGAGATTTGTGGCTATTCTGGCAATCAGTTTTGCGAAGGTCAAACCTCATGATTCCTCAATTTGACTCGAAACACAATGAACACGAGCTGAATTGAACTCATGAATCCAAATCGATGGAAATTGGACGAATTTATTGAAGATTGAAAAAGTAAGACTATGTAATATTTTGGGGTTGCAAGAGATTTGGCAGCTTTCTGCGAATTTCGCGGATTCTTGAAATTCCTTGACTGCGAACCTTTGCTCATACACAGTACTGCTATCACTGCTTTTGATCCATAGTTGGTGGTTTTATCTAAGTTGCCCTTATGTAATTTTGATTCTTTAATACACTTGCTTTTTGTAATTTTCTCTTTCAAAGCCTATATAAGCTCGACCATGCTTGTAAGAGACATCTTTTCATTGTTCAAATCAATCGGTCAAGCCGCGAGGGCTTCCTCCGCTCCCACGGTGATTTTCTCTCCTTCCCCCTTTACTTTCTTGCATTTTCTTGGTACGCGAACACCGTGAGGATGACAAATCAGGGATGCTTGGCTAATCTCCCACTGATCATGAAGGAAAGGCCCATGAGTGTTGTTTTTAAGTTTAGCGCATGTTCTCATGTTACGCATGTTTGCATTTTAGGGTTTACGTATACTTTTTGTTTTTCACTTGGGGTTAAAATCTCTTAACATACTCTCTTTAATGGCTTATTATTTGGCAAGCTTTTTGGGTTCAATGGATTCTTTCACTAGATCCATTGGGGGCTCGATGAATTATCCTGCTAGTTATCGGTAGGTAGGGTTTTGAGATGTGTTTTTAAGCCCATTTAAGGGACATTTTTGCCTAATGAAATATTATCTTTTAAAGGAAAGCTTTTTAGGGTTTAGGTTTAAAGCTAAAGAAGATCGTTGAAGAAATGACTATGTCACGCTCCCCAAATGCAGGAGATAGACAGTACATGTTGGTTGGCAGAACGCTAAATCCGGTGGCCCCGAGACTTCAGGATTACTCTTTTAACTTTTTACTTGAGTTATTTAGTTTGTAACCATTCACACACCTTGTTTTCCACACATCCTTTTAATCGAGGAGAAAACACCATTTTCAATGCACTATAACCCTCTCTCACAGAAGAAAACCCATCCTTTGTGTTGAGCCTAGAGCCACTATCTTTGCGGTGGCTTTTGCTACGTCGGTAATGGAATCCTAGGTTATAAATTTTGTTGATTCAGAACACCTACCTTAATTTGAAGCGAATCAATTAGCGCTGTTGTCGGGGATGGTGCCCTATTGAGAAGAAGCGGTGAACTTGTGATTCACATCTGCAGGTACTAGTATATCTCATTTCCTTTTATTTATTCCATTTTCCCACTTGCGGTTAGGCTGCAGAGTGAATTTCCACTGCGGGGAGTTTGAGACTTCACACAGCGAGACTATTAATATTTTTTTGATTTTAGCTAACCAATAACCATTTTGTTGGTCTAGTTTTTGTTGGTTTCTTGCTTGTGGTGTGATCGCCATGGTTTATGCGGTGGGACGAGAGCATTGCGAGGCGGATTGGAAGGCTAGTGCTTCAATTGAAGAGGGTTGTGAGAGTTAGCCTGCACACCAATCGAGGATGGAGACTCACGAGCAGTAGAGCGGGGTTCGTCGGGAACCAATGCATACAGATTGATAGAGGATCACATTCCCACCGCACCTAGGGTGAGGTGCACCCTCATGCATTATACCCTGTGAAGGGGATGTGGCGGTGAGGCCGTATTTGGTGCCTGCTCTGACTTTTCATGGTATGGAAAATGAAAATCCATACACACATATTCGGGGACTCGGAGGGTTTGCACTACTTTCAAGGAGGTGCATTGATATGTGAATACGCTCGAGTTGAAGGCTTTTCCTTGACCCTCGAAGATAAAGCAAATTTGGCTTAATTCTCTAAGCCCGAGGACCATCGGGGGCTGGTCATTTGCGGCGAATTCTTGAAGGATTCTTGGTGCCCATGGACCAACATGACACGAAGAGGAAGATCTACGCTTTTGCGGCTCATGTGATGAAAAGATTTTATCAATCTTGAAGAATGTCCCAGAACCATCGTGCATGCCCTGCATCGTGGCTTTGATACATAGATTACGGTGAACCATTTCTATGATGGAGGTGTCCTTCCATGTGAAACAACTCCACGGAGACCATGTGGAGACTATGTAAATCCCGATGAAGCCATGGACTTTTGAACTACGTGGTAGACTTCCAAAGGATGGGATGGTAGAGATCATGAGGGAAGTAGAGGATGAAACCAGCGGTAAAATCAAGGAAGCATTATGCAGGAGGTGGAATTAAAGGCTAAGCTGTCCACCCTTAACACAAGACTTAATGTCACGACATCAACCTGAGATGATCACAATGAACTTAAATCACCAATGTTACGACATCATATACAATAATTTCGCGACATTAGGGCAAGTGTGTACAAGTAGTGGCATGGTTGGCTGTGTTGAGACATCGAGGCAGCGTCATTGCAACGCACAGAATGGCGTGTCGCGTGTATGTCTCCGTACGCGACATCTCGTCCTGACATGGACTCATAACTAAAACTAGGTAGTGTCAAACATTTCTTTTGATAATATGATAATATATCTCCATCTTGTGACCGAAAGAGAATGATCTGGCTTATGGACTCATAAACTAAAAACTAGGTAGGTGTCAGAGCATTTCTTTTGATCATCGCGACCCGTCTGTTTGTCTGGCATCGAGATTCAGTTGGGCATCATCTGACATCTGTGAGTCAGCAGTAGTGGGGCGACAAGTTTTGGGCTTTTGGAAGTGTGTTGACTCTCACTGCCTCTGGGTTTTGGGATCCAAGGCTTGACTATCAAATAAAGCTTTTTAAAGATGATTCTGGCAGCTTCAGTGACTTTCATCAAGTCACTGTGCTTTAGTGAAATCTATTGTATATATTTTCCTTTTTTTATTTTATTTCTTTTTTATTTTTCTCATGATTGTTTCTGATTCATTCTTTTTAGGATTAGAAGTAATTGATTTGGCCGGATTCGAACTGGATGAATGTATTTCAAAGCTTCTATTTGTGTCTAAAAACATCAATGGGAGTCTAAGATTTTCAGATTAATTACTATCTTTTGGTTTAATTATAATCTCGATGGTACGTTAAATAACTAAATATTTGTGGGTTGTGGTGGGACCCAAAGCTAGCTCATACAGGGAAGAATATTTTGTTGGGATTATTGATTATAAGAGTTAATGTTGTTTTAGGTAAGAAAAGTGAAGTGATTTAATTGGTATTACTCTTATATTGAGTTGTTTTGAATATCAGTGTTTGGTACCCAGAAAGAGTTGTATCATTGTTTTGATTTCCAGGAATCCCTTTAAGTGACACAAAGTTAAGACTACCTGAGAGTAATGAGCAGTCACTTGTGGGTAAAATTACTCTAATATTATATGAACTAATGGACTTTTAGGATTACTTTGATATATCACTAGTGAAGATAAGACCTCTGCTATCAAGGCTCTCTCCTAGGTGACAACAGGAATGTGTGCCTAAGGCATGAGATCCACTTACTGATCTACCAACTTAATCCTGAGGCGTTTCACCTCAATTGAGAAGAAGAACTTCAACCTAGTGTTAGCTGAGATTCTAATCAAGGGAATAGGAAATTCTTATCAAATTGATGGCTGAGGTACCTTTTATTTTGGAGAGGGCTTGTAATATCCTGTCCATGGGAGCAAGCAATTTCCAGTCCTAAGAAATGGTTGTGAAGTACCAAAAAGGAAAAATTGTCAGATCTTAAAAGAGAAAGAAATCTTACAAGTAGCTTTTCAAACCCATTGTCTAGAAATAGAAGTGTGGTAAGCTGAAGAGTGAAACATGTAGAGTTAGGAGAAATCCATGTCTACACTAATCTGCTCTTAGGCAACTCCAAGATTCATATTCATTAATTTATCTTATTTGAAACTTACAAAGTGATGGTGACAACACTGTTTTTATTCCCATGTGTTTTAGTTTATTGTGGCTCTCTAATCATGTACTTTAGAAATTTCATTGTTTTGATTTCTTTTTATCTACTGAGATAAATCTATCTTGATCTTTGGAAATTCAAATAGTAATGATCTTTAGTAGTGAGGGTAGTTAATCTTTAAATTTTTCTAATCGATCCTAGTGGGAATGACATCTAGACTTAAAATCCATTGTATTACTTATATGACTTATGCACTTGCAGTGATCTAGACCAAACCAATTTCCAAATGAAGCATTTCACAAACAAGGCAGAAAACACATTTCATATTTTAGTTTTTTAGCCTTACAAGTTTTTAGCACCGTTGCTCAAGACTGATTAGTCAAAAAAGTTTTTGGCATCGTTGCTGGGGACTAATTCAATCTTTGGTAGTACTACCGAAATTTGTCTCAACTAATCAGAATCCCGAGAGAAGAGTTTACCCACCTTCCATTTTGGTCTATGTTAAAAAATCAGTCCAAGAAAGTTTTGCTTATAATTCCAGGAACAATTAGTCTTTGATAGCCATGTCAAAAAATTGGTCAAACAAGTTTTTGGTGCCGTTGCCGGGGACTAAATAGTTCTATGGCAGTGGTGACGTAAATTTGGGTGGTATATAGAAAAAGATCTAATTAAGTCTTTGGCGTCGTTGCTGGGGATCGAAATGAAAATAGAATTTAAGGATTAATATTCTCACCAAAGAGAAAATTGCTAGTTTGGATATTTTTCCTTTTTACTTTTATCAAAAATTTCCAAAATTAGTTTTGACTATAGTAGATGAATCGGCTACTAATCTTTAATGAAAACACATCATAATATATTTCTATGTCTACTAATCTTATTTGATTTCAATGTGTTTCCATTTCAGGAAGTCCTCTCATGCATAGAAAACCAGAATCCAAATTGGTTCCTTTGGACATTGAATTGGAAAGGACACTGAAAAACCTGAAGAAAGTCAGATTTACTGAAACAGTAGTTATAGCAGAGCAGAGGGAGTCACAGCAGCACATTCCAAATAAGGAAGTAGACATACATCAAGGGCAAAGAATTATGGAAGATTTTTGGAAACATGTTATTAGAGATGATTACTCTATAGTCAGGCAGCCTGCAATTCAAGAAAAAAACTTTGAGCTTAAGCATGTACTAATCACTATGGTCCAATATAATAAGTTTACTGGTCATCCTAGTGAAGACCCTAATGAGCACATGGGTAGATTTCATTTAATAGCCAACACTGTGAAGCTAAATGGGGTGAGGCCTGACGTGATTAAGTTGTACTTGTAGCACCCCATTCCCGGCAGGCAGTTAGGCGGATCGAACCCGATCCAGGGTTGCTAGTAGAGTTCATTTACTTTAAACATATAAAAAAACAAAATAACTTAGTTTAGGTCGACATTCCATTTCGTATAAACACTTTCAAATATGTGTGGAAGTGATTTCGGTCGATGAGCCTGAAACATTTACATTTAACAAAATGCATTTACAATGAAGGCATTCCATGCTCATTCAAAATAATATACAAAATCATTTTAGAGTTTAACTCTTTTGATCACAAAACATCAATTGTTCAAAAGTAGGATGAAACACATTTATACAAATTGGCATTCCATGCCTTTTCAAATACTTTTACAAAATGATATTCTTAGAGCTCACCTCTCTTTAAAACACATTCCATAAATATCCCAACGAGCAGTCAAAAATATATTCTTTTCACTTGAAGACTTTTTACATCATTGAATTCAATGCAAAATAGTTACAAAATATCATTAATGGAATGATATGCATGGGACCGAACATTCTGCTCAGCGTTGTTGTGATGACTTAGCTCGCGGCAGTCTTTAGTCACCGCTACTTTCTGCGGCGCGTGCGTTGATAAAAACAACACGCTAAGTATTTTCATGCTTAGTGGTTCTATACGATTCTCGCTTTATTTCAGTTTAAATCAAATCATGCAATTTCATAAGACAATGCTTTCGTACTTTCTTAAATGACCAATGAAGTATAATATAAAGATATATTTCCATATAATCAATTACAATTCATTGGTCATCTCAAACTATGCATTTTCATGTGCAACAATTCATTCAGATCATAAATCATGCACTCTTTCATTATCATTATCATTTTGCATTTTAGCCCTTATCAAATTTAACCTATGCGTTCAGTGCATAGGATAACGAATCACCGGCATGGTCCCGTTAGGCTGTAGGCCGGTGTAAATACGGATTTATAAAAATATGTACTCAGTTGGTGTACCTCTGGAAATATTGTCTCGTTGGGCTCACAGTTCGGTATGCCATAATGAAATACGTTTGTTCGACTCTTATTAGTATACCAATCCTATCCCTTAACTTTCGAATTTAACTGTTAACATTCTATTAAGGGCATTCAAATCATTTATAGGAAAATACAATATAGTATGTATTTTTATACAAACAAATCATTTCAATACTCATGCAATTTTCATGTCATTCATTTATGATCAATCATTTTCTCAAATTTCTTAACTTAAATCAACTTGCAATTCATTTCACAATTTATTTGCATCAAATCAATCTAAAACAATTCAATATGCAATTCAAACATTTTTTGGAGATAGAGGTCGAAAATAATGAGAGAAAGGTGTAGAAACCAAGCTTTGCACTTTGATTCCAATCCTCGAATCTCTATCTCAGTTAGGGCTTTCCTCTCGTTAGCCCCTATTTCAATACAATTAAAGAAACGATATTATTCATGCGTACTAGTGATTTTTGGTTAGGGTTGATTTTCGAGCTTAATATGCATTCTTGATCTCATTAGCAAATAAGGGCAAGATACAAGTCTAATATGGTTGTTAGTTTCCCAACTTTAATCCTTCACATAACCAAAATACTAAAATTTTGCCATGTCTTTTAATCCTTTTCAAATATTACTCTTGATCAATTAAATCATCCCCAAATGAAGATTAAGTCAAAAACCTCAAACAGCCACTAACACCACATCGGGGCGGGTTATTTTCGATTTTGTACTCTGGACTTTATTACCCAAAAATTATTCAAAAGGTCTTCAAAAATTATGAAACTCTCCATTTTAGTCTTTTGTATATCCAATGACATCTCTGAAAAATTTCAATTTAAAATTCCTTCTCTAAGGCCCTCAACCACATAACCTGGCTTGAGTAAAACATCTTTATTTTTTTTTCGAGGAATAGTACCTTTAAAACGTCTCACCAAAACCAATCCTAATGTTGTCCGAAATGAACTTCAAACATTAATTTTATTAGCTTAGACAAAGGTCTAACCAGCCCCCAAGCACCCAAAATCAGATTATAACCAATTGGTCCAGTTTTTAACTTTAACATCCTAAAACCCTAACCTGTCCACTTTGACATCTTGTAACAAAACACTTTCTAAAATCAAATAAATTCCCAAATAAATTTGTCCAGCAGAAAAGTTAATAATATTTCCCGGGATATATATTCCTTCCCAAGACCTTTAATCATCCCAACAATCTATTCTCATAAATTCCAAAACACACTTAGCCAAAACAGTCCCAAACTCAAGTTACGACATTTTAATGCCAAATTGGTTAGCTCACTGGATCACCTACTGTTATTCTTGATTTCTAGGGTCTTAACTCTATAACTTGGTAATGGTTCTTTCACTAATTTGAATATATGGTTCTAAGGTTTCTTCTCCAATTGGAATCACCCAATTTGGATCACCAAAACTCAAGTTATTGCATTTTACATCTAGACTACTCTAATTTGAAAAACAGAATCTTCACATAGCTCCACTTTGACAGATTTCTGGGCACTTTGGGTTTATAATTTGCATACACTTCCTTCAAGTAAATTATTCCCCTATAGGTTTAGTTTACCCAGAATTTTAAATCACTCAAATTGGATGAGTGAAACTCATTTGATGGCCAAAACACCACAACTACACCCAAAATGGGGCATACCCATAAGCTACCCGAACTCCCCTTTAAGCCCATATTCGGGAGCCTTAGTAGTACAATTTTCTCTTGGTCCCTTCTCTACATTTGTAGCGCTTTCTCGTGAGGTTCTTTACCAATTGGAATCACTTCATTTGGATAATTATAACTTAATCTATAGCCAAAACAAAAACAGGGGTTTTGATAAAATCTTGACAGCATTTCCTTTGAAAATCAAACATTTCTCTTTTCGCAATCACTCCTCCAAACCAATCCAAACCAATACCAACCAACAATACTCTTCAAAACTCAATCCAACACAACCCCAAAACACATTTACAACCAAAACAAATCTCTTTTTATCCACATTTGGAGACACCTTCAACACAAATAAAAAAGGGGTTTAGGGTTTGAGTCTTACCTCAAATCTCTTTCAAACTTCAATACCAAGGTTCCTCCATGTTTTATTTTAGCCTTTGATTTTCATGGAGCAATTCACAAATCTCGCCGACTAAAAACCTAGCTCTCTCCTTTTTTTCTCAAAAAGCAGAAATGTCTTAATGAGAGGAATGTCTCTCAGGCCAAAATATGGTCTTTATGTCTCATTCACAAGGCCACTACATTTGGCTTTCACACTTAAATCCCATTTCTCATTTCCCCATTTAACACTTTATTTCACTTTTATTTCATTTCATTTACACTTTAGCATAACCACTTCTCATTTAGGACCCTTGGGTCCCATTTATTTATTTTACCAAATTTATTTGGCTTCTATAAATTTTAAGGTTGTATATTTTTTTAAGTTCTTGGATTTAAATTAGGAAAAATTTCATTTACTTTATTTTATACTAAACATGTTACGACTGGTAGGGTATTTTAGGAATATTCTGATAGTTGTTCCCTTTCTCCTTTAGGGATACAGCTGCAAGTTGGTTTGAATCACTCCCCTATGGATCAGTGAACACTTGGGATGAGCTGGTTGAAGCATTCATGGGTAGATTTTTCCCTCATGCTTTGACTTCAAAGAGGAGAGGAGAAATCATTATATTCAAGCAAGGTGAAGATGAAAGTCTCTATAATGCATGGGAAAGGTATAAGAAGCTACTTAAGAGATGTCCAATGCACGAGATTGATCAAATCACGCAGATGGATATTTTCTACCATGCCATGAACTACACGTCCAAAGGGATCATAGATGCAACATGTTGTGTAGCCTTCAAGAGAAAAAGTGCTGAAGAGGCAAATAAGTTAATAGAAGACTTAGCAAAGACCAACTACAAAGCTCCATCTGAGACTTTAAGGAGCATTAGCAGGCTGAGAGGAAGTGGTGTGATAGAGCTGAACAAAATTTCAGCTATAGAGGCAAAACTAGACACTCTGATGAACAAAGTTAGCATGCAGGAAAGAAGCAACCGGCCTACCCATCATGTTGGAAAAGTGGAAGATCAACAAAAAGTTTTGAATGATGAAGGACTAGCTCAAGATGGTCCTTATCAGTAGGAGGAAGTTCAATTTATCAATGGCAATAAGAGTTATAACTTCAAGCCTAACACAGAAATCTTCCAACTCACTACACACCAGCTTTGAGAAACTATGATAATTTCTCATATGGACTGCTGAGTACAAAAGAGCAGGGCACAATGTAAATTATCATCAACAGCATGGTCAACATGGTTTCTAAGGACAGCAACAGCAGAACAACCAAAGTGTTGAGAATCAGGGCCAGAGAAGGTCCCAGTCTTTTGAAGAACAAATGATAAGCTTTATGGGAGAAAACAAAGGCTTACGAATAACCATGAGAGCAAACTTTTTGTTGAGCCGCGGCATTCGGGTAAACACAAATGTGTTTTCAAGCCAAGCATAAAATGCCTCTTTGAAAAATACGGAACCTGAAGTAGAGGCGATTGCCTGGCAATGCGAGAACCCGAGTCAAAGGATGTCTTCCCGAGTAATACTAAAGAAGAATCCCACAAAATTTTTGACGTGACTTTAAGGAGTGGCAGAGGATTGGAAGAAAGAAGAAATAAAAAGAAGAAAACTAAGGAATAAATGCATACAGAAATTAGAGAAGAAATAAAGTAGTACGAGTTCGAAGTGCGAAGAGAGAATAGTAAAGAAGTCTGCGTGAAGCGGCTAGTTGAAGAGGGTGATCTGAAAGAAAGAAAGGTTCAAGCTTACAAACCCTCGAGTCCCATTCCCTCGGAGGTATAAAGCTAAAATTAGAGAGAAATTCTCTAAATTCTTGAACATGTTAAAGAAAATAGAAGATCAATATCCCTTTTTCGAGGCATTGACTCCAAATGCCTCATTTATAAATTAAGTGAAGAATATACTAAGCGAGAAGAAGAAAATTGCTGAAGGAGTGATTAGTACTTTAAAAAGTGCTATTTTGAGTCTATTTAAGATAGGTTTTGTGAGGTGCTTTTTGCGTACTAATCATATTAATTAAACCTTCTTGACATGTGCAGTCCTTTAGTACTGCGATTTTGTTTTAGAGGTTGTTTTTGGTAGTTTCAGGGTTTCTAAACCTCTGCCATCATATCAGCTTGGCATCAAATTTATTTGATTTATCGCAGGATTTGTTTGAATTCTCGTCGATTTCATCAAGCCTAGGATGAAGAAATAGCAACCATGGAAGATGAGAAATGCAAGCTGGAGGATGTAGGAAGCAGCATAGAAGATAAAAAATTTCGCTATGGCATAACGAAATTTTAGCAATGATAGAGAAAATTTAGCGTGATAGAAATTTTCGCAATCATAACTAAATTTCGCTATAGATAAATTTTAAATTCGCGATAGCGAAATTTTGCTATGTAGTAATTTTTAAGCTATCATAAGCGAATTGCAATCATAGCGAATTTCAATTTTAGCCATGATTAATTTTAGCTACTTGAGTAAGCGAGAAATTTCGCTATGATAAGCGAAAATCATATAGCGAGTGCGTGTAAGCGAAATTTGCCTTCATGTTTAATGATCAAGCGACTCCGTTTTGTTTAATTCCTCTTTTGCCCTCAATGTAATCATATTATTTAGGTTAGTTTGGTATTTTCGCATGTTTGTGGGGCTATATAAGCCATGTTATGAACATTTTGTAACCTAACTTTTCATTTCACACAGCTTTGCATACGGCCCCTGTTTTGGTTCCCATTTTCTCTCTTCTCTCTCATCTTTCTCTCATTTTCTAGGCTGCCAAACACACCCCTTTGAGGATGACAACTCAAAGGATATTTGGCTAAGCCCAAAACAGAAGAGGGTTGCTAGGTTCGTTGTTTGATGTGGGTTTGCGAGTGTTCCTCTTGTTTTTCATAGACGGAGTGCTGCGTATTTATTATTTCAAACTTCAAACTAGGTTTTAAAGATTCTATTTAATGTATTTTCTTTGTGGTCAATACTTGGCATGCTTCGGGGTTCGATGTATTCTTAATAGTAGATACACTAACATTCATTAGATGTCATTTACGAGCCCCTTTAAGCGGGTTAAATGCTTTATTTTCAAGCGTAAGACATTAAATGCTCAATAAATGCTATGGTTCAAATAGGAATGTTACTAAGGGTTGGTTTTAAAGTTAAACAAAGATCCGGTTTTGGAAATGACTATATGTCATTTTGCCCCTAATGTGAAATGCCAGGATACCTCTACAACCCCATCATATCAAGCCCAGTGACCCCGAAAACTTCAAGGTGTTCTTTTATACTTATTTTTAAAGCTGACTTCACTTAGTTTGAAGTGACACGACAACCACACTTTTTAATGCAATCCAAAAATCCAAATTAAGCCTCACCATTTTGAATCATGATACAAGTCATTTGTAAGGCGAAAACCCCATCCTTTGTGTTCGGCCAGAGTAGAAGCGGCTATCACTGCAGTAGCTTGACTACGGCAGTAGGAGGAAATTTAGGATACAAATTTTGTTGACTTTGGATCACCCTACTGTGGCACGAATCAAATGGCGTCGTTGCCGGGGATGGTGCCAAACTACAAATGATTAGTTGATAAGTACTTGTAATCTTCATTACAAGTATTGGTGACCTTTTAAACCTTTTTGAATTTCATTATTTAGAATTTCAAGTTTTTTTTACTCAGTAGTCACTGCTGGGTAGTTGTTATCATTATAGTCATTTTATTTTATTTTAGCTAACACTAATCCTTTTTGGCAAGTCTTTTTTATGTTCTTTGCTTTGTCTCTTTTTGTGTCACAGTGTTTATGCATCACTGGGATAGAGATATATCAGGTAGGCGCCAAAGAATCGTACGCAATTGAGCAAAGTTGTGAAGTCGGTGTGCATAGTGACAATGGATCCTCTACATGAGGAGCAATGAGAGTGTGGCGGCTTCGTATGAATCGACGTTATCTGAATTGATGAGGGACCATATACACCTCCTAGGATTAGTGCACCATCCTATATACGTGACGCCCCAAAACCGAGGGTCCGGTGACTGAATCAGCCGCGAATAAGTGGAGGTCGGGTTACCCGACGCCACTTTAGAAAATCGGCAGAGTCTCCTTTGTACGGGGAGCTGCCCCGAATCTGAAACACACATTATCATTTGAAGCAGTCAATGTATGCAATATATACCCAACCATGGCCACTTGGGCCCATAACGTGCTCAACTATACATGCAGGCTATGAATCGACTATATACCAAATAATTACAAAGAGTTAATATATGTTTTACTCTCATCCTGACATATAAATATTAAAATGAAAAGCATTCTAATACATGTATACATCAAGCCTGACTGACACTTCTTCTAATCCTCGGTCTCTAGGATGAGCCATCCCCTCGCACGCTCCTGTACTGTAAAATAAAGGGGGAATCACGACGGGGTGTGCTAAAGCTCGATAGGAGAATCGCCTAAGTGGGTACACTCACCCGTCTAAGTGCGATGCAATGTTCCAATTTAAACACATATTCAAGCAAATACGTGATCTACTTGAATGTCCTACATGACTGACTCGAGATCCGAGTCCTCACTGACTCTCTCACACTCGCCTAAGCCTCGTATGAGAATATTATGTTTTATTTGTAGGCTACCCTCCGATGTTATAAATTGGGGACCATCTCCGATGTTATATTTAGTGGACTACCCTCCGAGATATATCAATTGGGCGCTCGGAATGATTGATATATTTAAGTTGTTCAATGGACTACCCTCCGGAAGTGAATATATATCAGGCGGGCACGCTCCGACGGTTGATATATTATTTGTTTGTGGACTACCCTCCGATGAATATCAATTGGGTCGCTCCGACGATTGATATTTTTAGTTTGGACTACCCTCCGATAACTTAACATTTTTAGACTACCCTCCGAACCATTTTCTCTAAACTCATCTCATGCACTAACTCCTATAGTCTTAGGATGTTCCAGTGCATATGGAATGCATGTATGCCAGTTCCAATACAGTCTAATCATGTGCAAATATATAAACATGAATATACTCGCATAATATCCAATCACACAATCATGTCATGTAATTAATCAATTTCAAGCATCAAAAATTAAACTCCCCTTGGGCTAATGATCAAACACGAGCAATTTAATTTAAATCACTCGGCCAAACACATATTTCCACAAAAATATATTTTGAGAACACTATTTTGGGAATAGTGAAACCCTCGTTTACTATTCCCAGAAAATCACAAAACATCGGTTCACTTAGTGAACCCGGGGATTTTCACGGCATTCAGGCTATACATACCCAACACCATTTAATCCGCCAAATCCAACTCAATTTATCCAAACAGCCCCTACCGAGTTGCAGTTTTCATGGCAAAACAAATATTTCCAATAATTCGGTCCCATGTTTTGGGACCGATCCAGTGACACTAGCGACCTCGTTCAGCCGAACATTAGTAAAACATTTAAAATGGGAATAAAACCCAAGTAGGGTGAAAATCTACCTCAACGGAGTTTGAAGAAACTCCGTCCCGGAGTCAGCGGCTGCTTCTTTCGAAGCGTTTTCAGCCATAGCCCCGGCCCAGCCGACGGTTGGATCGCTTGTATTCCTAGAGAGAAGTCCTCTCTCTCTCTAAAATCCTCCCAACAATGGAGGTTACTGCATCCCTCCAAAACCTCAGCCTCTCAAGTTTTCTCTTTTGATTTAATGAGGGAGAAGAGAACTATTCCTTATTTCGTCATTTAGTGACTTAAAATCAAATCCCATAATGACCATTACGTCCCTCTTTTACCAGAATTGATATTCGGCACTATCTCGCTCATACATTTTCATCATTTCTCTACTCATACCACTTATGGCACATGAGTACGTGTTATATGTGACTTTCGTCACATCAGAACTCGTTTTACGGCACCCGAAATGCGATACCTCGAAAAACGTGTCGACTCCGACTGTCTCGGAAAATTATGAAATTTTACGTGCTAGCTAGATTTCGCGAGACGATTCCAACGGTACAATCCGTTTTGTCATCCGAGATCTAGAGAATTAATTATGGATTTTTAACCGAAATTACAATTTTGTAATCAAAATTACAATTTTGCCCTTATTCCAGAAATTGGAATTTCTCGAATGTACATTCTCCCTCCTTAAAAGGAATTTCGATCGAAATTAAGACGATCTAATCACGCACATGCATATGCAGCGGCGCGCTTTATCATGCATGTAAGCAGTCATTTAAATCTTCAGCGACTAAACCACGTACCTTCATCCTAAATGAAGGGATAGGTGGCGCGTCATGTCACGCGCTCCCACGTTGACTCCTCCACTCCAGTCTTTGCCGCGCACTCGCTAACCTCGCGGTCTTGCATGCAAGAACGATCACGACTATCAAAATGCTGCGCGGTCCCTCCTCGAAAGGTCCCGTCGGTGTCGACCCTCGATCTCTCCCCGATCCACCGCCTGTTTGGATGCGGGTATATCTCGGAGCATGGAGAAGTGAAACACCTCTTGGACACGACATCTTGGGCGATAAACGCTAACGGTCTGCGATAGTGCCTATCCTCTCGAGCCATCTCGAAAGGTCAATAAACCTCGGCGATGGCTTCCCGCTTAGAGACTTGACCACTCCTCTCGTAGGATTCACCTTCAAGGAAGCGTGATCCTTGACCTCGAACCACAGGGTCGACGTCGCTCCCTTGCCACTTAGCTCTTGCAACGAGGCTGCGGCGCTGTGAGAAAACGTTATCGTCGAACTCACCTTCTGGAGGTGTCTCTAATCGGGTCCCGGGACCCGATGATGGAGCTCTCTTCCACCTTGGTCCAACCTAATGGTGACCTGCATGGCCTCCCATACAGTGCCTCATATGGTACCATTTTGTATACTCGCCTGATAACTATTGTTGTAGGAGAATTCTGCTAAGGGCAATTAATCCTCTACCCTTATGATTCGGGACACATGCTCGCAACATGTCCTCTAACACCCGTATGTAATCCATACACCGATACCCCTACCATGACTCTTGCTTAGTGTGTAACGCTAGCCTCTCGAGAGTCCACGATCGCGGCAATCAGTGGTGCAATCCCCAGTCCATGTCATGAATGAAGCATCTATTTCTGGAAACGCTGTCATTTCAATGACACAATGCAATTTCAAGGTATCAAACTCGAGTCACCCCAGAGCTCTATCACTCGGCTCTCAGTGCGCGATAACACGGCCAGTGTGTTTTCATCTAGATTACCGCTCTTCGGCTCACACTTGGCCTCTTTACGTTCTTGAAATTTCGAACTCTCCTTGGAGTGCTCTTACACCCTGATTCAAGATTCTCACCTTAGGGATGCGGCCCTTTTTCTCGTTTTGTCCAACACACTCACCATGAGTGGTGAATGACCATACCATGCAACCACACCCGTCTTGATGCGATGTTCACGGGTGCACGTGAATGCGGTAATGTCATCTTTGTGACGACCCGATCCAGGTTCCACCATGAGACGAGGAATCTGAGGATCTCTCACTCGTAATCCAGGCCTGTCGGGATTCTGACTCTCACCCTACACTAGGGAAGAACTTATCGTACTTGAGAGCTACTCTAAAGGCCTTAACATAAGCTGAGCCAGTAGCCGTCAATCAGTGTGACAACCTGGCTAGGTGCCATTACAAATTGCGACAACTTGGGTGGTTCAATCGACTTCATCTATATCGAAGCACGACATCAACAATAATATTTCTACCACCACTGGGTCACCGCGCCTGTGCGTAGCTTTGATGCAATCACGACTTCGACCCACACTCTGGCCCCTCGACTATCGTCGCTGTTGGAAGTGCTTGTATAACACCGGCTGGCGGTTCCTCGGCCGTGCTAGGGTGTGGAGAATGGTACGCCTATCAGCATCTCGTATCCCGCGCTACTTGGGGCGCATTCTCCAAAATCTTGGGATCCACGTCTCTGGGGCAATCCGTCACTCATGCTCAAATCCGGCTTTTTAGTCCTAAAACTAGTGTGTAGCGAAGTCTTCTTCCTTCCCACCCGAGACTCGGGAGCTTATCTGCTTCTTGTTGCCAGCCGCTGTGTCGAATGTTCCAGTATCCTCGTCTCTGCTATCAATTGGGGCGCTGACCATGGAGTCCATTGTCACGTAGGTGAAAGTCCTACGATCTGTCGAATGGACAACTTTAATTTCATTCTCGTGTCTCTCGTACTACCCGGCCCAGTCAAGAACTTCGTATCTCGAAGATTGACATTCGGTCTCTCAGGCTCATCTGCGCCTCGACCTTCCAGTCGGCCCGGCACTCGATGCTAACACCGCGTGTGCGAAAATCTCCCTCGATGAGTAAAACTTCGCGCCTTCACCCAGACAGTGTGCGACTGGTGGTCTCTCGATGGCGGTACACAATCCTCGGTGTCACTCGTAAGCTTACCACGATGGGAGTAGATCGAAATGTCATCCACGGGAACGACAAACTGATCTAGATAGGGTTGGAATACCTGCATCGTGAGATCCATGAATGCTGTGCAGCGCATTAAGTCAATCCGAAGAGCATCACTTTGTAAACTCAAAGTGCCCATAACAAGTCTAAACGCGTCTTAGGGATATACGTATCCGCAACCCTCAGCTGATGGTAACCCGGTCGCGATTACATCTTAGATTAGACTCGCGCTCCTCTCTATTGTCAAACGATTCATCAATCCTCGGTAATGGGTACCTATTCTTGGTGGCATCTGTTCAGCGCACGTAGTTGTCTCACACGATCGAAGGAGACGCGCCGCTTCTGGCCGCAAATAAACGGGGCGCCTCATGGTGAAGTGCTCTCGGTCTAATAACCTTGTCCATTAGCTCCACCTTGGCCCCCGGACTCACGAGTTCTCTGACTCATTTGGTGCCATCACATGTGGAGTCATAGAGATGGAGTGAAGTACGAGTGTAACTTCGATCACGAAGTCTAAGACCCTTTGTGGAGGTAGTCAGGAGTGGCTCCTCACGGAAAACATCCACATATTTGCACACTACTTTCGAGGGGTAGATCGAGTCGATCTCTCCTCGTCCTCACAGGAGTGGGCTCGAGACGACCGTGCTTGTCCACGACACTTTCGGACTCGTATCTTTATGCGGGGCCCCGAATATCGTGCTTGCCCCCCCTGAAATACAACACGAGTACCGTCCTGCGTGTAGGCGGTAACTCTCCTGCGCTCACAATCGATAACGATCCTGTAAGCTATCAGCCAGTCCATCCTTAGGATGACAGTGAACTCGACATGTCGTGATCCTTAGGTCCTTTGTGAGTAGAGTCACGAGATCTCATTTCATGACCTCGACCTATCATTCTTATTCTCGCCTAATCCTTAGGGAAGAACTCACGATAGCGGCTCCTCTAAGGTCTCTAGGAGTCCTTGCCCATTTCCACCATATTTGGGCCTCATTCTCTGAAGCTAGAACGCTGCTAGTCTAATCGGTCGTGCGGAGGTAATCTCAGTAGCCTCCCAACACTTTCGATCTGCATGAACCAATGGTCTACCACCATCGGATCTCTTCCCCCTGTGAATGTCGGAGGATGATACGTCCTAAACCTCTGAAGGTTACTAGGATCTTCCTGTCTACCCGCTATACCAGCTTGTGCTATAGCATTCGCTGTAATACCTACAGCCTCGGCAAAAGTCTGCTGATCAAACACTGGTGGTGCGACCCGATTACCGGAGTGGGCGCCCTCACGTCCTCGCATACACTAGCCATCTACATATGTCAAATGGCAACAAGATTCATGTAATTTTCATTTCAGTCTAACTAGCAATGCACCTGCCAATTACTAGTAGACTTGATAACCATGAACTGACTCGTTCATTTCCTAAGTGGCGCTAACTTCCAACCACTCCATCCATTTTATTCCGATGAAATTCTAAGCTTCCATGTTCATTTCATGATCCAAATCCCTAAGGTCATAATCCATAACCTTAGTATTTACCCTTTTTCCTATACGCATTTCACTATGCATATAATTTCCTACGCAACTACCGCGCAATCACGATTTCAAATGGTAGTTAAATCCGATCTGATGTCTCTGAAGCCTATTCTGACCAGAGACACTAATCATACACATAAATCAGTGTAGCACACATTGTCTTTGCATTTACGATGTAAGGCAATCCATTTGCATTTAAAATATTGTTTCAACAAAATTTTATTTTCGAAAATTTTATTTTGAAAATTTTATTTTTCAAAAATTTTTATTTGATTTTCAAAAAAAAAAAAAAATTTTTCGAAAATTCTTTGTTCATGGATTCTTGACCGTCCACGATACAAAATTTGTATTATCAACACACTTCTGATAGCCCTTTTTTTTTTCTTGCAATACAATTCCTCCTTAAGCCCTCCTATTGCAATACACTTTTCGAGCTTCCTTCCCTTGCAATACACTCTTGTATATTGCAATACAATTTCCTTTCTAGCCGCGAGTCGATACAATCCTTCTGTCTGATAGCAGCGCCCCAGGCTGCTTGATACAATTTTTGTATTGCAACTTCGGTATAGACTATTCTGTCTGATCTCTTACGGCCTAACCAACCTCTTTGCTTGTCTATTTACTCGTATTCTTGATACAATTTTCCTGCGGCCCATTCCTTCTGCTTGTCTGATATAGTGTATTGCAATACACTTTCGACCCTCGAAGCCTTCACTCTTTGCAATACAAAAATGGTATTTACCAATACACATTTTTTTTTCTACAATTTTCCGGCCCTCTTTCTCTTGCAATACAATTTACAAGGCTTGCAACTCTAAATTCACAATACAATTTGGGCAATGGCCTTAGTTTGCACTTCTTGAAATTTGAATTTTTTTTTTTTTTTTTTTTAATTGCTGGAAAATCACCCCAAAGATATATTCATCCATTTTTTCTCGATACATCCAGTAAATTTATAAAAATTTATTTTCACTCATTTTCTTCAACTTTACACACTATAAAACTTTGAGAAAAATATTTCTTCATCGAATTTTTTCCACATTTCCAACCCTTTGGAAAACACTAAAAAAATTTTATATGACTATTTTTTTTTTCCATTTTTCCATAATACCCAAATAAAATTTCTAAAAATTTATTTTTCTTCACCTTTATTCGGTTTACCTTGTAAAATCCAAAAACATTATTTTCTTCTCCTCATAACCAAATAAATTTATAAAATTTATTTTCTTTAAATCCACTCGGTTTTACAACGTAAAACTCGAAAAAAAAAAAAATTTTATTTATTTTCATTTAATTACGGAAGTAGTGCAGAATTTCATCAAAGCCCACATATATAACACTAACCCTTGTGTTCAACCTCAAATTTATTAAAATTTGATTTCATTATCCTTGACTTCGAATAAATTTATTAAAATTTATTTCTTACTTCCTCATTTCGGTTTACACCTTGTAAACTTCCAAAAAAATTTCTAACACACATATGTGCTAATCATGCACACAAACCATCATAAAATATCACAAACCATGTTATAAACATCATTCACATAACCTGACTTATGTTATACGCGCGATCACATGAGCACACCGTAAATGCGGTGTTATTCGAGTGATTTCTAGGTAATCTCATGCCTAAGCCAGGAACATCGAACCACACCTAGTAGTGATGCTCTCATTCGACTAAGGCTGGCCCAAATCCTCCGAAATCTATAGGTTTCCATATACCTATACTCCATCGACCCACCTAGTGGTGATGGATACCCTGACTTAGAGCTCCACTGGGTGACCGTATGCCTAAACCTCACGTCTGCAGTTTGTGACGCCCCGAGCAGGGTCCATTGACTGCGTCGACTACGCGGAATACAAGTGGAGATTTTCGGGTTACCCTACGCCACTTCAGAAAATCGGGCAGGGTCTCCTTTGTACGGGGAGCTCTACTAATCTGAACTGCGTATCCTGTCTGAAGCAGTCCGATGTATGCGATATATACCCCAATGTCATGGCCCCACTTGGGCCCATAGCGATACTCAATATACATGACTATGAATCGACTATATACCCAATAATTACAAGAGTTAATATGTTTTTTACTCTCATACAACATATATTAAAATGAAAAGCATTCTAATACATGTATACGTAAGCCTGACTTCAGAAGCACTTCTTCCTAATCCTCGGTCTCTAAGACCGAGCCGTCCCCTACGCACGCTCTTTGTGCACAGTAAAATAAGGGAATCACGGCAGGGTGAGCTACTTCGATAGGAGAATGGCCCCTAAGTGGGCTACTCACCATCTAAGTGCGGTGCAATGTTCCAATTTAAGCATTCAAACAAATTCTATGATCTGTTGAATGTCTACATGACGACTGGGATCCAGAGTCCTCACCAGACTCTCTCACTCGCCTAGCTTCATTATGAGAATATTATGTTTTTATTTGTGAAGCTGCCCTCCGATGTTATAAATTAGGGGACCATCTCGATGTTAGCATATTTAGTGGACTACCCTCAGAGATATATCAATTGGGCCGCTCCGGCGATTGATATATTTAAGTTGTTGTGGACTACCCTCCGATGAATATATATCAAGCCCCGGGCGCTCGAAGCGGTTGATATATTATATTTGTTTGCGTGGACTACCCTCAGATGAATATCGAATTGGGTCGCTCAGACTGATTGATGACAGCTGGACTACCCTCAAATAACTTAACATTTTGACTACCCTAGAACCATTTCTCCTAAACTCATCTCATGCACTAACTCCTATAGTCTTGAATGTTTCACGAGTGCATATCGGAATACATGTCTTAGAGTTCAATCTGAGTCTAATCATGTATGTGAAAATATATAACATGAATATATACATATATCCAATCACACAATCATGTCATGTAATTAATCAATTTCAAGCATCAAAAATTAGCTAGCCAGGCTAATAATGATCAAGCTCATAAACAATTTTAGTTTAAATCACTCGGTCAAACCGTATTTCCACGAAAATATATTTTGAGAACACTATTCTGGGAATAGTGAAACCCTCGTTTACTATTCTGAAAAATCTAAAACATCGGTTCACTTGGTGGGCAGGTTTCTGACCATTTCGATACATGCATGCAAAACACCATTTAATCCATAAATCAACACTCAATTTATCCAAACAGCCCCTACCCACGGTTACGGCTGCACCATGGCAAAACAAATATTTCCAATAATTCGGTCCCATGTTTTGGGACCGATCCAACGGCCCCTAACGGCCTCATTCAACCGAAACATTAGTAAAACATTTAAAATGGGAATAAAAAGCAAGTAGGAATTCGAAAATCTGCCTCGGAGTTTGAAGAGAAACTCCCGGATCCGGAGTCACGCTTGGCACGCTCGCGTAGAGCGTTTTTCCTTCTCGCCCCAAAGACAGCCAACGGTTGGATCGCTTGGCAACATTCTAGAGGAAGTCCTCTCTCTGCAAAATCCTCCCGACAATGGAGATTCTGCATCCCTCAAAAACCCTCGCCTCTCAAGTTTTCTCTTTTGATTTAATGAGGGAGAAAGAGAACTATTCCTTATTCGTCATTTAGTGACTTCCGTCAAATCCATAATGACCATTCGTCCCTGTTTTACGAATTGATATTGGCACTATCTCGACGTCCATTTTCATCATTTACCTACTCATACCGCCATGGCACATGAGTACGTGTTATATGTGACTTCCCGCGTCACGTGGAACTGTTTTATGGCACGAAATCACGATACTCAGCGATGTCGACTCGAAACGTCTCGAAGAAAATTATGAATTTTGCGTTAACTGTAGATTTCGCGAGAGGCGATTCAACCCGGTACAATCCGTTTCGGTAAGTAGAGATCTAGAGAATTAATTAATAGTTTTAACCGAAATTACAATTTTGTAATCAAAATTACAATTTTGCCCTTATTCGAAATTGGAATTTCTACCGGGTCTTACGATTATCCATACCACCTACGAGGATGTAGCGGTGAGACCTTATGCGAACCTTTACTCCTTGACTTTCATGGTATGAAAATGAAAATCCATACACACACATCAGGGATTGAGGAAGTTCTTAGCGTAACTTTAAGGAGGGTCTGGCTTGGAGTATGGATTTGTGTTGAAGTTGAGGCATTCCCATTAGCACGAGAGCAAAGCCAAATATGGCTTAATTCACTTTGAGACCAAGAACCATTAGAAAATTTGGAGTAAGATTGCGGCGAGTTTTAAAATTCTTAAAATTACTCCGCAGGGCCAGCAAATTTGAAGAAGCCCAATCTACACGTTTGCGACCATGTGATAAAGAAAGGTTCTACCGGTCTTTGGGGAGAGGTTCATGGAGACCATGGAGTGCATGTTCACATCATGGTTTTTCGATACTTGGATCTTGTGAATCACTTCATGGTGCGGCATGTCTCAGCCATGAAGCAACTACTAGAAACGATGTGTGGAGGAGACTTCTGAGCAAAAGCACCGGATGAAGCCATGGACTTTTTGAATTATGTGGCTGAAACTTCCAAGGGATGGGATGAGCCAAACTGAGGAGGTGGAAAATGAGACCTTTAACCCCACCAAAGGGGAGGCATTTATGCACTTTCGAAGACACGGAGATGAAGCAAGCTGACCACTTTTGACCAGAAGGTTGGAGGAGATTTGGAAATGAGAAATCGGCATGAAATCTGGCGGTGAATAATGAGTTGCATGCATCTGACCAGCTTGTTTTAATTGTCGGTCAAATAGCCACCACAGGGAAGCACTTTCACGGTAGTTCCCTCGGTAAGAGACTTAATGCAAGAGTATGCCCATGTCTTAGGTCAAAATAAACCACAGACAAATGCTCCTTATGTGACACACATAATCCTGATTAGAGGAATCATCGAACCTATCATGGAAGCAAAGCCCCACAATATATGCCCCCAAGGGAGCAATGACCAGTTTTGGCTCCACTTCGGCTTCGGCGGCCTGACACGATATCCACCTTCTTCTCCTGTTGAGTAGGCAATTCTAAATTTAAGCAAAGTGGTAGGTACATTTGTGGAGGAACAAAAGGTGTTGAATGTTCAAACTAATAAGAAAATTGAGGCGATCGAGGAATACTCAGCAATAAAGTGGGCGGTATGCATTACGAGATTTCGGGTTGTCTAACCGAGAAGTCTGAAAAGGAAATTTCCTTCAGACACAGCAAAACCCTAAGGGAATGCATGAAATAGGCTAAATCTAGTGATACATTGCAAGAATTGATGAAATCAGCATTAGTGACTTTGAGAGTGGTAAGAACTAAGACCGGCCGGTCAGCTGCTTGAGAGCGACTCCGCATTAGTTGAGTCCACGGAGGAAGAGTGATTAGTAGCAAGGGAAGAGGTGAAGCCTAGTGTACCCCCTCCTTTCCCACAGGCACTTCAAAAAAGGAAAAATTCAGTTAACAAAGCTGGGAATTTTTAGATCTTCTGACAGTGAAGGGTCCCAACATTCCTCTTCTTGACATGATCAAGCAAGTCCCTTCGTATGCAAAATTTTTGAAGGACTTATGTATGGTAAAAAAAGGCTTCAATGTGAATAAAAAGGCCTTTTTGACTGAGCAAGTGAGTGTTATCATTGAGTCTGAAGACTCACTTGGGGAAGTATTATAAGGACACAGGATTTCTACCCGATCTCGGTTAATATCGGGGGCACTAGTGTAGAAAAGCACTATTAGACTTTGGGCTAGTGTGTGAACCTCACTGCCATATTCCGTATGCAAGCAACTTGGTTTGGGAGAGCGAAGCCCACTTCCATCACCTTGTCTCTGGCCAGGTAGATTACATTAAAATGCCAAAGGGGACCATTGAGGATGTTCTATTACAAGTGGACAAATTCTGCTATCTAGTGGATTTTTAGGTACTTAACACAAAGCCGATTGCGAGTGGGACGATCATGTACCCATCATATTGGGAAGGCAATTCTGGCTTCGCGAATGCCGTGCCAAATTACGAAATGGGGTCATGCAACTCACTTTTGGGAATATGACTCTAGAACTCAATATCTTTCATTTGAGTAAAAGGCATATGCAACCAATGGAAGATAACTGTGAAGAAGTCTACATAATAGATGCAATTCTTGAAGAACAGGCTAATGAGCAGCAAGTGCAAGATGTGTTAACTCAAGAGTTATCTGAGTGCCTTGTAGAGCAACAGGAACCTCAATGCATGAGATGCTGGAGAAAGAAAATAGAAATTCTACCTCTGTTGGTGAGGTGAAGAAAAGGAACACTCCAACGATTGGAGCTGAAACCCACACCCGGTGGAATTAAAATATGCATTACGGAAAGAAAACAAGCGATATCCGATTGTAATATAAGTCAGCTGCGTGACCACTTCACGGGAGCCTGACCTCTGCGCCTCCTCAAGGAAATGAACAAGCAGAAAAGCTTTTGGGGTGGAAAATTTACGATTTAAAAGGCATCATTATTTGTGCTTGGACAGAAAACACATGTCTAGTAGTCGTTTCAATATTAGTTTTTGGCCTAATATCACTATGGTGCCGCAGTCGACAAGTAATAAATTGGATTTAAGTCCCGGATATCGATCCCACAGGAGAGATCTCAAGAATTCTAGATCAACTACCCTGACTACTCAAGCTCCATACTATTTGGACTATAACATGACATTGTGTTCCAGCTTAAGAAGCTATAAAATATACAAGTATAT
The DNA here is from genome assembly GCA_016808115.1 of Tetrastigma voinierianum. Classification (NCBI taxonomy): domain Eukaryota; kingdom Viridiplantae; phylum Streptophyta; class Magnoliopsida; order Vitales; family Vitaceae; genus Tetrastigma; species Tetrastigma voinierianum. Next base: position 100,908 of record JAEQBH010001292.1, read on the forward strand.
AAAAACAAATGAACTATCGAATAAACTGAAATCCAAAGAATAATGAATAATGAATAGTTAAGAAAATAAATGGGAACTGAATAGTCATCGTTTAGAGCACACATTAAGAACAATGTTATTGTGAAGTATCAATTCCTGTCTTTAACCTTTGTTAAGGAATTTTACTTGTGTATTTCGATTTTAAAATACATCCAAGGTTAATGTCTGAATTTGGATCTCTCTCTACACTCCACATTTCATTATCTAATTCTTCCACGATTCTCTGAATACGGGGATGAGATAACTACTTTTAAAAAGGGACTTCCTAAACCATGGGTATTTTTCTTTACTGATACTTCATACCCATTTCACGGGGTATCAAAGCCTTTACTCCCAAGTTATCGGTAAAGCAAGGATATACAACTTCCAGGTTACTCTTCCTCAAAATTAGAATAGATCACCCTCTCCTTGATTAGATCTCAGCTAACACGGGATTGGTTTCACTATTCGAATTGAGGTGGACTCTCTGCTTGTTTAAATTGATAACTCATTCAACTCATTCTTGATTTCAAGTGAGAAGAGGATTTATCAAGTAAACTTACAAAGCTCATTAGATCTCTAATAGCAGGTTAATACCTTGAGGAAATGTTCATAACTCAGAATATGCTTATACATGTCACTGAGAGGCATCGCGAAATCGGAGCAATGAAGCAATTCTTAAAAACGGGTATAAGCCCGATATTCGGTCCAACACTAAACGCCCATAGCAGAAAGTAAATTCATAAGCGAAATTCACAATTTCTTTGGAAACGACTACGGGAAAGATAATTTACGACAATAGCATTCTCTTAATGGAAAATTTAGATTCCTCAATTACTTAATTACACACTACGACATTCCTACGATCATAAGAATAAGCGCATTGAAATGGATAAATTCAGAAATTTAATCTGAACTTCAAACACTCCAGGTAGTAATTTGAAAAGAATTTAGATGCACATTCGACACCTTTCAACGTGATAACATCATTTGAAAAGAAAACGAAAACTAAAACGATAAATCTAATCTAATCTCTAACTATCAACATTGAAGAAAAGAAAAGAAAAGAAAGGAAAAGAAAAGAAAACTAAAAGAAAAATAAAATGAAGACCCATTTACCATACCTCTCGTCAAATTATACGTGATCAGAAATTTGTCTTTATGAAATTTTGGGTAGGCTGTATTTATAGGAGGTTTCTCAGTTGGGCCTAGTAATACGGAGTCTTTGTGGATTCCCAAGTGGGTGGCCCATGTTAATGCTCAATTCGCGACTTCAAATCCCTTGTAGCGACATCATCCATGTCGCGACATCGATCTCGCGTCGCGACATCCGCTCATACGCACGCGGAGTTTATTTGATGATTCCCGATGCCGGCGACATGCGATATCTTTCGCGACCACCGGCTTTCAAGTCTTACTGCGGCGCTGTACGATGTTCACGATGCCGGCGACAGCCGATCCCATGTCAGCGAAATCGCTACATGCCTTTCGCCGAGGTTTCGAAGCGATGATTTCACGATGTCGACATCGATATCTTGTCGCGACCTCGGCTGATCTTCTGCCCGGCCTTCGGCCCGATGTCGCCCGGATGTGAGCATCAATCTCTTGCCGCGACATCGGCATAGTTGAGTTTCAAGCGATCGCTCATGTTATCGCGACATCAATCTTTTAATCGCGACAACGGCTACATGTTCTTGTAACTCAGCCCAGGTTTTACGATGTTGCGGCAACTGACCTATTGTGTCGTGACATCAGCGATGTCTTCACATGGTTCAATCAGCCATGCTTGTATCCTTCAGGATGTGATGTCGCGACATCAATTCTTTATCGATCTCATGTGTTCTGACCTTCAATGAGTCGCTCATGTTATCGCGACATCAATCTACGAATTCGCGACATCGACAGAAACTACTGGCTTCGCGGTGCTCTTAGTGTCCCGCGACATCAATCCCTTGTCGCGACATCAGCTTATGGCTCTGGAGTTTTCACTTGATGGTTCTGTTGCGACATCAATTCCTTGTCAGCGACATCACTCTTATGGAAACTCCACAGGTCTCAAGCGTTCGTTCAAATAATACATGGCTTGTCAATCTCTTGTTGACCTCACTTTAGAGCTTTCTACTTGACTTTAGGCGGTGCTAGCGGGTATCGCGACATCGATCTCTTAATCGCGACATCAACTGAATCTCTAGAGGCTTCAAGCGGGTATTTCACGATGTCGCGACCTCGACTTCTTGTTGCGACATCACTTTTAAGGAACTGCAACCTTCAACTGACCAAGTCTCATGTCGCGACCTCGATCTCATGTGCGACATCGCCCTCATGTCTCTGGAGGCTTGGTAGTTGCTTTTGGTGCCGCGACGTCGGTACTCTGTCGCGACAACGGTTCAGAAATCACCCAGCGGTTCATCTTTTCAAACTGTCGCAGTGTCAGGCGCTACTCTTGTGGCATTTTCCATCCCTTATGTGACATCAACCTTTGTCGCGACATCACGATGTTGTCGCGACATCATTTCTTACGTTTATGCTCAATCCTCAGTTGCCTATCTTGTGATCCTGTCATGACACGCATCAAAATTCCTTCAATTTCTGATGTCGGCGACCTCATGTAGATTTATGCAAACCCCAAAGCGCTGCAACATTAGTTAACCGATTGCTTTCATTTATACGCTATTTTAATATTTTTATACGCCGATTCTTTGCATTTTTCCTTGCATTTTCTTCACTTTCTTTTATACTCCACACTGCAAATAACAAATTTGGTGAGTTTCTTATTATTTCTGCATTTTAATTATTCCTTTTACATTAAAATCAAGCAGAAAAATGGACTAAAAATAGATGACTTTTAAGCTCATCAAACTCCCCAAACTTAAGGATTTTGCTTGTCCCAACAAAGAAAAGAAAAGAATTATTTTATGTGATGAGTGCCTAAAATACTCCATATTACACTTCGCGTCGGTCTTTCATTTTCCGTTTATTTTATAATGTTTATAGTTTTTGGCTAGACTCTGATTTGGTGTAGAGGGTTTGGATCACGGTACATTGGAGCGAAAAGCGCGACTCTTGGAAATTTTTGGAGCAATGGAGACCCAGCGGCGAGAAAGTGGTAATCGCGTCGCGGCGTCCGACGTCGCGGCGTCCCGCGGCGCTAGCGTCACGCGACGTGTCGGGTCAACAATGCAGAAGTCAACAAGTGGAAACGTCGCGACGTCTCAACGTCGCGACGTCTCAACGTCGCGACGTTGCAACGTCGCGACGTCAGCACGAGATCTGCCCTCATCATTAAAAGCAAAATAGGGCTCAGAAATCAAGGAGATCGGGAAGCGTCACGACGGAGGCAGGAATTCGACGGTGGCCACGGACTTGAGGAAGTGCGGGTTTATCTTGTTCTTATTACAAGTTCTATTAGAATCATCTTTGCACTAATGCCTATCTTTTCATTCGATTATGTTTTAGATTTATTTATAGGGTTATATTGAACTAGCATCATATGTTGATGGATTAAAGTTTGATCTTATATTATTGATTGTTTATCAATTGGTTACACTCTGCTCTATTTAAGTAGTTCAATCATATTAATGTCGTAACATTAAGCGTATTACTGCTTCGGAAGTCGAGATTCGAGAGATGAGGGTATTGAGGATCTCTGAGTGAAATGGCCTTCGGTTGATTCGGTAAATAGAAATATTCAGAACTGAAGGTGGCATTTGGGATTAGAGCATTTAAGCATTTCGGAATCTTTTGAGTCGGGATAGAGATATGCCGATTCTATTCCACGAGATAGGAAGATATACCTCGAGAGGATATCTCGTAGGCAAGATCACCTCGCCATTGACATATTGTAAATAAATCGAATAATAATATCTTTAGAAAATTAATCCATTGAATGTGATAGGGGGAGATATAACCCTAGTTCTCAATTTCAGTGATCCACTAGAATCAATAGTTTAGTTAAGTTTTACATACTTACTCTCTTTCTTAAAATCATATATTCAGATATTATCTAAAAAGCAGAACCTTTGTAGTCAATACACCTTTCCCTGTGGATCGATGTTAAATGCTTATAAATTACCTTCTTATATTACTTGGGCGACGCGTGCACTTGCGCACATAGGCGTACATTTTACACACCGCGTTTTCGGCCTGTCAAGTTTTTGGCGCCGTTGCCGGGGACAGGTTTAGATTGATATAGAGAATTAAGCAATTAGATATTACTCTGAAAATTTCTTTACTTTTGTTTATTTTTCCAAGTGCTGGTAATTTGGTCTTGTTGGTTCGTGTATTATTGCAGTGAAGGTATCAGTGAGTACATGCGACGTCGAGATCAATCTAACCAACACCTGTTTGATCTGAACGGAAAGACTTACGCACGGATTACGGCAAGAGCGAGAACAACGCGATTAAATCGATAATCATGGAAAACCTGAAGAAGCGAAAATCGGCATTGAGCGGTGAACCTGAGAGGGGCGAAATGGGAATCATGGAAGGAATCAGCACGAGACGTTTATACAGCGGATGATCCTTTCATGCTACTAGATGAGTTCGTTTTACCACCAACGATTGTTCAGACAGCTATCAGGCGACCACCACCCGTTCAGCCGAGCAATTTGAATTGTTGATCCTGATGCGGATGCTTGAATATCTTGTTCCATGGACTACCCCATGGGAACCGAATATGCGGTACGACTAACTTCCTCGAAGTTTCGCGATACTATCAAGTACAACGGATTCTTGAAGAAGCTCTAAGGATTCTGGTTGTTCCCACTTTCACTTTCGAGGATAGAGCCAAACATTGGCCTAACGGTCCATACGATTCCATTACATCGTGGAATGACTTAGTAAAGAGTCGACCAAATTCTTTACGCCTTGAAATTACGCGACATGCAAAGAGATCAATACGTTTAGACAATTAGAGGAGAACCTATGAAGCATCGGACGATTTCACGAATTATTGCGGCGATGCCACCATAGATTGACGGATGGATGCAAGTCCACACCTTCTACAATGGTACATCTGACTAGAACAATTATTGATGCTTGGTGCGGAGGAACTGTGATGAAAACCACGGACCAAACATGAAATCTTAGAAGATCTTTGCGACTAACACTAATCAATGGCCTAGAGAGAAAGGCTACACTGTAAACACGGGTGGGTAGCACAGGATGTGAGGTCCTCAACAATCTGAGTAGATCATGTAGCCTGGTGACTAAACGACTAAATGAATGACAGGAGCAGAAATGCCATACGAGGTACTCCATGGGAGTTATGTGAATTACGTAGTGGATCGTATGCGACAGCGGAATGTCGACCGGAAAACCCTCTGATAAAGCAAGCCCGATGCGTGTCGAGGTTTAATGAGGAATCAATCCGCAATGACAAGGACCGTATGGGGAAGCAGGTTATCGAGTCGGAGCAGGCCAAGGGTGGCGTAATAATCGAACCAAAGCCAAGGAATTGGCGTAATATTCGAGCAGAATAGTGAGGAACAATCAAGGGGTATGGATGGCGGAATAATCGAGAACAATATGCCACCATCAGACCGAACTAGTAGAAACACCCTCGAAAAAAATTGGATTTAGAATGAGCCTTGCACAGAGATGTTAACTACGCTCTGCGTTCATGAATGAGACTAAAGCAAACATGCGACAAACAGCCCGGTTGAACAATCAAGCGGCCTGGTGAGAGTTTGGAGAGTAAATGGGCCAAATAGCAAACTTAACGACGAGGAAAGACAACGGGTTCTTTACCATTAATTGAGAGTAAGCCCGAAGAAATGGGAATGAGCATGTTAAAGCAGTCATGCTGAGAAGTGGGAAAGAATTCAAATCTGATTTACAACTTGATCCTTAGAACAATTAGAGGCGAGAAGATCGTTCAGCTAGAGCAAAAAGATGATGCAGATAAAGAACAGCCTCAGGAGAAACAGTCATCAGAGAACTCTACTGAAGCAAAGGCCAGCATACCGGTTCCTTACCCACAGCGTCTCAAGAAGCATAAACTGGATAAGCAATTCACGAAATTCATGGATGTGTTCAAAAAGCTGCATATCAATATCCCATTTGCTGATGCCCTAGAGCAGATGCCCAGTTACGTAAAATTTATGAAAGACATCTTGTCCCAGAAGAGAAGGTTAGTGATTTGGCTTGAGTGAACTTAGCGAGGAATGCGATTGCCATGCACTTAGGAGGAAGCTACATGAAGCGCTCAAGGATCCAGGCAGTTTCACTATCCCTTGCACAATTGGAAATGCTATTTTTGAAAGAGCACTATGTGATTTGGGTGCCAGCATTAATCTTATGCCCTTATCCATTTTCAAGCGTTTGGGATTAGGAGGCTCGCGGAGCTCTGATCGCTCTTGACTGGCGACGGATCTTTGAAGCATCCGGGGATAATAGAATTAATATCTTAGTAAAAGGTCGACAGATTTATCTTTCCGAGTTTTATTGTTTTGGATATGGAGGAAGAGATAAAGAAATCACAGATAATCTTAGGTAGACCGTTTACGGCAAGTGGCGGGCAATGATTAGTGATGTTCAAAGGCGACGGGCGAGAAATCTGAGAGGAAGTAAAGTTCAGCGATGTTTGACGGTGAGACACCCATTGAGAAAGTGATACTTGCCTTCATGGAATTGAAATGGATTGAGGCTATAGTGTCTAACCAAAGTGGTCCCACTGACCCTTTGGAGACTAGCCTAGTGGAGAATGGCCAGGAGGGCACGAGCGGCGGGAAGAATATATGTCAAATGGATGGACTCTTTGGACCTGATAAGACGGAAATACTTCGAATCTGCGGGTGAAGAGGTCAAAGCGGCCCACAGTCCCATCGATTGAGCAACCACCCAAGATGGAACAAAAGCCCTTACCGAGCCATCTAAAGTATGCATACCTTGGGGTGGAATCCACACTACCTGTGATCATTTCTGCATCTTTGGTACATCTTGGGAAGAGAAGTTATTGAGGTCCTTGAGATCACAAACATGCACTCGGATGGTCTCTAGGCGATCTCAAGGGATTAGATCCTTCTATGTGCATGCATGTGTATTTTACTAGAGAGGGACATGGACCTTGGTGGAAGCGAGGAGGAGGTTAAATCCGACAATGAAGGAGTCGTCGTAAAGAGTGCTAAAATGGCTGAACAACTTTTGGGGTGATTTATCCATTTTCGGACAATGCATGGGTAAGCCCGGTTCGGGTAGTCTTAGAAGAGGAGGAACAAGCGTCGTGGATTTGAAAACAACATCTTGCTGCTTGAGTGAAACGATTAGGGTGGAGGATTTGTATTGATTATCGGAAGCTAAACAAGGTCACTCGAAAAAATCACTTTCCTTTGCCGTTTCTAGATCAGATGCTCGATCGGCTAGCAGGTTATGAATATTATTGCTTTTTGGATGGATATTCCGGTTACAACCAAATTGCCATAGCTCCTGAAGATCAGGAGAAGACAACATTCACGTGTCCTTATGGTACATTCGCATTCCGGCGGATGCCCACTGAGCGTGCAATGCACAGGTACTTTCCGGCGTTATATGATGGCCATATTCGAGACATGGTGGAGAACCGATTGAGTTCTTTATGGGCGATTTTTCGATAATGGGAAATTCATTTTGATATTTGTTTAGAGAACTTGAGAGAACATCTTGGCAAGATGTGAAGAGAGACCAACTTAGTACTCAATTGGGAAAAGTGCCATTTCATGGTATAAGAGGGTATTGTCCTTGGACATCAGATCTCAGCAAGAGGGATAGAGGTAGATAGGTGATGAGCTTAAAAGTCATCTATTTTTAGTCCATTTTTCTATTTGATTTTAATGTAAAAATGAATAATTAAGATGCAGAAATATGAAAAAACTCACCAAATCTGTTATTTACAGGGAGTATAAAAGAAAGAAGAAAATGCAGTGGAAAAATGCAGCAAGCGCGGAGGAAAAATACGAGAAAATAGCGGGCGAAGTAAAGCAAGCGGTTAACTAATGTTTGCGATTTGGGGTTGCAGTCCAGAGTATGAGGTCGCGACATCGGGAAAATTGAAGGAATTTTAATGCGAGGTCGCGGCGGGGATCCTGAAGATAGGCGGGCGAGGATTGAAGGCGAAACTTAAGAAATGATGTAAACGACATCATGATCTTGCGACAAAGGTTGATGTCGCGACAAAAGGATGGAGAATTCGCGACAAATCCAACTTGGAGCTATGACATGTTTGGAAGGATGGTATGAGTTAAGCGGAAATTTGTTGTCGCGACCGAGGAAGGCGAAGTCGTGACAAGAAGCAACAAGTGAGGCATCAGACATAGCGATGTCGGCTGAGTCGAATTAGCGACATCGAGGAACTACGGAGTTGAGGCTACGAGGCGTAAGATGATGTGGCGGCGTGAGATCGTGTCGCTGACACTAAGAGACCGGTTAGTGTAGAGCCATAGGCGTGTCGCGGCGAGTTGATGTAGCGACACGAAGCGATGTCGAGTTGAAGGCTCACGATTCCATAAGGCTGATCTTCGACGAGAGATAGATGTCCATGACATCAAGAGCAACCCGATTAGAAGATCTGAGTGGCGACAAGATTGAAGCAGCGGTGATCGGTTGATGTCACGACAATAGGTTGTTAATCGCCACATCGAGCTTCGATTGAAAGTTACAAAATTTGTTGTCGCGGCGAATCTTGATAATCGCGACATCCAGAAAACATCGATTGAAGACTACAGATGACATGAAATTTCGAGGTCGCGACAAGATATCGATATCGCGACATCGGGAAAGACAATTAAGAACTGCAAAAGGCATAAGGCGATGTCGCGACGTGAGATCAGTGCGATGTCGGGAATCATCAGTGGAAACTTGCAAAATCATGAATTGATGTAGCGGCGAGGATTGATAATCGGCGACATCGGAATTACCGATTGAATTTGCGAGCGTAAGATGATGTCGCGACGTGAGATCGATGTCGCGACATGGATGATGTCGCGACAAGGGAGTTGAAGTCGCGACCTAAATATTAACATGGGCCAGTCCACTTGGAAATCCACAAAGACTACATTGGGATTAGGGCCCGGCGAAACCACATAAATCTGCTGACTACCCATTTCATAGGTAGCAGGCAGCGACGAGAGGAATGCAGGTAATTTGAAGGCTCATTTTCTTTACTTTTCTTTTCTTTTCTTTTCTTTTCTTCAATGTTGATAGTTAGAGATTAGATTAGATTTATCGTTTTGATTTTCGTTTTCTTTTCTGGAACTGGATGTAATCGTTTTGAGCAGAAGTTGAATGCAGAATTCATTTCTTTTCAAATTACTACCTGGAATATTTGAAGTCCAGACAAATTTATGGAATTCGAATTTTCCAGTTTCAATTTGCAGTTATTCTTATGATCAGAGGAATCTTTGTGGTGTGTAATTCGATGAGGTGGGAACCCGACTTCCATTAAGTGAATGCTATTGTCATAAATTATCTTTCTGTAGTTGTTTCCGACAAATTCACGAATTTGAGTTTATGAATTTATTTTTCGGTTATGGGTTTAATGTTTTTGATGCGAATGTCGAGTTTCTTATACCAGATTAAAATTGTTTCATTTCTACGATTTCAAGGAGGTCCTCACGAGTGACACGGAGATGACAATCCTGGGAGTTATGAACATTTATTTGAAGGTATATTAACACGCTATTTGAGATCTAATGAGCACTGTAAGTTTACTTGATAAATCCTGCTTCCACTTGAGTATCAAGAATGAGTTGAATGAGTTATCAATTTAAACAAGCGAGAGTTCACCTAAATTCGGATAGTGAGGCCAATCACAGTGTTAGTTGAGATCTAATCGAGGAGAGGTGATCTATTCTATTTGAGGAAAGTAACACGGAAGTTGTATATCCTTGCTTGGCCAGATGGCAGGAGCTAAGGTTTGGAGTCCATAAAATGGGTATGAAGTATTGCGAAACATACCCGGATCTAGAAGCCTTTTTAAAGTAGTTATCTCATTCCACGTATTGAGAGGATCGGGTAAAAAGGAAATTAGATAATGAAATGTGGAGTATGGAGAGATCCAGTACACGCCTTACTAAGCGCCTTAGATGATTCTAAAAATCGCGAAATACCGCAAAAATAAAATTAACGATTATTATGACGGGAATTGATACTTGTGATAGCATTGATCTTAATGTAATACTGAGCGATGACTATTCGGTTTCCATTTATTTTCTTATCTATTCTTTATTCATTATCTTAGATTTCAGTTTATTTGATTGTTCATTTTTTTTTATATATCATAGTATATTTTACAGCTTCTTAGCTGAAACACCATATCATGTTATAGTTCAAATAGTATGAAGCTTGAGTAGTCGGGGTAGTTGATCTTGAATTCTTGAGATCTCTATGGGATCGATATCTGTACTTAAATCCAATTTATTACTTGTCGACCTGTGCACTTGCAGTATATTTGGACCAAAACCAGAATTGAAAATGATTTACTCTTGTACATGTGTTTTGGTTCGGTCAACAAGTTTTATGGCGCCGTTGCCGGGGATTAGACAATAGTCCTTTGGTAATAGTGTCATAAATTGGTGTATGTCATTTGGTCGGAGTCAACCAGTTTACATGCGTAGATTAAGTGATCGAAAAGAATTCGAGTAAATCGATATTCTGATGAAAGAAAGAAATACTAATTTGGACATTTTAAAGAAAAAGAACAAAAATAGTTTTTCAAGCAGTGGTTATTCTGGCCACTAACCTTTAACAAACCATATTGAAAATATTTGTTGACCAAACTAATCCTATTAATGTAAGTGTGTTTTGATTTCAGGGACAAAATTTTAATGCATAGAAAAAAAACAACGTGCGATTCCGGTGACACGAATTAAGAGAGGACACTGAAACTGAGAAAGATAAAGAAAGGCAGAGAAAATTCAAACATAGCGGATGAAGCGGGATCGGGATGAGGTGCACCACGAAGGCGGCTAGAAGGCCTCGATCAGCGATACCATAGAGGACTTGGGACCTTGATTATACGGGAAGAATGCTCGACCAATCGAATGACTGCAGTAGATGCCCGATAGTACTGAGCGAAGCCGGCACGGTGCAATGGTCCAGCGGCATCGGTTCTTGGTCATCCCACGAAGACCCAAGCGAGCACACAGGGAAGATTTCTCGGGATGGCTAATACAGGTGAAATTGAATGGGTGAGACCGAAGTCATCAAGTTGCATCCTATTCCCATTCTCCCCAAGAGATACGGCTGGCTACATGGTATGAATCCTTACCATATGGTTACGGTGATACTTAGGAGGAGTTAGTAGAGCTGCCCGGTAGATTCTTTCCCCATTTTCGCCCGCGAGGAGAAAGAAGGAGGGAAATCATTGTGTTCAGCGGGGAAGATGAAAGCGTGTATGTAGCTTGGGAAAGATTCAAACGGTTGTTGAGAAGATGTCCAATGCATGGGATAGATCTGAAGACTTAGATGGACATTGTATATCATGCCTTGAATGATATATCAAAGGGGATCATTGATGCTTCATGCTGTGAACTTCAAGCGAAAAGTCTTTGAAGGCGAAAGGCGTGAAGACACATTTAAATGTAACATGAAAACTCCTTCGGAGCTTTCAAGAGGAAGCAGTAGAGGAAAGGGGATCATGGAGCTGAGCAAGATGACAGCCATGGAGGCCAAGTTGGATGCCATTATGCCTGAGTTGAATGACGAAGAAAGACACCTGCTGCTCATGGAAATAGGAGCAATTGAAGGGAGATTATTGAAGGAAGTCTTGAGGAGAGCAAGCGAAGAACAATTTTATGATCTTGAAGGAGGTTAATTATTTGGGTGAGCGAGAAACTACCATTTCAGACCCAATGCTAATCTGCTTGACACATTATCCACTTGACATTGAGGAACCATGAGAATTTCTCTTATGGTGGAGGGGTACACCGCAGGCCCGAGGCATGGAATGGCCTCCACGGGGGTTATCAACGACCCGCAAGGTTCCGGCGACGACGGCAAGGAAATGAAAACAAATGAATATCGGGGTCAGAGGGGCCCAATCTTTTGAAGAAGCAGATGCTCTACAGTTCATGGGGATAATAAGAAGGCATTTAACCTCCATGAACAAAAGTTTGCGAGAGTTGGAGACTGGCTAGCTACCAATTCTCAGGAATTTTGAAAACACTACGATGCATCTCTGAAGAACTTTGGAGACCTGAAGTAGGGCAGCTGGCCCCCAGCCTATGAAAGCCAGTGCCTTCCCAAAGCGACCTGGAAGAACCCAGGCGCATGGGTGTGCGGCTTAAGTGGGGAAGGGTTTAGAAAGAGATGAAAGAAAAATGTGACGAGAAAGAATGAACCCGAAGGAAGAGGAATGGAGAATAAAAGAAAGAGTAGAGAGGAAGAACATCCGAGGATCAAAGCACAGTCCCATTTCACAAGGCTGCGAGTCGAGATGGAGCAGGTTGCAGGTTCTGCGAAAACCTTCAGTACGAATCCGGTGTACCTTTTCTTTAGGAAGTGGTAACTGAATGCCACTCATCTGGGAATTTAGGATATCTTGAGGAATAAGTCAAGATGGGTGAGTCTCACGCTTCGATGAGTCGAACCATAAATCAGGATGAATACGAACCGATTCTGTGTATTGATGAGGATCAAGATTCAGATCTCGTTCGGGATAGTTATCGTGATGTCATCTTTGTTTGCCGGGACTAGGTTGAGCTGCTGCTCCGCGTGCCTCTGTGCGATTGGTCGATTGTAAACGAGTCGGTAGTGTGATTGCTGTTGAGTTGTTGATCCGAGCTATCTGTGACGGGACTGCAGTCTCCGCCGATCGTCTGACCCTGGGCTGATGTATCGTAGATTGGGAAATGTTCATTCCGGTAAAGTATGAATATAAGGTAAGGGATAGGATTACAATGCTTAGGCGATTTTGTCTATACTTCCAATCGATGTTAACAATGGTGTAACACTCCGGTTTATCAATGAAAAGAGATGAATTCCCGATATCTTGAAGATGTCTATGCAATTTCCATGCAATGATTTTCATTCTATAGAAAGCTGTGTTGAGCTCAGCTTAAAAGCAGAGAAGCGATAATGGGGAAAATATTGAAAGGGAGGAAATTCATCAAGAAATCGGTCTCGAAGAAATTTAGTTTTGAAAGGATTGCCATGTCATTTGAGTATGCTTACTTAGAATTGCAAAAGAAAAAAACCAATGATCATTTGACGGACTGGTGATGATGAGGAACAAAGATTCTTGAACATATTAAGGAAGCTTATCGAGGAATCGCTAGCTTGGTCCATCGAAGAATTGAAGAGGGTATCGATCCATCAATTTGCATGCATAAGATACGCTAGAAGAGACTTGAAACCATCTGTGGAACACCAAAGGAGGCGAATCCGTTGATGAAGGTAAGTGAAAGGAGGTATAAAATTGCTTTGAATCTTTGGTTTTATCTATGCTATTTCGGGCAGAGTCCTTGGAGTGAGCCAGTCCATGGTTCGAAAGGGGTTTGCGTGATGGAAATGAAAACAATTGATTCAACAAGAGCGGTAGCGGGGATGGAGGGTATGTATTGATTAGAAGAGTGAACCACGACCACGGAAAAGATCATTTCCCTTTGCCTTCATTGATCGGATGTTGACAAGTTAGCGGGGACACCCTCACTTGTTTGAATGGTACTGGATAATCATATTGCTATTGCACTGAGGATCGAGAAGACCACATTCACATGCCCTTATGGTACCTTTTCCGCTGAAGGATGCCATTTGGGCTATGTAATGCTCGGCTACATTCAGGTGTTATGATAATACATATTCCGATTTGGTTGAAAAAGTGATGGAAATTTTCATGGATGACTTTACTGTGTATGGAACCAGCTTTGATCAATGTTTAAACAATTTGGAAATGATGCTTCAAAGATGCAGAGACTCAGCGACTATGGCGATTGGGAAAAATGCCATTTATGAGCGCAGAGGTATTGTTCTTGGGTATAAAATTTTTTGCTCTTGGACTAGAAGTTGACCAGTCAAGGTATCCATTATCAAGACTCTTTTTTTACCACACGAGTAAAGGAGTAAGAAAGAAGCTTCTTGGGGCATGTTTGGATTTCACAGGAGATTCATGAAACTTTTCAAAATAGCCGGACCACTATACGGATTACTAGAAAAGATCTGAGGTTCGATTTTGATGACTCCTGTGAGGATGCTTTTGAAGAAATCAAGGGTCATATTGGTCTGGCTTTATATTAAGGCATGCGAATGGGATCGGGGGATTTGAAATAATGTGTGATGCCGATTGATTTTGCTATAGGAGCTGTGTTGGGGCCCGAAGAAAGAGAGAGTATTCAAAGACCTTATGCTACTATGCTAGTAAGACCTTGATGAAGCCGCAGAGAACTACTCAACAAGCTGAAAGGGAGATGCTAGCCATAGTGTTGCTTGTGAAAAGTTTAGAGCGGTACATTTTAGGATCCCGTGTGGTAATTCACACCTTGATCATGCAGCAATCAAATACTTGATGTCAAAAAAGGAAGCTAAGTCGAGATTGACCAAGGTGGGTCTTTGTTGCGGAGTTTGATTTGGAAATCAAGGATAAAAGGGATGTGACGATGTGATAGGCGATCACTTGTCAGAATAGAAAAGAAGCGAGTGATGAAGAGGAGAAAATGTGGTATTATGAGAACTTCCCAGATGAGCAATTATTTTAAGGTTTCTTCCCGACTTCCATGGTATCTTTGATGTTGTGAATTATACGGCTTGTGGAGTAATGCCTTGAGTCATTTCTCTTGGAAGAGGAAACTTCAGGCGATAGCGGGTATTATATTTGGGATGACCCAGCTATTATTGAGAGAGAGTGCGACATGATAATAAGAAGGTGTGTGCGAAAGTGAACAAGGCAACATTATAAATGAATGCCAGTATCACCATATGGGGGACATTTTACGGAGAAAGAAGCATTTCCTTGAGATACTCATCGAGTTTATTGGCCACTATCTTGATTGTCTTGAGTGGGTTAAGTGTGTGATAGATGTCAAAAGATTGGGAATATCGGCGTGAAAGCGATGCCCTAAAAGGTATTATGGTGATACAAATTTTTTATGTATGGGGAATAGATTTTATGGGACCTTTCCCACCATCATTTGGAAACCTATACATACTGCTAGTAGTAGATTACGTTTCCAAATGGGTGGAAGCAGTGGCTTGTCCAAGGAATGATGCTAATACAGTTGTGAGTTTCTTGCAAAAGAACATTTTGAGCAGATTTGGAACACCCAGAACTATCATTAGTGATGGGGGAACCCATTTTGCAAACAAGATATTTGCAAAACTCATGAGTAGGTATGGGATCAAGCATGTAATGAGTTTAGCTTATCATCCACAGGACCCGATGGACAAGCGAAATTTCAATGAGGAGATCGAATACTTGAAAGAAATTTGTGAGCTGGCAGGAAGGATTAGTCTTTAAAACTTGATGATGCACTTTATGGGCTTATAGGATTTGCTCTGAAAACCCCATTGGAATGTCCCCCATCTGAGAGTTGTTTTTGGCAAACCATGTCATCTACCTCTTGAATTAGAATCTGAGTGATGTGGGCCGTCAAAGTTAAACTTCGATTTAAAGCAAGGGAAGAAAGATTGCTCAAGCATCACGGGTGGAAGCGAGAAATGAAGCCTATGATAATGTGAGAATATACAAAGACGAGTAAGAAATGGCATGATCGGAGAATTTGAGAAGAGTTCGAAACGGGGGGCGAGGGTTACCAGCTGTTTAGTCCCCAGAATGAAATTGTTTCGGGAAATTAAAATCCAATTGGAGTGGGCCATATACAGTGGTATCAAGTACTACATTTGGAGGCGGTAACAGGGCGATAATGGAGGAAGAATTCAAGGTTAATGGACGAGAGGTTAAAGCATTATCTAAACGGGAAGAGGAAAATGAAGAACTCAGGCGGATTTACAGAGAGGAAAAGAAGAAGCCTGCTGCAATGAGTATAGCTAGGAGACTCAGCGGCATTAATGGGAGGCAACCCATAAGGATTTAATTTACGGTTTAAGTTTTGAACTATTTCTCTTTAGTTGCTTAAATTAGGTCAGTTGTTTTTTTTAGGATAGATTTGGTTTTTCGAATCAAATATAGTTTAATTAGATTTTCTTGAATATTGCGTGGCTTACGCCCAAGGTTCGAGGAGATGGCAGAAAGGCAATCACGGGGAACAATTCCGACAATTTGCGGAGAGTCACAACATGAAAAAGGGAGTAACTTTATCCCTAACCTTGGTCTGTAGATATACTTGAATTTTGTTAAATCTTTGCTTGAGATGCACGAGTAATGTAAAGGGTTAGGAACAATAAGAGAAAAAGGTTCTTGAGATCATTGAGTTAAGGCTTTAGGTCGCGACAGAAAGGTTATGGCGCGACATACGTGATGTCGCGACAAAACATTGATGTCATGACCTGTTTTGAAAGGGCAACTGGTGAGTATTGAAGGATGAAGGAATATGTCGCGACACCACTGTGAAGTCGCGACAGAGAATCACGTTTCAAAATAAAAAAAAGTGATGTCGCAACATGATAAGCAAGTAGATTAGGAATAAGCTGAAATCTTGAGAAAAATTAACGAGAATAAGAGTAGAAATGAATTCGATTATTGATTGAAACCTAAGTGCAAAAGTTACTTAAGTCCTAATGATAAGTCGAATTGAGAAAGTAATACAATAAGCGAGGAACAAAACATATTTTGAGTTTGTGGTATGAGCGATAAGTCAGAGGAACGTTGAATATCAATTAATTCACATACTACATCAACAAAAATGAGTGAGGTACTCCATATAGTTAGTCACAAGCGTTGATCAAATTCTAATTTGTTAGATTATTGATTGAGGGCGAAATCCTAGGTGACCGCGGTACGACAGAGATGATCGCGAGGCCATTTTGGATAGTTTGAGCCATTACAGCCATCCCCACACTCATATCGCGATGCATATCTTTGTGATTGAGAAATTGAGCGAAGTAGCTTATTTTCAAAAAATGAACCCTTGGAAACCTGACTCATCTGAAATCAATCTTTACAGTAAAGAACCTATGATTACGGGAATTCAAAGGAGGAAGAAAGAAATGAAGTTTGGGGAGTATATGTTTTGAAGACTCAAAAGGGAATGAAAAGAAAAAGCGAGAATGAGAAAAGCGATAGAAAGAGGCTTATAGGGATAAGTTTTATCTTGTGGCCCTAACTCTTTGAACAATTAAGTTCTTAGGGGTGTTTCAGCACCTAGTACCCTAACATACGGTATGTGGGGCTATAACCCAAGTTAAGCTAAGAGTGTTAGAAAGCCTAAAAAGTTAAAACATTGCACTATCCCTGAATGGTGACAAACAAAGGAAATATCCCCAGTGGAATTACAAGTGAGAAATAGGGGGCATACAGCTCTGAATTGAAGAAATCAAAGAGATGTCCCAAACATGAAGTTTAGGGGAGTTTATTAGAGAAACTACAAGAAAGAAAGAGGCGAAGGAGAAAGGTTCAGATTAATCTTAATCCCAAATTCCTTCCATCTACCCATTACGAAACCTAGCAATGCAAGCCCAAAGACTGATTGATGCGGAAGGAATTTGAAAATCACTACATTAGTGGAAGTCGATATGAAAAACAAACATGGAATTTGGAAATATGGAAACAATCAGCTAATGAAGAACTTTAGGGAGTTTAGTGACTCAATAAGAAAATGAGAAAGGAAAGTAATCTATTATTCAACAGGATCCAATGATGATGTTGTTTGTAAAACAAGTTCAACAGTTTAGTTTTGTATACTATGAAGAGTAGAAACTAACCTTGAACTGGACTTGAAGCTAGATGTACAGAAAATAATGCATACCTTGTATTTCAATTAAATTGATTGCCACTGCAGAACAAATCAGAAAAATGTCCTTTAAAATATTTTCTTTTATTTTGTTTGAGGACAAACAAATCTTTCTTTTTCTTTGCTTGAGGACAAGCAAAATTTTAAGTTTGGGGGAGTTTGATGAGCTTAAAAGTCATCTATTTTTAGTCAATTTTTATGTTTGATTTTAATGTAAAAATGAATAATTAAGATGCAGAAATATGAAGAAACTCACCAAATCTGTTATTTGCAGGGAGTATAAAAGAAAGAAGAAAATGCAGTGGAAAAATGCAGCAACTGGCGGAGTAAAAATGCGGAAAATAGCGGGCGAGTAAAGCAAGCGGATTTAACTAATGTTGCGTTTGGGGTCTGCACGATCCCGATTGTAAGGAGTCGCGACATCGGGAAAATTGAAGGAATTTTAATGCGGTCGCGGCGGGGATCAGATGGCGAGGGGATTGAGCGAAACTTAAGAAATGATGTCGCGACAACTCATGATGTACGACAAAGGTTGATGTCATGACGAGAGATGGAAGGTCGCTGACAGCCTTGGGCTATGACATGTTTGGAAGGATGGTGAGTTAGCGGAAGGCTGTTGTCATATGATGAAGTCGCGACACCGAAAGCAACAAGTGAGGCATCCAAAGACATAAGCGATGTCGCTACAAGAAGTCGAGGTCGCGACATCAGGAACACAGTTGAAGGCTACAGAAGCGTAAGATGATGTCGCGACGTGAGATCGATGTCGCGACACAAAGAAGGACCAGTTCAAAACTGCAGAGCCATAAGGCGATGTAGCGACAAAGTTGATATCGCGACACGAGAGCAATCGAGTTGAAACTCGGTTCCATAAAGGCGATGTCGCGACAAAGAGATAGATGTCGCGACATCAAAACGACCAGTTGAAAGATCTAGTGGCGACAAGATTGGAAAGCGGCGGTGATGGAGTTGATGTCCGCGACAATAGGTTGTTGTCGCCACATCAGAAAACTCAATTGAAAGTTACAAAGCTGTTGTCGCGACAAGATCTTGATGTCGCGACATCGGCTTTATCGATTGAAATTGCGGATGACATGAGGCGAGTCGCGACAAGATCCGATGTGGCGACATCGAAGAACCAATTGAAACGCACGTAAAGGCATAAGGCGATGTCGCTGACGTGAGATCGAAGTCGCGATCGCTCCGGAATCATCGATCAAACTTGCAAATCAGCAGATTGATGTAAGCGTGAGTTGATGTACGCGACGTAGGGAGTTTCTGATTGAAGAGAACGCGGCGTAAGATGAGGTCGCGACGTGAGATCGATGTCGCGACATGGATGATGTCGCGACAAGGGAGTTGAAGTCGCGAACTGAATATTAACATGGGCCAGTCCACTTGGAAATCCACAAAGAATGCATTGGGATTAGGGCCCAACTGAGAAACCATACTCATCTGTGACTACCCGGCTCATAACGGTAGCTGCGGCGACACAGACGAAGTGCAGGTAGCTGAAGACTCGTATACTTTATTTTTCTTTTCTTTTCTTTTCTTTTGTTTTCTTTTCTTTTCTTCAATGTTGATAGTTAGAGATAGATTAGATTTATACGTTTTGATTTTCGTTTTCTTTTAAGGCCCCGGGATGTAATCGTTTGAGCGAAGTTGAATGCGAGAATTCATTTCTTTTCAAATTACTACACGGAATATTTGATCCCGGACAAATTTATGGAATTGAATTTTCGGGTTTCAATTTGCGATTATTCTTATGATCGGAGAATCTTGTGTGTAATTCGAGTGGTGAGACGACTTCCATTAAGTGAATGCTATTGTCAGAAATTATCTTTCCTGTAGTTGTTTCCAGCAAATTGCGAATTTCAGTTTATGAATTTATTTTCGGTTATGGGTTTAATGTTTTTGATCTGAATATCAGTTTCTTATACCCGTTAAGAATTGTTTCATTTCTCTGATTTCAAGGAGGTCCTCTGAGTGACACAGAGATGACAATCCTGGGAGTTATGAACATTTATTTGAAGGTATATTAACCTGCTATTTGAGATCTAATGAGCTTTGTAAGTTTACTTGATAAATCCTCTTCTCACTTGAAATCAAGAATGAGTTGAATGATTATCTCAATTTAAACAAACGGTTCACCTAAATTCGGATAGTGGGAGCCCGATCCAGGTGTTAGTTTGAGATCTAATCCAGGAGAGGGTGATCTATTCTAATTTGAGAAGAGTAACTGGAAGTTGTATATCCTTGTAGTAGATAACTTGGGAGCTAAGGTTCTGAGTCCATAAAATGGGTATGAAGTATTGCAAAGAAACATACCCGGATCTAGGAAGCCCCTTTTAAAGTAGTTATCTCATTCCTGTATTCGAGGATCGGGTAAAAATTAGATAATGAAATGTAAGGTATGGAGATCGGTACGCCTTACTGCATATTGGACAGATTCTAAAAATCAAAATACCTGAGTAAAATTAGCAGTGTTAACAACAGGAATTGATACTTCACAATAGCATTGATCTTAATGTGTACTCTGAACGATGACTATTCGGTTTCCATTTATTTTCTTATCTATTCTTTATTCATTATCTTAGATTTCAGTTTATTTGATTGTTCATTTTTTTTTATATATCATAGTATATTTTGAAGCTGCTTAAGTGAAACACCATATCATGTTATAAGTTCAAATAATGAAGCTTAAGTAGTCGGGGTAGTTGATCTTGGTGCGAATCTATGGGATCGATATGGACTTAAATCCAATTTATTACTTGTCGACCTGTGCACTTGCAGTATATTTGGACCAAAACCAGAATTGAAAATGATTTACTCTTGTACATGTGTTTTGGTTCAGTCAACAATAGGGCGAAGATTGAAGCAATCGAGAAGTTACCTCCACCCTCGTCAGTAAAAGGGTTCGAGTTTCTGAGCCCATATTTGGATTCTATGGGCGGTTTATCAAGAGTTTTCCGCAGTTAACGAAACATTTGTATCTAACCTACTAGTCGAGGATCCGTTTGAATTTTATTCACAATGTTTGCATACATTCGGTGTTGAAGGATAAGTTGGTTCGGCTCCTATTGTTGTGGCACAGTTAGTCTTTTACGTTTGAACTCATGTGGCCTTGACTTATAGTGGGGCGATTCACGGGGCGAAACGAGAGAAAATCTTTGGGTAATCTATTATGCTAGTAGAACCTTGAATGATGGCGAATTTGAATTATGCCACTACGAGAGAAAGAAGCGTGGCCATTGTGTTTGCTTTTGACAAGTTCGAGGCCCGTATTTGATTGGCAACAAGGTCGTGGTGCACGCGATCATTACGCCATTAAGTACTTGATGACCAAGAAGGACGCAAAACCCAGATTAATTCGGTGCAGGTCCTCTTGTTGCAAGAATTACGATGTGGAAATTAAAGGCAAGAAAGGCGCGAAAACCTAGTGGCGAGACCATCTTTCACGGCGGAAGGGGCAGGAGAGATGATGTCAGTGAATGGCGAATTTCAGACGAAACTTTTAGCTATTGAGGAAAGAGCTGATTATGGTTCCTTGATTATGTAAAATTATTTGGTAGCTAAAGTAGTCCCTCCGGAATTTAACTATCAGCAGAAAAAGAGGTTTTCGCACACCTTAAACACTACTATTGGGAGGGCCAATTCTTCTGATTACTTCTTATTGTCCGGGAGTCATAAGGGAGATGTGTGCTAGAAGATGAAATCTGAGCATTCCTAAGAAACCATTTGTCCACTTTCTCATAGTGTGGTGGTTCTTTAATTGGTGGCCAGAGAACAGCGACTAAGGTGCTTCAATCGGGTTTTTACTGGCCTTCCTTGTTTAAAGATGCTCATCAATTCGTTTCCACTTGTGACAAATGTCAACGAATGGGGAACATCTCTAGAAAGGACGAGCCACCCATGCACCCCATTTTGGAGGTAGAATTGTTTGATTTATGGGGGATAGATTTCATGGGACCATTTCCTGCATCATACAGCAACTTGTACATCTTGTTGGCGGTAGACTATGTCTCAAAGTGGGTGAAGCGATTCCTACACGCACCAATGATGCAAGGTTGTGGCTCGATTCTGTAGCGACAATATATTCTCACGTTTTAGAACTCCTCGAGGCCTTGATCACCGGATAATGGTACCCATTTACGCAATAAGGTAATTATTAAGGTTTGCAAAAGTATGAAGTGCGTCATGCGTACATCTCTTGCATACCACCAGTCAAACGGGCGGCGGAAATTATCAAATCGAGAGAAATCAAATACATTCTTGAGAAAGGCAGTTAAGCTCCGGGAAGGATTGGTAAAAAGATGGGCGATGCACTGCGGGCATGCGGAATACGGCGTGAAACTCCTTTGGGTATGTCACCGGATTCGCAATCGTTTATGGTAAAGCGTGTCATCTTCCGATTAGGTAGACGCTCGAACTTTATTGGGCCACTCGGCCGATTAAACATGGATAGTACATTGGGCGCGGCTTATTTGCTCGACTTCGATGAAGCTGGATGGTCGAAAGCGAAGCTCGTAAGCGCCCGCATTTATAAGAAAAAGACTAAAGCTGGCAGCCAAGGTACATCACCGGAAAGGAGTTCACGGTAGGACAACGAGTTCTTCTATTTACGATTTCCTTCCCAAGCTTTTCGGAAGTGGAAGTCACGATGATCTGGGCGCTCCCGCGATAACCAAGGTCTTTTAAGCGCGGTGGAAGCGATTACACACATCACGAGAAGGCACATTTACGATCACCCACTCAGCGATTGGTAGTATTATGGAGCGAGTTTCCTGAGACAAGCAAATCATTCCTTTATTGGCGGACCGCGATGTAGCTGATTTCATACTAGTTCGGGTTCCCCCTGCTTACATTGCGACTCGGGTCGTCGAGCTAACGACATTAAACATAAGCGCTTCTTCAGAGCAACCCACGAGTGTTTCTTAAACTTTTTTCTTTTTCTTAGTTCCAATTTCCATTGTTTATTTTTCGACCAATGTAAGTTTCCTAACTTTCTTAAATGTCGGTGTTTCTACTTGTTTGTTTAATTTGAACCGCGAATGCGGCTAGTGGGAAGGTCGTTCAGGGACATTCTGAGATCATGAGTCACAAAATGCGAGTGGGGGAGGGTTTTAGGATCAAGAGATCATCAATGTGCAAAGCGACCCTACGTCGCGATCGCGTGGGTTTCCAACGTCGCGACGTCCGATTGACCCGGATCACGTCGCGTCAGCGGCGTGGACCTCCCCGCGTCGCGGCGATCGGTGTAGCATCTGCGTCGCGCGTGGGGACTCCGCGTCAGCGGCGTCGTTTGCGTGTCTCTGTCACGTCGCGGCGTGGATTAAATCCGCTCCATCGCGTCGCGACGTTGCCTCCAGCGTCATAGCGTCGCTGGTGAAGCTCGTCGTCAGCGACGTGACCCATGCGTCAGCGGCGTCGCCACGGTTTAAGGCGAAATTGTTCATTTTGGCTCTTCTGCACACCTCTCCCCTTTGAAACTAGCACCCTCGCGCACCATCAAATTGCCATACCTTGCGAGGAGCTCCCTTCATACTGATCGGAGACCTCTCTTGCTCAGGAGCCCTTTAGTGTACCTCTTTGAGTCACCACTCTTGTGGGTTTTTGGGTCGTAGTGGCATTTCCACCCACTTTGTGTACTTTCGACTCTAAGCTTAGGTCTGAGTAGTCTATGGTTCCTTTGTTTTTTTTTTTTTGAGGTCTTGTAAGGTGCATCATTCGGGTCGACTAGGTTACCTTAGGGTCTCACGGAGTCCTTTTAGGATTTTGAGTCATTAGGTAGTTATTTAGTTCGATTTTTTTTTTTTTTTGGAATGCACATTAGGTGTTCGTGTTTTTGTCTAGGTCAGTAGTGATCTTTAGTTGGTTTTGTCTACACCACATTTCGATGCGGCAAGGCGAAATTGCCCTGCCAGTGGTCGGCCCGGCGAGGGACCCGGAGCTCCCGCTACGATATCACGCGATTTGTGAATTCGAGTGTCGCTGATCGATTTGGCATTATTTGCAAAAACCGATCCTTTATCAAGGAGAAGGGGTTTCACCACCCCGATGATTTCTTCCACAAGACCATTGCGGCTTAGGGATGGCGTGCCTTATGCTGACCACCTCATCGGCCCGATGAGTGTAGTGCCTTGAAGTTCCCTACGCCCGATCTATCCCGTATTTATGAAGAAAGTCGAGGTCGCGGGCATATTTGTCGACTTAGTGCGAGATCGATTGATAGTTGTCTGATCCTAGAGCATGTCCCGCCGGGTAGTTCGTGGCTCAGTGAGCCTCTGACTACCGAAGATTATCTGGCGTGACCAATGGTCGAGGATTTGAGTGGAGAATCATAGTGCGGGCCCGTGCGATTCGATTTGAGCCCGAAAATTTGGCCTTCATTCTAGATTACGGCACTACTTCATCACGTCAGCGTCTCATTCGGAATGGCGAGCACGTGTGTGATGTTTGCCCGGTGATGCGTTAACCAAACTATGCCATCTTACAGGGTATACCCTTCGATGTTGGGCAGGTTATCGAGGATGCCATCCTCCGTACTTAGGGATGCGAAGATGAACACGGATACCCGCTACGATCTTTGGCTTGTACGAGCAAGCGGGGTGCCTAGGCGACAATAGGGCTGGCTTCATCCCATCGAGCAATATCTGTCAAGCGCGGGACACACTGGTGTCCGCTGACTGAGGGCCTCGATTCGGTCGTGAGCCCTCGGACGAGGGGCAGGCTATGAGTGTCGGGCTCGTTATGGATCCACAGGCGATCCCGGGGAGACGTGGCCAGTCCCTCGTCGACCACCTCCACCGCAGCCCAGACCCACGGGCGGCGGCTCCTCGGTCCTTCCCGGACCTTGGACCGGTGCTCTCCCTCAGCGGCGCTTTGGCGGAGTGCGGGATGAGACCCGGGAGCCGCCGCGTCGTCACCACGGGACTTGGGGCCCTCCCGGGTGGAGATATGCGTGCGTGCTTGGCCAAGCCCGGGCCACCATTTGCGACGACGGAACCTTCTGATTGATTCAGCGCGACTCCTGGCCTTCCGCCCACCTCCACCACCTGCGGGTGATCACCCGGGGGGGTACCCCTTACGCCTCTTTTGTTTTTATTTCTTGCCGTGGGGACACTGGCTATTTTGTTTTAGGGGGGTGTGGTGATCGTGTTTTGTTTTGTTTAGTTTTGTTTTGTTTTTAGTGTTTTTATAGTGCTTTTGTTTTTATAGTGCTTTTGTTTTATTTAGTTCATGTTTAGTTCAGCTTACTTGAGTCATGTGTAGTTCGTTTGCATTTGTGTTAGGTCAATCTTATATGTAATAATTGCGTGTTTGTGGGCCATGTAAAAAAATTGAGGATCACTTTTGGACTGAATTCACGATTAACATGAATGTTCAAATGCATACAATGTTTTGATGCTCGGTAATTAGGTTGAATAGATGGAAAGGGTTAGTGAACCAATCAGAGTAGTGAGACACGAGTTCTCAGAACCACATCACACTCACACACTAATGACAGCGAAGATTATGCATAGGCGCCCCGAGACCCGACTACGTAGTTTGACCCCAACCTTGGGAGGCTCGAACCATTTAGTGATGGGACACTCAATGAAAGAGGATTGCCCATCGGAGCCCCAGACAAAGAAAATCTGAAAACAATAGAAAAAGTGAAAAGAAAGACGATGACAAAATGGTATCTGCATGAATAAGAGGATCATCAAGTGGAATCGAACGCGATGCGAAGAACTTTGTCAAAGCGATAATACTTGCGACGGCCGGCCGAGAGTCGACCGAACTTCCTTTGCCCGCTACATGGGGTGAGAAGACGGATCATTCACGCAACCTAGAGACCTTGAAGTTTGGTTGAGTGTTAGAATTGGTTGAAGAAATTCAATACTGGTGCCCTTAACCAGCGGTGGGAAGTCGGCGATGGATCCCTTCACGAGCGCTCAATTTAAAACTCCTTGGCACTGGGTTTTCTTCCATTTATTTTAAGAGTATAGGAGTTTCTGGTATTGGGTTACCAGATAAAATGAATTAGATTCTATCTTTTCTAGTTAACTTCTTCCAAATAGGTGTAGTTGAACCAGTTTGGGGTGTCGGAACTTTAGGCATATCTGAAGGTCATTCATTATAGCTTTTATAGGGGCTTTGGAAACTATTGAATATCGTAGGTTTGATGCACTAGTCACTTCCACTATTTCAGCCAGAATTTTTCGGAGTCAAAATATGTGCATTTTGTGAGGCTTGAGCAACACGGCGGTGTGGTGGTCAGAAATTGATCCCCTATGTTTGACATGTGCAACAACGTGCTTCAAATCCATTAGTGGCATTATGCGGTATTATTATTAATCCACTGTTTGAGTCGGTTCTTGCTTGAGGACAAGCAGAAACTAAGTTTGGGGGTGTGATGGTGCCTAAAACACTCTATATTATACTCGCGTGGTCTTTCATTTTCACGTTTATTTTATAGTAATTTTGTAGTTTTTGTGGCTGAATCTGATTTGGGTGTGGGTTTGGATCGCGAAGCGTGTTGACGAAAGAGCGCAGCTCTTGGAAGCATTTTTGGAGCAATGGAGACCAAGGCAAGAAAGTGGCTGTCACGTCGCGGCGTGCGTCGCGGCGCGCTAACGTCGCGGCGTCGGGTGACGATCGCGAAGTCGACAAGTGGAAGCGTCGCGGCGTCTCAGCACCGACGCGAGATCTGCCCTCATCATTAAAAGCAAATAGGGCGCCGTCAAGGAGATCGGGGCGTGCGAGCGGACACGGGAATTCGGAAGCGGAGTGACACGGACCCGAGGAAGTGCGGGGTTCTCACTGTTTCTTGTGCTGGATATTAAGATCAGTATTTTTACAACACTAAACATTTTATCTTTTCGTCGATTATGTTCTAGATTTATTTCTAGGGTTATATTGAACCACATAATATGTTGATGGATTAAAGTTTGATCTTTATATTGTTAGTGACTTTACTCATTTGTTACATCTGCTCACAATGCAGTTCATCATATAATGTCATTTAACATTGCGCAATTACCTTTGGAGATAGAGATTCGAGATATGAGGAGGTATTCGGGGATCTGAATTTAAAAGTAGCCTTCGGTTGATTTGGTAAATAGAATGTTAGGGCTGAAGGTATGGCATTTGGGGTTAGAGCATTTAAGCATTTCGGAATGCGAGTCGGGATAGAGATATGCAGATTCTATTCTGAGATAAGACGGATATACCTCGAGAGAGGATATCTAGTAGGCAAGATCACCTCGCCATTGACATATTGTAAAATATGTCGAATAATAATATCTTTATAAAATTAATCCATTGAATGTGATAGGGGAGATATCAACCTGGTTCATGATTGATCCTTTAGAATCAATAGTTTAGTTAAGTTTTACATACTTACTCTCTTTCTTAAAAATCATATATTCGAGATATTATCTATGTGAACCTTTGTAGTCAATACACCTTTCTGTGGATCGATATTCGTACTATCAGTACCATATTACTTGGGCGGCAGTACTTGCGCATGTGCATTTTACACAAGCGTTTCGACTGTGGGTCCTCAAACAAAATAAAGAAAAAAATTTTTAAGGACATTTTTCACGATTTGTTAGTGGCATTCAATTTAATTGAAATACAAGGTATGCATTATTTTACGTACATCTAAGCTTCAAGTCGGTTCAGAGTTGGATTTCTACTCTTTGTAGTATACAAAAAACTAAAGCATTGAAATTATTTACAAACAACATAATCATTGGTCTGTTGATAATAAGATTATTTTCCTTTCTCATTTCCTCTTGAGTCACCAACTCCCTAAAGTCCTTCAGTTTGATTGTTTCCATATTTCAAAATTCCATAGGTTTGTTTTCATATTGATCTCACTAATGTAGAATTTGACCCTTCAAGATGATGTGGATCTTTGGGCTTATATTGTTAGGCCTTGAGTAATGGGTAGGATGGAAGAATTTTGGGTTAAGATTACTGCAAATTTGTTTTCTATCTTCTGCCCTTTCTTTCTTTTCTTGTTTTTCTAATACATCCCCAAACTTCATGTTTGGGACATCTCTAATTTCTTCGATTCGAGCCTTATGCCCCCTATTTACTTCTTGTAATTCCAGCAGGAAATTTCCTTTGTTTGTCACCATTAGGGGATAGTGCAAATGTTTTTTAACTTTTAGGCTTTCTAACACTCTTAGCAGACTTTGGGTTAGTAGTTCCCATACCGAGATGGCATTAGGGTACTAGGTGTTGAAACACCTAAGAACTTAATTGTTCGAGAGGTTAGGCCCGCAGATAAACTTATCCTATAAGCCTTTTTCTATTGCATTTTAATATTTTTCTTCATTCCTTGCAGATTATAAAGCATATATCTAAACATTTCTTTCTTCCTTCTTAGTTCTGCGGGTGATGCGAGGTTCTTTCGCGAAGGATTGATTTCTTCAGGATGAGTTTGGGTTTCCATTGATACATTTTTTTGAAAAATAAGCTTGGCTCAAGTCAGACTAAAGTATCTTCAAAAATCAACATATGGACTAGGATGGCTAGAATGGCTCAAACTATCCAGTATTTTGCGTCATCTCATGATTTGTATACTGGGTTGTGAGTCTAATAATCTAAAATTCTAAAATTTGGATTAGGCGGTTCAACAAACTAACTTATAAAGGTGCATCTGACTCATTTTTTAAATAATGATTCACAAATTAATTGATATTCGCAGTTACAAACATTGAATATACCACAAACTCAAATGTATTTTGTTCCTTCTATTGTGCTTTCATCTTACCCAGGTTTTATCAGTTAGACTTAAGTAACTTTGCATGTATTTTCAATTAAGCGTCTTTCTTTGCCATATTATGAATTTTTACGCATTTAAACATTTCTAAATCTAACTACTTCATTCCGATAACTTACAATATAGTAGGTTTTATTGGAACTAATTCCTACTTTAATTTCCTAATCATGCGACCACAAAAAGCAACCTGACATTGAACAAACAAATTCAAACCGCACACAACAATTCAATTTAAATTTCTCATTTTATTTACGATTCATTTACCTTGATTGGATACTACGGTATGGTT
Organism: Tetrastigma voinierianum; assembly: GCA_016808115.1. Taxonomy (NCBI): domain Eukaryota; kingdom Viridiplantae; phylum Streptophyta; class Magnoliopsida; order Vitales; family Vitaceae; genus Tetrastigma; species Tetrastigma voinierianum. The sequence continues at coordinate 129,808 of JAEQBH010001292.1, forward strand.
GGAGGGTAAGGAAGGTTAGGCGGGGAGAGGTCTATTTTTTTGGAAGAGGTAGCAAGATATTAGGGGGATCAGTCTCTACAGTATTCAAATGAAAATTTAGAATGAAGAGTACACATTCCCACTTCTTTCCTTTCTCTTCTTGGTTTCCCTCTCTGTTGTTCTTCAATGAAAATCTCCATTAGAAGATCAACTTTTCTTGTTCAGTTCATCCTACCTCTTCCCCAAGCCATTCATTGTATTCTCCATTTGGTCGCAGCCTCTACCGATTTGGAGAGATTATTGTTGATCGAGATCTAAGTTTTCCAGTGACTCTTTTTCTTTATAGGACTACGTATCTTTGCAGCTACTTGTCTCTATCATCCAGGTTTATTTTCAAATCCTTACTGCGGGGGCTTAATACGGGAACTTGAAGCCCTTGATCTGTCCCCAGAATTTGACTACTGCTCTGTATCTCTTTCATATCAATGTTAGTAGTTGAGAATCACCCTCAATGGTGTATAAAGCTTCATATTAGTTTGAGGTTGCGATTGTGATCTCTTTCCTTCATTTCTTTCTTATAAGCTCTTCCCTTAACCTTCAAAATTTTCCCCATCTGTCTCTTTTAAATTCGACTCTTCTCTCCTTTCTTTGTTACTCTTTGCTTTGTAGCTCAGCCTCATGCTCATTTTTCTTTTCTGTTTAGCTCTTCCTCCCTTCTTTGGTCTCTTTTTCAATTATTTTTCATACATGCCTTTAAATTCTCTTTATAGGTTCCACTCTTTCTGTTTTTCATCCATTCTCTTTTGCATGGCATTGAGAGCTTGCAGTATCGAATTGTTCTCTTGTGTTTCCCCTTGAGCTTTCTCCGTGTGGTATGTTCTGCCTGGGAGGAGACCGTGGGGATGGAGAGAGTGGTACGCCTTCATCCACGCCCTTCATTTATGCAAACATCTCAAATCATTGTTGTCAGTGTAGGTTTAAGGTGCTTTCGACTCCTTGATCCCAGTATTTTTGAGTCTCAGCTTTACAGTCCTTGACTTGGGCTTCATCTACGTTCTCTACTGGCCTCATACTAACTGGTTTCTTGGTCCTTTGCTAACTCTGTCGGAAAGAGAAGTGGTGAAGATCTGGGTATAACTGTCGGACCGTATTCCTTTCACCCAGCGCCCAGAGCATAGAGCGATTATTTGTTCTTTGGGTGAGGCAGACCTCTTGTTCCCGCCAGCGATACCTCATGATGAATTCAATGACAACTCCTATATTGCATGATCTTGTATTCTTTTAGGATGGCATCTGACAACACGACTTCTTGTTCTCTCCTTTGTGCACACATGCTTTGTTGGAACAAAGCGAAAACCCGAGTAAAACCATACCTTCGCTTCCTCGATTGGGGGCTTCCACTGTTCCTTTGTTCTTGGCCTTCCTTCTTCTTGGTTTATTTTGCCACCATTAGTGAGCTTCTTGGCAATCTTCCAATCTGGTTTTTCCAAAAGTTTCTTAAATTTGGGCCCATGCTTGTGCAACGCCTTCCATAGAGCCTCGTTGATGGCGTAGCTTCATATGAAACCAGGACTCTAGCAAAAACCGCTCTCTTCCTTCCTACCAAATTTGAATAAAACTCTCTTACCGATCATGCCTGATTTTTGGTGTCTTGCAGAAGACTCCCACCCTCACTATCTGTCATCTCCTTGAAGGCGTAAAGATTTTGAATCTCCCTCTGCGACAAACCTTGTTAGCATAATATTTTCCCTTTGGGAGTGCGCTTAGTGCGACATGAAGTCTTCTACTTCTTCTTCTTCTCTCATCTTACACCTTTTGCTCTTTCTTGAAGTTCAGGAACTTGGTGTTGTCGCACCTCTCTGCTTGTTCTTCACGACAATCTCGTCCTTTGTTCTTAAGAGTAGTTTCTTCTTACGGTTGCTCATGTTCCCTCATAATCTACGTCTAGGTTGGGACTAAGGTGGGAATTTCAGCCATTGGAAAACGGAAGAAAAGCTTTCGGAAGGTTTGGAAAGCTAGGGTTTCGGGGTTGAGGTCGGAAGGAGGAAGAAGGTGAGAATAACTATGTGGTTTGGGTGAATGAAAGTTTTACAATTGCAATTCAATCAATGTTTGTGGAGGCTAATTATTACTTCCATTAAACACGTCGCGACTTCAATTTTTTAAGTCTTTTATTTAGAGATCATTGAATTTAGGGCTTTTTTGAGTGTTAGTTGGCACTGTATCTTTATGTCGCGACATACTAAGTTATGTGACATAACTAAAGATTTTCTAGAGATTTATTTGTATATGTGCGACATCACTCTTTTTTTTTTTGAAACTTAATTCCTAAAAACAGAGCTTGCTAGTGTGTGACATATACCTTCTTCCTTCATGCCTCACAAGTTGCCCTTTTCAAAACAAGTCCACGACATCAATGTTTTTGTCATGACATCACTTATCGCGACATAACCTTTATGTCATGACCTAACATAACTCAATGATCTCAGAACCTTTTTCTCTTATTGTTCCTAACCCTTTTAGACATTTCTTGAGCATCCAAGCAAGATTTAACAAACAATTCAAAAGTATATCTCACAGTGGGTTAGGTATAGTTACTCCTTTTTCTCATGTTTGACTTCTATGATTCTTTGGGTATTCATAATGGTGCACTTGCCATTATGTCTTTGAACATACGAAGCTTCTGCAATATTGAAAAAATCTAATTAAACTACAATTGATTTCTAAATTAAATCTATCATATAAAAACAAATCAGGCCTAATTTAAGCAACTAAAAGAAAAATATTTAGAAACTTAAAACATGAAATTAAATCCTTTTGGGTTCTGCTCCCCGTCATTACTTTCGTTTGGTCTTAAAATTGGACTCTTTGTTGTGGTACTTCTTTACTCTCAAAGAACCAATTGGAGTTCTTATTCCCTCTTTTGTTTAGATAATGCTTTATTCTTGTCCATTGACCTTAAATTCTTACTACAGATTATGATTGTAATTATCATGCTCCAAATAGTATAGGCTTTACTGTATGGCCCTTCAAGATTTGGATTTTAATTTCACGGAAACAGATTTTGATGGAAATTAACAGCGATTGTTCACCTGTTGAATACTTTTCTCCAAATTCTCTGATCATTTTATTTCTTTGTCTTGTAACATATTCCCAGCATTATCATAAACTGTTTCTGGTTCTTAATTCAGACGGTTAGAACGTCTTCCTTCACTTAGCCTTAAGTAAAGTTCTTCTTGATACTTCCACATTACCTTATATTCTAAATTGAGAGTGATCAGCATGGTTTGCAGGCATTCGTATGGGACATTCCATTGAAGTTTATATCGTCTGTAAGCCCAAATTATCATCAGGTTGTGATTCAATCTTCTGTGACTCACAGTTTTTAAGTATTTTGATCTTTGTTGGAAATTTACGCTTTGTCCCATTTAGTGGGGATGATAAGCTAAACTCATTACATGGCGATCCCTTTTACTCATGGTTTTTTGATATTTGTTTACCGTGGTTCCTCATGTGATGCGGTCCCGGAATTCCGTCTTTGCTCAAATATTCTTTTGCAAGAAACTCTGTTGTATGCATCATTCATGAATGACCACTACTTCACCATTTGGAAAGTAATCTTGCTAGCAATGTGTATGGTTTCCCAAATGATGGTGGGAAAAGGTCCCATAAAATCTATTCCCCATACATCAAAGATTCCATACCATAAGCACCTTTGAGGGCATTTCCATTCCTGCTTCTTTGATATTTCCAATCTTTTGGCATCTATCGCACGATTTAACTTAAAACAGTGATCTCTGAAGATGAGTGGGCGTAAAATCTGATTGGAGTATCTTGCGAGTGTTCACCTCGAAAAATGTCCCCCATATGGTGATGCATGGCATTCATTTATGTCTTGCCTTGTTCGCACTACTTTCTTATTATCGTATCGGTACCTCTCTTGAATAATAGTGAGTTCATCCCGAATATAATACACTGGCGTGGAGTTAAGTTTCCTCTTACATTTGGTAGTTGAATTATGAAGGCATTACTCCACAAGCCAGATAATTCCCAATATCAGCATACCATGGAAGTTGGAAGGAAACCTTAAACAATTGCTCATCTGGGAAGTTCTCTGTTAACATCACATTTTCCTCTTCATCACTGCTTCTTTCTATTCTTGACAAGTGATCATCTATCACATTGTCACATCCCTTTTTATCCTTGATTTCCAAATCAAACTCCTGCAACAGCGGCACCACCGCTATCAATCTTGACCCAGCCTTTTTTGACATCAAGTATTTGATTCTTTGCATGATCGTGTGAATTACCACATGGGATCTAAAATGTCTTGCCTAAATTTTCCTGACAAATCTTATGGCTAACATCTCCTTTTCGATTGTTGAGTAGTTCTCTTGTGCTATTGAAGGTCTTACTAGCATAGTATATGGCCCTGAATACTTTCTCTTCTTTACTTTAACAGCTCCCATGGCAAATCACTAATACGGTGTTTCAAATCCTGATCCCATTACGGTGTAATATTATAGTGCTTGTATAATGATCTTGATTTCTTCAAAGCATCCTTAAAGTCATCGAAATTGAACCTTATAACTCTTTTTTCGATGTCACGCATAGTGGTTTGGCTATTTTTTAAAATCTTTGATGAATCTGCCGTCAGCATGCCCCGAGACTTCTTACTCCTTTTCTTTGTGGTGGGTGGTTGTGAGTTTTGATAATGGATACCTTTAGTTGGTATTTGCGATCGATGCGAGAAATTTTATGCCCAAGAACAATACCACTTGTCACCATAAATGGCATTTTCCACAGTCGATTATGTTGTTTTTGTCTTGGCATCTTGAGTACTATTTTGATTGTTTTAAGCTTGATGATCAAAGAAATTTGGATCATACCTGATAAAGTCATCCATAAAAATTTCCATCACTTCTTGACATAAATCTGAGAATATAGACATCATACCTGCGGAATGTGGCGGGTTATAGCCAAATGTCTTAAAGGCAAAGGTACCATAGGCATGTGAATGTGGTCTTCTTGGTCCTCGAGGTGCAACGTCGATTGTATCACGAGTACCATCGAAAACAAAGGTAGAGATTATCACCTTTTTGTCCAACATCGATCAATGAAGGCAAAGAAATGATCTTTTACGGTTCTTTGTGTTCGACTTCACAACAATCAATACGCTACCCTCCATCAGGTCTTTGTTAGCACATTGAATCAATTCCATTTTTCTGTTGGATCAGTGCCCCCTTTCTTTTGGAACCACATGAACAGGCTCACCAGGTATGCGAAATAACATGAAATCAACGACATTGGCAATTTGAGTGCCTGCTGACTGCTTCCCTTAAATGCTGGATTGATCTCCTTTGGTGTTCCAGATGGTTTGAAGTCTCTTCTAGAATCTTATGCATGCAAATTGATGGGTATTACCTTCGGCTCTTCAATGGACCAAGCTATGATTCATATGCTTCATAATATTACCGGCAATCTTTGTTCCTCGGCATCAACGAGTTTGGTACGAAATGATCCTTTGGTTTTTCTTTGGTAATTCTAAGTAAGCATACTTTAAATGACATGGCAACTCTTTCAAAACTAGCCCTTACGCCTTTGGTTTCTTGATGAACTTCCTCTTTTCAATATTTTCCCCGATAGCCGTTTACATTTTGCCAGGCTATTAGGTTTCTATAGAATGGCTTCTTGTATGAAGTCGAGAATAGACATCTTCGAGTATCACCCGGGTTCATCTCTTTCATTGATAAAAAGCTGGAGTGTTACAATCATTGTTAACATCGAGATTAGATATGAACAAAATCATTCTGTTTTTAACTTTCCTTGTCTCTGCCATATTTTTCATACTTTTTATCCAAGTTAAAAGCATTTGCTTCTTCGACCCTCAAGGTAAATTCTTTGCATGTCAATCAGGCGTCTAGTAGCTAGGAATGGTCTTCCCGATAGCGAGGGTACTTGTGAATCTTCTTCCCATATCCGGGTGTGCAGTCTCTGGGAAAACAAACTTCCCAACGGTGGCGGTACATCTTCAATGACTCCTTCGGGTTTGCATCGATCTGTGCCGTTTGAAGAGTAACGAGTTGTGGGAGTAAGCTCCCCCGAACTTAGTTTCTTAGCTTAGCGAAAGAGGCGTAAATTGATCAGCTCCTGAGTGCAGAGAACTGCAGGGTCAATTCCTCCAACAATACAAGGGATCATTGAAGCTCCCACTGGGTCTTTCATCCCTCTTGGTAGTTCTTTTCGATTCTTTGCTAGAATGCGGTCGAGATTCTTATTCCTTCCTCTCTTATTTCTTTTTGTAGCCAATTATGTCATGGTATAGAGTGGCATTTGAGTTACCACTTTGATAAAGGCATGCGAACTCCGGGTTTCTGAAGTTTTCAAGAACCTTGCAAGCGCTCCTCCGTCCTTGACCTGCCGGTCTTTGTGGAAATGGGATCTATGACTTTGATCCATGGATGTTCTTTCTTTCTACTCTTTCTTTTCATTCTCGGTACCTCTTCCCTTTACGGTCTTGCTACTTCTTTGGCCGCTGTCATCTTTTTCTTTGCATCTCTTCACAACTCCATTCCCACTCCTAAGAACACGATACATACGGTCTTTAGGTTCCTTGTGTCGCCCAGGAAGGCATCTCCCTCTGGCTTTGCGGGGTTAGGACCAGTTGCCACACTTGTGTCTCCGGGTTCTTGGGGATGCCATTGATAGTGTTACGCGAAAATTTTGATAATTGGTGTGTTGCTTCAACTCTGCAAACTTTGTTCATGGGAGTTCTTGACTTCTTATTATCCCATTGGCAGGCTAACGACATGCATTCTTGAAAGATTGGGCCCTCCTCGACCACGATATTCATTTAAGTGTTCATTTCCTTCTTCTTCTTGCTGGGGCCTGTAGTGGTGTTGATAACCACAATGGAGAGTTACGTCATGCACCTTAGGCCTTGTCAAGCCCTCCACCGTAAGAGGAAATTCTCATGGTTCCTTAGTCTTTGCAGGTGATAATGTGCTAGCGAGTTAGTATTAGGTTGAAATAGTAGTTTCTTGAAACCGCTAGATGCTAACCTCTCTTGATATCATAAATTGTTCTTGACTCTCGGCCTCTCCTTTAATAACTCTCTTTCCAATTGCTCCTATTTCATAAACGGTGTGTGTCCTTTACTTTCTTTGCTTGTGACACGGCATAATGTGTCCAAGCTTGGCCTCATGGTGTCGTCTTGCTGACTCCCATGATCCCACTCTCTGTGTTTTCCTCTTGAAAGCTCAGAGGTTTTCATATTACATTTTGGTCTTCAATCGGCTCTTTTTTGCCTCTTGACACTTTTTTGGTTTAGATATACAGCATGAGCATCAATGATCCCTTTTGATATCATTCCAAGGCATGATATACAATGTCCATCTTGGTCTTAAATCTATCCCATGCATTGGACATCTTCTGTGACCGTTTTGAATCTTTCCCGAGCTACATCACAGACCTTACGTCTTGCTTTGTTGGGAACACAATGGTTCCCTCCTTGCTACGTGGTGGTGGGGAAAGAATCTACCTAAGTAGGCCTCTACTAACCTCCCAGGTATCAGCAAGACCATATGGTAAGGATTCATACCATGTAGCTCTTCGTATCTCTTAGAGATAATGGGAATAGATGCGGTTTGATGACTTACGGTCTGCCTCAATTCAACTTCTTTGTGTGTATCTGAGTCTTCCCGGGTGCTCGTTTGGGTCTTGAGTGGGATGTGATGCGATCTTTGTTGGACCATTATGTCAGTGCCAGCCAGTTCAAAATTATTAGCATCAAGCTATGTGTTGTCTGATTCTTGAGTATTCCTCTATAATTGGTCTCAGAGAAGTCCTCGAATTTGTCGGTAGATTGGAAGCCCTCTAGCTTCTTCATATGTACCTAAATCAGATCACCTTTCATCTTGCCATGGTTGGTTTGCCTTCTTTCTTTCTCAAGCTTAGAGTGTCATCTCTAATTAAGTAATAAATTTGATTCAGGATCAGATTAATTCTGTTTCCTATGCATTAAAATTTGTCCTTTGTCCAACACACCACATTAATAGTTAGTTTAATTAATATATTTTCAATATGGTTTGTTAAAGGTTAGTATTAAAATAACCCTTTGCTTGAAAAGCTATTTTTGTTCTTTTTCTTCAAAATGTCCAAATTAGTATTTCCTTCTTTCGTCTGAATATTGATTTACTAAATTCTTTAGATCCCCGGCAGCGGCGCCATAAAACTTGTTGACTGGACTAAAACACATGTACAAGAGTAAATCATTTTCAATATTGGTTTTGGCCTAATATACTGCAAGTGCACAGGTCGACAAGTAATAAATTGGATTTAAGTCGAATGCTCGATCTGAGATCTCTCAAATTCTAGATCAACTACCTGACTTCTCGAGCTCCATCTTATTTGGACTATAACACGGCATTGTGTTGACAGAAGGCATGCAAATATCTATTAAAAGCAAATGAACTATCAGAATCGCTGAAATCCAAAGAATAATGAATAATGAATAGTTAAGAAAATAAATGGGAACTGAATAGTCATCGTTTAGAGCACACATTAAGAACAATGCTATTGTGAAGTATCAATTCCTGTCTTTAACACTGTTAATTTTACTTGTGTATTTCAAATTTTTTAAATCATCCAGAGGCATTTAGTAGATGCAATTTGGATCTCTCCACTCATTTCATTATCTAATTCTTCACAGTTCTCTGAATGAGGATGAGATAACTTACTTTGGACTTTCTGATATGGGTGTACTAACATAGTGCTTATTACCCATTTACGAATTTATAAACCTTTACTCCAGAGTTATCGGTAAAGCAAAGGTTAACTGGGTTACTCTTCATAAAATTAAGAATGAATCACCTCTCATAGTTGTTGATGATGAAATGATATTATCTTTCATGTACAGACTTGATATGTATATGCTGTGTGCTCTTCATGTATTATTTGATGATGATATACGATCTATTAACACGGATTGGGTTTCACTAATCGGTGAGAGTGTAGTTTCTATTTGTTTAAATTGATAACTCATTGACTCATTCACGTTCAAGTGAGAGATTTATCGAGTAAACTTACAAAGCTCATTAGATCTCTAATAAGCCGGGTTCCAATATACCTTCAAGGAAATGTTCACCAACTCAGGGAATGTCTTCTGTGTCACTCGGAGGACCTCCTTGAAATCGAGCAATGAAACAATTCTTAAAGCGGGTATAAAGCGATATTCGAGATAAAAAACATTAAACGTAACCGAAAGTAAATTCATAAAGCTAAAAATTCACAATTTCTTTGAAACAACTACGGGAAAGATAATTTCGACAATAGCATTCTTAATGGAAGCTAGATTCCTCAATTCTTGAATTACACACTACGGCATTCCTCGATCATAAGAATAAGCGCATTATGAAGCTGGAGGGGCAATTCGAAATTTATGCGAACTAAACATTCCGGGTAGTAATTTGAAAAAGAATTAGTGCGCATTCGACTACGCTCAAAAGCGATAACGTCAATTCGGAAAAGAAAACGAAACTAAAGCGATAAATCTAATCGTCTCTAACTATCAACATTGAAGAAAAGAAAAGAAAGAAAGGAAAAGAAAAGAAAAACTAAAGAAAAATAAAGAAAATGGCAATTGCACAGACCTCTAGATGCGTGTGTAGTATCTTTATAAGTGGTGGCTAGCGTAACATTTATAGGGTTTCGGTTGGGCCCTTATCCCAATGCGATCTTTGTGGATTCCCAAGTGGGTGGCCCGTATTAATGTTGGTCGCGACTAAATCCTTGTCGCGACATCATCCCATCTTCGACATCGATCTCGCAATGCGACATCGCTATTGCACTGCGAGTTTCAGCCCGGTGATTCCGGTGCGCGACATCGATATCTTGTCGCGAAGCCTCGCTCCGTCTTACAGCCCTTCAGGCGATGTTCGATGTGACAACGTCGATCCATATCACTTCATGCCTTCGTTGCGTTTCAATCGATGATTCCCGATGTCGCGACATCGGATATCTTGTCGCTGACCGCTTCAAGTCTTCGCAGCCTTCAACTGGATAAATGTCGCCGGATGTCGCGACACTTCAATCTCTTGTCGCGACATCGCCTTATGGTTCCGCAGTTTCAATCGATCGCCATGTCGTCGCGACATCAATCTTTCGTCGCGACAATGCTCATGTTCTTGTAATCTTCAACTGAAGCTTTCGATGTTGGCGATAACAACCTATTGTCGCGGACATCAACCGGACATCGCGATGGTGTTCAATCTTGTCGCCACTTGTATCCTTCAATCGGGTTAGTTTTGATGTCGCGGACATCAAATTCTTTGTCACGCATAACATCTCATGTGCTCTGCAGCCTTCAACTGGTCGCCATGCTGTCGACATCAATCTCTTTGTCACGACATCAGCTTACTGAACTTATGTTTCCACCGACAAGGCCTTGTGTCACACATCAATCTCGTCGCGACATCACCCATGGCTCGAGTTTTCACTGATGAGTCCCCGCTGTCGCGACATCAATTCCTTGTCGCGACATCACTCTATGAATCACAGGTCTCAACTATTCGTTCCTGATGTCGCGGCATCAATCTCTTGTTGCGACATCACTTTAGGGCTCTGCAGCTTTGAACTGGTCCTTCTTAGTGTCGCGACATCGATCTCTTGTCGCGACATCAACTTTAGTCTCTGGAGGCTTCAACTGGTGTTCCTGATGTCGCGACCTCAACTTCTTGTTGCGATATCACTCTTAAGGAACTGCAACCTTCAACTGAGCAAGTCTCATGTCGCGACCTCGATCTCATGTCGCGACATCACTTCATGTCTCCGAGGCTTCCAACCGGTTGCTTCGTGTCGCTGACGCCACCCTCCGTCGCGACAAATAGCTCAAGTCACAAACGCTTTCATCTTTTCAAACCCGCTATAGCGCCATGGCGCTCTTTCTCTTGTCGCTGACCTCCATCCCTTGTCGCGACATTAACCTTGTCGCGACATCGCCGATGCCGCCGCGCATATCATTTCTTACGCTTCCGCTCAATCCTCACCGCCATCTTGATCCCCGCCGACCGCATCAAAATTCCTTCAATTTTCCCGATGTCGCGACCACACCGGGATCGTAAACCCCAAAATCGCAACATTAACCGGCTTGCTTTCTATTTCGCCCCGCTATTTTCAGATTTTTATCACACTGCTGCATTTTTCCAATGCATTTTCTTCTTTCTTTTATACTCCCTGCAAATAACAAATTTGTGAGTTTCTTCATTTCGCATCTTAATTATTCCTTTTACATTAAAATCAAACGTAAAATGGACTAAAAATAGATGACTTTAAGCTCATCACCTCAACAACTGCAGACCCACCACATTTTATTTGTAAGAATTCAAAACTCATAGGCACTACGTAGGAGGTTGAATCACACGCAGGAGGTAATTAGACAAGTCCCTGTTATCGCAGCCTAAGATCATTTAATTCCATCTCGATAGCACTTGGGTAAGCTTCCAACCCATGTGGTGCCCCAAGAAGTCAAGACCACTCGTAAAATGAAAAGGGCGAGGAATTGTCTACCCCGAATACCACAAAGTTGGAGGGCATGCATAGATTACAAGAGGCTCCAATGAAGTAACAAGAAAAGTGATCATTTCCCACGCCTTCATTGATCAACTTCGAGAGAGTTTCTCGACACCCATTCCTATTTGCTCTGTTTTTGATGGGTATTCGTAGGTACTGATAGAGATTGCACTTCAGAAGATCAAGAAAAGACAACCTTTACTTATCCTTTGAACTTATTATGCTATAGGAGTGATGCCTGGGTCTTTGCAATGCCCCACACCCTTTAGAGATGTACGCTGCATGTTCACGATATGGTGGAGCTAATGGAAGTATACATGGATGACATCACCGTATACCTGAGGTGATTTTGAAGAATGCCCGACTAATTCAAGCTATCCTACGTGAGGTGCATTGAAAAGAATCCGTGCTTTCAATCGGGAGAAATGCCACTTTACGGTGAATCAAGGAATCGTACTAGTACGTTATTTCCAACAGCAGTGGAATGTAGTTAACAAGGCAAAATTGAACTTATTTCCAAACCGTCAACAAATGTGAAAAACGCTAGGCACCTCGTCATGCAGCTTCTACGTAAGATTCATCATGATTTTTCGAAGATCGCTGCCCCTTATGTCGCTGCAGAAAGACGCTAACTCGCTTTTGGTAAAAGATCGCCGAAGAGCTTTGAAGAGTCGGTCCCATTTGACCACTCGCACCAATAGCACTGCACCCAATCGCGCCGCTTTTCGAGGTGACAAGGATGCAAGTGATCTGCTATCGGAGCAAACTTCGACAAGAGAAGGCGGAAACCTCACGAAATTGGTTATGCAAGCAAAACCTTGAATGAAGCAATAAAGGAACTATACTACTGCTGCAGAAAGAATTGTCAAAGTTGGTCTACGCCTTTAGACAAATTTTGGAGCATACTGTCAAGTCTCGATATAGTCATTTTTACGTATCACCCGCTTGAAATATATCTCCCACTGTGCAAAATGCTAAGGGAAGACTTATCCGATGGGTTCTCCTACTTCAAGAATTTAACTTGCAAATTAAGGACAAAAAGGGAGTAGAGAATGTTGTGGCAGACCATCTTTCTAGATTAACAAAATCCCATGACACTCAGCCCGCCATCAATGATGAATTTCGAAGAATCTTTTAATGCAAGAGGAGAAAGCTCCCTGGGTATGCTCACATCGTCACTTCCTGCAACAGAGGAATTCCATCTCGATTGGAAAGAATGTAGATAGGAAGTATTTCTTAGAGAAGATCCATTCCTATTATTAGGAAGAGCCCTTCTTGTTTAAATACTGTGCAGATCAGATAATTAGAAAGTGTGTGCCTCAAATAACAATGTGGAATTATAATCCATCAAGCATGAGTGGCCAGAGTGGTCACTGTTTCCTAGAAGACAAAGAATGAAGGTGTCGTACCGTTTTACCGGCCTTCTTTAAAGAAGCACACCAAATGTGTCGAGTATGTGATAGATGCCAAAGGCTCCTGAAATTGTCTCACTTCATTACATGATGCCCTCAACCCACCCCAAAGGGCTGAAGTATTGATGTTCAGGCATCGATTTCACGGGACCTTTCCCCACGTCTCCGGCATGCATACATATCGTGGGAGTAGACTATGTGTCTAAAACGGCCGGGCCAATCCCCAGAAACCAACGACCACAAGGTGGTGCTCAAATTTCAAGCCAACATCTTTCCGCTTCTTGTGGTACCAAAAGCCATTATTAGTGATCGGGGTTCACATTTCTAACAAACCTTCAAAACCTTATGGCTAAATATGGTGTTAACACAGCACAATTCCTTACCATCCTCAAATGCTGGTCAAGGTAGCTCATAACAGGGAGATTAAGACCATTCTAATGAAGGTGCAATCAAAGAACATAAAAGATCGGTCCCTCAAATCGCATGATTCATCGCCTATGTAATACTCTTTCAAAATGATTCTTGGAATATCCCCTCATCGTTTGGTCTATGGCAAGGCATGTCATCTTCTAGCGGAAATCGAGTATAAATCATATGGCAATCAAGAACCGAACATGGATTTAAGTAGGCGGCTCAAAAGATCCTCATCTCAATGAGTCGAGGAGGAAATACGAAATGATGCCTACTAACTCGAAGATTGCAAAGGTTATAGAAAAATGCATGATCAAAATTACACTCTGCAAGAATTTGAACAAGGGGGACCAAGTCCTCCTGTATGATTCCAAACTCCATCTATTTCCGGGCAAGCTCAAGTCGCGATGGACTGGCCCATTCATCGTTTAACAAGCACACCCCAATGGTTTAGTAGACCTACTCAATCCAAATGATAATAGGGTGATCAAGGTTAATGGACAGAGAGTGAAGCCCTATGTTATGTGCCAGACCGTAGCTAGGAGGAAATTTCCTAATTCTCCGAGACCTATAAGCTACACATTTAGGAGTGGCTCCTACAGTGTCTCAGAAGCCACTAATTTAATTGCTTAACTGTTTAAGTTTCTATTTTATAAAAATATTTCAGTGGTAATCAGTTGCGGCATGTTTTGCTTTGTGTCGTAGCTGCAAGAACATCAACCACTTCTCACGTAAGAAGACTCCTCGCCCGCCCAGCCGATGATTCTTCTCATAATGCCACTGATTGAGGAGGTACCACTCCATCCTCCAACTTTCTCGTTCCCATGCCGGGACAACTTGTGCTGGAAAGCACTTTGCTTCTCTTCGCATCTCGCCTTTAGTGTGGTGGTTTTGTCTTACTCGAGTTGAAAATCAAGCACCGTATGCAACCATAATGCTAGAATAGTTCCATGCATGATTAAGTTTTCGTCAGTTGAAATTCCAAAGTATTCAACCTCATTCATCCGCCTTTAGTTAATCACACACAAGGCACATCACTTTCATTAATAGGTCGAGAAGTCAGATAATTCCTTTACTTCTCATAAACCGGCCTCGATTCGCTGACTACCCATAATAGGTTTATAAAAGACTGCCAAATGAAGACCAATGAAGTCTTCCAATGAAAAAAAAAAAAAAAAAAAGCAAAAAGAAAAAGAAAGAAAAAGAGAATAGAAAGCCGTGACACTTTTCCTTGAAACCCGAGCACACCAGGGTATACGGCTAAAGCTTTTAAAGCCCTGGGCAGGCCCTAAACCTCACTCCGGTCGGGAGTCACCGACTTCAGGTTCGCTACACCCGGTGGACGGCAAAGCTTCAGCAAGTCAGAGCTCACTCTCAAAATCATTTAGTCCCGGGGCCAAGCCTCGAAGAGTTAGTGGCTCAGATCCTTTTCACTCGACGCCCTAAACCTTAATCAAGCCAGAGTCACTGACCCCTACACCGAACTTTGGTGAAGTCGGTTTTTAGCCTCAGACCCTACACGCCTCGAAGTAAGAAATAAGAGTGTAATTGAATCTATTTAGGTTAGCCTAAGCTAGTTTAAGGTCATGGCGTAGCTCGCTCAAAGTGAGTGGGAATACCTTAGCAAACTTATCGGGTTCAACCGGTTACCTTAAAACACTTAGATTTTCGTGGAAGTCTGTGCCGACTTCCTCGAATCATGCACCAAACTCGCTCCTATATGACAATTGTCTTCATGTCAGGTTTTCAGATAGAGTCTAAAATTTCATACTAAAGGTCGAGCCTCACTGCGGCACACACTTTTTGAATAATAATTTTCGCAGTGCCACACACCCGCATACCCTTTATTATTTTTGTATTGCTAAGGGACTAGCAATGCGTCGGAAAGTCAGGGGTGTGTGACATACCCAAAAGTGTTATTTTTGAGTCCTATTTAAGATAGGTTTTGAGTTCTTTGCGTACTAATCATATTAATTGCCGATTGACATGTGAAGTCCTTTAGTACTACCGATTTTCGAGGTCATTTTTGGTAGTTTTGTGTTTCGTGAACCTCCACCACCATTATCAAGCCGCATCTAAATCCCTCGCCGATTTATGTCAGGTCTGCTTTGAATTCTCACGATCTCTCATCAAGCCTCGGGATGAAGAAATAGCACCTATGAAGATGAGAATGCAGTTGAGGATGCAGTGAAGCAAAGATAGGAAGATAAAAATTTTCGCAGGCATAGCGAAATTTTCGCAGCGCTGATACGGGCCATAGTTGATACAAGAATTTTCGCAATCATAGCCAAATTTTCACTATAGCTAATTTTCATGATAGCCAAATTTCGCTTATCATAGAGAAATTTTGATATCATGTATAGGGCCTTCACTATAGCTAAATTTTCAATTTCGCTATAGGCTGAATTTTCGTCATGATATTTAAATTTCGCTATCATAGCGAAAATTATTGTGCATAGCGAAATTTCTTCTTCTTGTTTTTGTGATCCAAACGACTCCGTTTTGTTTAATTCCTCTTTTGCCCTCAATGTAATCATATTATTTAGGTTAGTTTGGTATTTTCGCATGCTCAGGGGGCTATATAAGCTGCAAGCTATGAACATTTTAACCCAACTTTTCGCTCTCACGCAGCTCGTATACGGTCCCCGTTGCTCCCATTTTCTCTCTTCTCTCTCATCTTTCTCTCATTTTCTAGGCTGTCAAACACACCCCTTTGAGGATGAAAACTCAAAGGATGTCTGGGCTGGGTTTCTCCCAAAACCTGTAAAGAGGAGGGTTACTAGAAGAGCCTGATGTGGGCTCATGTGCGTTCCTCTGCTTTCATGAAGGCACGCGCATTTGTGTTTCAAACTTTCCAAACTAGGCTTGTAAATGCTAGTTTTAACGTATTTTCTTTGGTCAATACTTGGCATGCTTCGTGTCTGTATTCTAATGGTAGATACAATCGACATCCATTAGATGTCATTTACGAGCCACTAAAAGTAGGTTAAATGCTTTATTTTCAATCGTAGGTAGAACATTGTAAATGCTCAAGAAATGCTATGGTTCAAATAGGAATGTTACTAAGGGTCGGGTTTTAAGCAAACAAAGATCCGCTTTGGAAATGACTATATGTCTGTTCCACGCGAGTGATAACCTTATGATAATTCTCTATAACCCCATCATATCAAACTGACTCCAAAACTTCAAGTGTGTTCTTTTACATCTTATTTTAAATCGTCTACTTAGTTTAGTGACACCAACAACTACACTTTTTAATGCAAACTAAAATCCAAATTAAAGCCTCACCCATTTTGAATCATGATACAAGTCATTTGTAAGACGCAAAACCCATCCCCGTGTTCGAAATCTCTAGAACCGCTATACTCAGAAGAGCTTTACGCCATAGTTAGAGGAAATTTAGGATACAAATTTTTGTCGACTCCTGATCACCCTATCGGGGTGGGCATGAATCTGAGTGGTGAACTCTGACAGCAACCCATAAAGGCAATTATTTAGAGATCTTACTATGAAAATGCAAAGATCCAAAGTGCCTTCACTATTCCTTGCACCATAGGGAATTCTGAAATGGGAAAAGCACTATGTGATTCTAGAGCCAACATCAACTTGATGCCCTTATCTGTAGTTAAAAGACTAAGTTTGGGGGAGCTTTTACTACTACAGCCTATGATCTTGTGATGGCGCATTAACCTTAGCTCAACCTAAGGGCATTCTTGAAGATGTGCTTATCAAAGTGGGAAGGTTCATTTTTCTAGTGGACTTTGTTGTTATTGATATTGAAGAAGACAAACAAGTCTCACTGCTACTAAGAAGGCCTTTCCTTACCACTAGAGAAACTTTAATATATGTGAAGAAATGAGAGCTTACTCTTAGGGTTGGAGATGAGGCAGTGCAATTCAATCTCAATTAGACTTTGAAACTGCTAGAATTTGATAACACCGGGACATGTAAGATCAGAAACAAAGTTCCCATCAGTTCGAATCGATGTCACCTGTAAGATTCTCGAAGTTTAATTGAATGAAACACAGAATTTCAGAGATCTTCAGTATCTTGATGTTGAATTTCGAACTCCACTTTAAATTAAAAGAGGCAGTATCAAGACAGCAAAGGCATAAAAATCCAAGACGAAGAGAAGGCTTCGGTAAACACAAGCTCATAGGGTTTAATTCTAAAAGAATCTGCTCTTAAACATTTAAGTATTTTTCAAGCTGAAAAATATAAACCAGTAATTATATCAGCTGACTTGACAGAGCACAAGGAAAAGAAACTGTTGGAAATTCTCAAGAAGTATAAGGGAACCATTTCTTAGTTTATAGAAGATTTAAAAGGAATCAGTCCTTCCATATTTATGCATGAAATCTTGTTGGAGGAAAATGAAAAAACCTCCATTGAACATCAAAGAAGACTAATTCCAAAAGAATGCAAAGAAGGTTTTAAAATAAGTTCTGAAATGAAGGAATGCAAGCCAGAGTATATGCAATCTCAGATGGGCTCTGGGTAAGCTCCAAGCCATGTGGTTCCTCTAAGAAAGGTGGATTCACTGTTATCAAAAATGAGAATGATGAATTGATTCCTACAAGAACTGTGACAAGATGGAGGTTGTGCATAGATGATGAGTCTTAAACTCATCTATTTTTAGTCCATTTTTATGGCTTGTTTTGAGTAGTTTCTAATAAGTTTTAATGCCAAATTATTGAATATTTACCAAACTTGTGTTTTGCAGGTTTTAATTCAAAATGGAGAAAATTCCAGCAAGAAAGAAGAGAAAAACAGCAATTGCAGTAGTCTATGTCGCGATTGAAATTTGTGTGTCGCGACAAACTTCCAAGCAATCACCTAAGAAATCGTGTCGTAACAACATTTCCTGTGCCGCACAACATGATCTCATTGTTGACACCACCTATGTCGCATGATCGCTTTTCATATAGACTAAAAACCCTCAAATTCACATAGCTACAAGAGCCTTACACTTCTCTTGCATCCAGCGTCATTTTGATAAATTTTCTTTGATAAAATAATTATTTATTAATGTTCATGATTAAAATACGGGTCTAGTCTATAGATAACTGGGTGCACAGTCATACAAGTAGTAAAATCCGAATGTAAGTCCGTATATTCCCACGTATATTGGTACTAATTAGAGATCAACTACCCCAACTACTAAAATTGATGCTATTCGACGAAAATTCAAAATGGAAGTTTTATCTAGAAAATAAAGATCCTAGACTATTGACTACCGTCAACTAAGCTAAAAAAGTAAATGAATGTACTTAAGTCAGAATCAAAATACTGACTAATCGCTTCCCCGTGAGAAACTTAAAACTATCCGTTGAATTACAATGAAAACAAATTAATTCCTACACTAAAATACATTGCTCGCTCGTGTATGGATCCGAATTTGTCCAAGATTTCCTAATTTCCTTTTGGAATCGATTTCTCCACATTCATCAAGTTGGATACCCTTGTTTCTCTCAAGACAAGATCAACCACCCACCGTATTCCCACTCCTCTGCAAGATCTAGGTATTTTTCTTTCTCAATACTTCACACCCATTTCTTGATGACAGCAGATCTTTTGCATTTCCTTCTCAGAATTTTTGCAAAGTTTCTACCACTTAATTGGTGGCTCAACCTCCAGATCTATTGGGTCGTCCCTTTCCCTTGATTAGATCTCGTGTAACACTCCGGTTGAACTCGCTTTGTGATTGCGTGAACTCTCTGATCATTTATATTGTTAAATACTCCCACCAACTTCACTACGAAAGCAAACGTGGGGATTTATCAAAAATGAACTCAAAGCTCAAGTAGCTTCATCAACGGTAGTCTAAAGATACCTAGAAAAAGAATGCTCTCGCCTCGTAGAATCCGTCTCTGTGTCACGTAAAGGGCATCCTGGATATCAGAGCAAGATACATTCCCTCAACTGGTATTTGGTACTACTATTGGGAACTTAGAAGAAATGAATTCCAGAAATTTGTCTAGATTTCATAAATTTTCGTGCAGAATTTAAAAGAAAATAACAGAATAAAAAATCTCTACCCACTCGCTTTCGCACGCTTGCATATTCAAATCCAGAAAAGAATTTAAAGATGAAAGAAATCAAAATAAAATAAAATAAAATAAAATTATACTCTAAACTATACACTGAGCTCCTCTCCTTTCCCCTTTTTTGGGTAGTGAAGATTGAAAAACTACTATACTATTCTAACATTGTCTATTTATACTATCAAAATAAATTGGGGCAAATCCCCAAAAAGCTCAAAGTGGAATTCCCAAAAGAAAGCCCAATCATCATTCTATGTCGTGATTCTGCTGATGTCGCGACATGGATTTCCTTGATTGCTCATGTTCGCCTGCAACCTCGTTGCTTTGTCATGGCCCATATTCCTTGTAGCCGCTGATTTAATGGTCGCGACATCGTCAGAATTAATACCTTTGTTCTTGCTCCGCTTGTTTCAAGAGTTGATGTCGCGACCACCCGCTTCATGTCGCAATGATCATTGTCTTTCTTCTTCCCCTCGCTGAAAGTCACGACCAATTTTACTTCAGAACCCACCCCGCTTATGTTTCGATTTCGTGTCGTGACTCTTTTCCGGGTCGCACTTGATGGTCTTTTGCCTACATGTTTCAAATTTATGTCACGACCAAGGTGATGTCGCGACCTCTTTCGATGTCCATTCTTTCTTCCGTCGCAACCTCAATTTTTGTCGCAAACTAATTTCCTCCTCCTTTTAACTCATCTGTGTCGCATCTTATATGTCGCGACCACGTGTTACTCTTTGCTCAGCTTCTGTTTGTGATCCCAAATGCTCAAAAGTAGCTAGACCGGATTTCTTATGCCCAAGATTGCCAGTCGACTCAATGAGTGGTCGCGACATCGTTAGGTCTTTGTTTAATAAATGGCCCAACTTCAATCTTTCCTCGTCGAGACTTCAGCTAGCTTTCATGTCGCGACTCCCCAATGGTATATCGCTACCTCAAATGGTGTCTTTCATTTTAAAAACTAGTTTGCAACTTTGTTTTCTTTCGCGGTGAGACTTCTTTGTGCTTATTGGACGAATCCACGTCGCGACATCAGAGTGGTGTCGCGACCTCATTTATATTCAATTAGCGTCGCGACATCAAAATGGTGTCGCAACCTCAGAATGATGTTGCTTTGATAATCCTGGTCGCAAGCCTCACTTCAAGTCACGAC
This sequence comes from Tetrastigma voinierianum, assembly GCA_016808115.1. Taxonomy (NCBI): domain Eukaryota; kingdom Viridiplantae; phylum Streptophyta; class Magnoliopsida; order Vitales; family Vitaceae; genus Tetrastigma; species Tetrastigma voinierianum. Next base: position 150,372 of record JAEQBH010001292.1, read on the forward strand.
TTCGCTTAAGTAAGGTCTGCCTATTTTCCCTAAAATTGATTTTGTGGTGATGTCGCACTTGAAATAATGACAATATTTCGCCGCGACTCGATTTTCTGGCCAAGGATTTCATTTCTTCTTGTAGTCATCTTTCTCGTTTTTGGCCGATTTTAGCTTGTCGTATTTTCCCCGCAAAAATTAAATTTGAGTAAAATATCCACATTTCTGCATATGAATCAACATTTATCTTGTAATATGCTCAGAAAAATAGATTAAAAATAAGATGAGTTTTTTGGACTCATCAAATTCCCCCAAACTTGAAATTTTGCTTGTCCCCAAGTAAAGAAAATAAATAATTGTTTGTCCTCAAACAAATAAGCTTAAAATTTTTAAGGACATTTTTCTGATTCATACCACAGTCTTTCTTATTCCACCTTCTAACTTGAAATAGGAGATAGCAGCATCATTTTAAATTTCAGTTTCATCCCAAGAAAAGAATGGTAGACTTCTAACACAACACTTTATTTAAATAATATAATTAAATGTACTTATTCAACAAGTCTTATAAAAGTGTGTGTGTGCAGGTCTTCAATCCTTTTCATTCTTCATGTTGAATTTAGTTAATCTTCTAGGAGTTTCCTTGGATTGTTGGTCTAAGTCCCATAGGCTTGTTTTTCATATTGATCTCCACTAATGGTAAATTCAACCTTCAAGATCAATGAGGTCTTTCGTGCTTGTAATGTCATTGTAATTCATGATAATGGAAAATTTTAAGTTTCAAATCACCCAGCTTCAATCTTTTCTACTATCGCTTCATCTTTCACCCTTTTCTTCCTTGTACTTGTTGATTCTCCTCAATTCGGGGCTCCATTCATTCCTTTTGAATTTTTTATGGAATTTGAATTCCACTTGCACTTTATTCAAAGCATTTCCTCATTTACAACTATTTTGCTTATGTTTTCTTAAGGTCGGGAATAGGAAAATGCTCTTTTGTCTTCTTAGGCTTTCTATCACTCTTAGAGAACTTTGGGCTAGCAACTCTCATACCACTGGTATTAGGGTACTAGTGTTAAAACACTCCTACGAGCTTAATTGTTCAAGTGAACAGGCCACACAAGACAAAAACTTATTCCCTTTTCATTGATTTCATTTTACTTCACCTCCTTCTCAGAACATTTGGAAATATTTTTCCCCAAACTGTTTCCTTCCTTTACAGTAGACTTTTTCTATACTGGAAACTGGATAATTTGGGCTTTTCTATAGGATTATTGCAAGGAAGGGAATTTAGGTTTTCATTTATTGCTATTAAGAAACAAGGCTCATCCTGCCTAAATCATAACTTAGAGGATATGCCATAGCTTATATTGAGGTAGGCTTGGAAAAGCTCAAACCCAAGGATGGCCTCTATCACTTGTCAGTCGCTTTACCTCGCATTTCATTTTAACAATAATCTAACAAGTTCTGGGGACCTTGGACTTTAATCTCGAATTTCTAGAAAATGTTCCTAATTTCTTTCAAAGGTTCATGTTCTCATGACCAAGTGTATGGCTCTTCAAGATCAGAATGATTCAATATTTATTTACACTATTTCAACCAATTTATTTGTTCCATCAGCAATATCCATTTTTCTAATTTTTACAATCTAAACTGAATTTAAACATGCAGGCCGCAACTCCTAATTTCCAGCCAATCTACGCCTTATTTTTCCCTTAATTTTGCTCTGGAGTGAAATGTAATTGTTTATTTGATTATTGCACAAAAAAGGCATTCAAAATCTTCATGCTAGACAAGAAATGACACCAACACAAAATTTCTCACGTATATCAATTTGTGAACTCAAAAAAAACTAATTTGTAAATCAACCAGAATTTTATTCAAATATCAAAACATTTCGAGCATTGCATAATCCGATTTCTTTACAACAAGATCTATAACTAAACTAGAGAAAACTCTCTATTTCTTGATCTAAAACTCTATATCATCCTCCGGGCGCTTAGCTTCGCTTTATTTGGTTCTCCTGCACTACAACTTGCAATGGCTGGCATGAGCACTGGTGCCAACAAATCGGGCCCTTCCTTCATTTTCTGTTCGAGTCCCTTTGGATGATAGGTTCTAATTAACCCTTCTTCCAATTCCCTTCCCATCATCCATTCTTTTGATTACACAGCGTTTTATGGAACAATGAATGGAATTGGTTTGTTTTCCGACTGATTCGCATGCACAAAGTAGCTGTTTCAATCAATGTAATTATAATTTAATCGCTGATATCACAGAAGGATCGCCGCAGATATGCTCTAAGGATCAAACACTGATGAGTTTTCGCTTTACAAATGGTTTGTATAATTGTTCAAAATGGTGAGGCTTTGTTTGATTTTCTTGGATTTGAAAAATAAAAACAGTGGTTGTTGTCACTTATGTTAACTGAAAATAATTCAAATAAAATGTTAAAAGAAGACTTGAAGTTTCGAGCCACTAGTTTGGTATGATAGATAAAATAGTGTCCTCGGTTATTTCTCGCATTAGGCAAATGACATATAGTCATTTCCAAAAACCTGATTTTGTTTAACTTAAACCAACCCTTAGTAACATTCCTCCTCTTGAACAAAGCATTTAACACGAGCATTAAATGTTCCTACAGCTTGAAATCAGTATTAATCCACCCGATGGCTCTATAAATGGGATATCTAATGGTCAACAGTATCTACCATTAAGAATACATTGAACCTAAAAGCATGCCAAGTATTGACCAAGGAAAATACATCAAATAGCTTTTAAACCTAGTTTTGAAAGTTTGGAACATAAATACACAGTACCTGCGTCTTGAAAAACAGAGGAACACCAGCAAACCACATCAACCTAGATAGCAACCCTCCATTTCAAGGTTTAGAGGCCTTAGCCAAACATCCTTTGAGTTGTCATCCTCAAAGGGAGTGTTTGGCAGCCTAGAAAGTGAGAGAAAGAGGAGAGAGAAGAGAGCAAATGAGATCCAAGAACAGGGGCCGTAATGAAAAATGCCTTAGATGAAAGTTAGGTTACAAAATGTTTATAAGATGGCTTATATAGCCATACAAAAAGGTGAAACCCCACCCATCCTTAAATAGTATCATTACAAAGGAGGGTAGAAATGGAAAAACTCAAAACTATAGTGGTCGCTTGAACCCAAAAACATGAAGCAAAACACTCGCTATAGCCAAAATCTCCCGCTATATAGCGAAATTCTATAATAGCCAAAATTCCTCGCTATGCAAAGGAAACTTTCGCTATATAGCAAAAATTCGCTATCATAGCAATTTCGCTTATGGGAGGGCTAAATTTCGCGAGACCATGGTACTCGCTATTCTAGCTTAAAAATACGCTATAATAGCTAAAATTTCATATCTTCTCCTGCTGCATCCCGCATCATCCAAATTTCGCATCCAGCCTTGTTTCATCTCTTCACCCTTTCCATCCCCGACTTGATGTAATCGAATATAAACGAGAACTTGTGTAAATCAGCTCAACTTCGATATGCTTTAGTTTGAGGCAGGTGATAGGCTTATGAAACCTACAAAAACTACCACAGACAGCCTCGAAATACAAACATTAGTACCAAAGGGACCTACACGTGTCAATCGTTTAATTAATTTGATTAGTACACAAAAACACTCAAAACCTGACTTAAATAAATTAAAATAAGACTTTATGTGTACTAATCACACCCCCCAACCGACACATTGCTAGTCCCGTAGCAATGCCAGAAATAAATAACAAGAAGAAAATTAACGTGTGAGGTCAAAAAGGTTTGTAATAGTAATGCATAGCCTGCGATGAGAATCACGAAAACCTGAACTAATAACCATCTCGAAAGAATGAAAACTATACCACATTGATCGACCAACAAGCTCCCTCCCCGAGGAAAACAACAAGGCTCTTCTAAAAAGCTACGGGTTTGTTTGATAAGGTCTCGATCATAAATTACTTAAGACCTGTACGCCTCCCCCAACCGAGCTTAATGTCATAACCTTATGTGTTAACAACCTAAATAGATTAGGACCTGCCCCTTATTACATTATCTTTTCATATTACAGGTGCAATGTTTCAGGGTCTCGACTTCACCAAAGTCCATGTAACGGGATTAAATCCAACGACCCCAACCAAAGGAAGGCTTCTAGGGCATCAATCCATGAGGATCTTTCTGACCACAAACTCGAAAGGTTTCACCCCATAATTCGAATGATTTCAGCCTGGAAGACCTACAACTCGCTAAACTCCACCTATCCACCCACACAGAGTTAAACACTAAGCTTCCATGACTCCCAACCAGCTGAAGGTCAGTGGCACCAGCTTAAAGGCTTTCGCCATATACCCCACGGACCGTGCTCGGGTTTCAAGGAAAAGCAACATGATTCAATTCTTTTCTTTTCTTTTTCCTTTTTCTTTTTCTTTTTCTCTTTCTCTTTTTTTTTTTGGAAGACACATTGGCCTTCTAAGAATGGGGGTCCAAAATCTATTCAAGGGAGTAAACAAATACTAGGTTATTAGGATTTGCAACGAGGAGGGAGGGGTTGGTGCTGATTCATAGCCTATCATGGAGACCCAATGTGCCTGTGTGTATAGCCAAAGGTGGAAGAGACTAAATACGACATAGTTGATGATTCGTGCCACTGCAGGTGATCCCGAATCAAAATTTATATCCTGTTCCTCCTATCGCCGTAGTTAACCTACCGCAAGATAGCTTGCCCAAGGCCGAACACGAAGGATGGGTTTTCATAAATTATTTAAGTGAAGTCAAAACCCGTGAATTTGATTCGATTTTTGTGTGGTGATAAAAATAGGGTTTAAGGGTTTGCAAGCTGAAATAAAAAATGAAAAAATAAGAAAAAGAACTCCTTGAAGCATTGGGCTACTCGGTTTGTGGTCCCAAAGCAAATGAGAGGTCTCCTGGTTCATTTCTCAGATTTGGGAGATGACACATAGTCATCTCCTAATCGAATCTTCATTTAGCTTTAAAACCAAACCCTAATAATTTTCCTCTTTCTTTGATAGAAAGCATTTATTTAGCATTTATGGTTCCTTCAAGTGAAAATTCATTCCCACCATCCTCTACAATGATTCGTAAAGGGCAACTAATGAATCTCAATGGATCTAAAAATAAGCATCCACTGAACCCTAAAAGATTACCAAGTATTGATCAAAGAGGGATGCACTTACAAAGGAAAATATAACCCTTAATCCCACTCCTGGCTGTAAAGAAAGCAACTATTTGGATATCACAGATTCAAACTAAGAATACACTGAACCCTAAAAGCTTGCCAAGTATTGGCCAAAGAAAGTACATCAAAAAAGCTTTAAACCTAGAGTTGAAAAATTTAGGGAACCAAATGTCAAACCCGCTCGGCGTGAAAACAGGGAACCACCAAGAAATTCTTTCCATCCTACCCCCAAATGCTACACTCTCTATTTCAAGGATAAGGGGTTTTGGGTCGCACATCCTCCAAGTTGTCATCCTTGGAGGGTGTTCGGGAAACCAAGAAAGTGAGAGAAAACAAGAGGAGAGAGAAGAGATAAATGAGGGCCAAAAAACAAGGGCCCGTGAATCGCCTTCCTTCCAAAAATTGTGAACTTAGGTCAACAAAGCAGGTTACAATGGCTTATATAGCCTTGCAAACATGCGAATACCAAAATAATCAAACTAGAATAATTACGTTGATGGTAAATGAGAAAACCAAAACTGAGTCGCTTGGATCACGCAAAAACAAAGCGAATTTTCGCTATGACAAGGAATTCTCGCATCATAGCTTAAAATCTCGCTATCATAGCTGAACCAGCATAAAGGAACACTAAGCTCCGACCCAACCGCGAAGGTTTGGTGGCACCGGCTTTAAAGGCTGCCATATACCCCTGACCGTGCTCGGGTTTCAAGGCAAAGCTGCTTGCAATTTTATTCTCCTTTTTTTTAATTTTTTTCGAAGACGCATTGGCCTTCTTTTCCACAGGGTCCTAACCTATTAAAGGCTACCAATGAAAAATCCAGGGTAGGCTATGCAAAGTAAATGAGGTCACATAAATAGCTTTTCAAATTCTATCATTGAAACCTAATGTGCCTCTGTATGTGGTTAGCTGTCATGGAAGAAAAAGGTCGAAATCAATAAGAATTCAACTAATCATTCACCAATTAAGCATGGAAACCAATCTAACATCAATAGAATCGACAAAGTTTCAATTTTCCAACTCTCATAGGTGTTAGGTAAATCACAAAAAATTTCTGCTGCAAAATGGGTCCATATTTTGAAAAAGCAACCGTATAGTATAAATAACTTCTTTATAGAAGGGAACCGAGTGCAAAGCCACCCTAATATCCCACAAATGTTTGTCTTTCTGCATAATAACAAAACATAAATACGGTTATTTCTTCTCGCTTAACTCTCCCTAACCCCAAACATCTCTGTCCTAAATGGGTTCGATTGGAAAATTAGAGAAGGAAGTGTTACCTCCTCTTATGAGATGTGATCATTTCGGATGTGAGATCAGCAAGCTTTCCATCGACACCTTATTCACTCCCGCTTCTGGGCTTCAAACAAATAAGTTAGAGAAGAAAGAGAGGAAAAAAGTGACCAATGGCATTTCTAAAATTGGTACCTTCATAATAATTTCAAAATGTTCTTCGCCATATTTTGATTCTACACTCTAAACTTTCCAACTAGTACTCAAAACGCCAATGAAAAAGTTATGTTTAAACAAATTAAGGTCAAAAGTAAATCTATAGCTTAAAATCATTACGAAAATTTCACAGAATGTTATAAATTTTCGCAGAATGTTTATTTAAATTTTCGCGTATATGTCTAATACAAATATAAGTATATATATATATATATATATATATATATATATATATATATATATATATATATATATATATATATATATATATATATATATATATATATATATATATATATTTTAGAGACAAACTTTTTTTTAAATAAAATAAAATAAAACAAACAAACGCGTTTTTATATATATATATATATTTTTATTTTATATTTTTTATTATTATATTTTTTATAAAAATAAAATAAAATTAATAAAATAAAAATAAAAACAAACCTTTTTTTTTTTTTTTAAATAAAATTAATAATAATAATAAAAAATATAAAAACAAAATAAAATGAAACACTGTGTATGTTTTGTTTGTTATGGTTACAGATTTTCATTATCATATTAAATTTCATATATATAAACCATTTTCGGCTAACATTGCTGTAAATTTCTCGTAATTGTTAAGTAAAAATTCAAGCATATGAAAAATTTCATATGCCATAGCTTAAATTGCCCTGGTCAAGCCTCGCGTCTGCTTATTTCCTCAATTTCAGCCTTCAAAATTCCTCATTAAATGCAAAAATTAACACAAGAAAAATTAAGAAAAACTGAAGAAAGTAAAATTAATCTAAAAACAATAATAACTAAAAATTTTAGAGAAAATATATAAAGAAAAATTAATGAACAAAATAAAATACGAAGTAAATAACACAAACAAGAAAATTAAAAATGCCGTGGGAGACTGAGACCAAGCCCCAAACCACCTCTTTAGGGCCTCGAGGCTCGCTGAATCAAGTGAGCTCAAAAAGGCTCTGGTTCGGTGCTCCAAACCGAACCAAGCACCTCTAATCCAAATCCACTGTAAGATATGTGAACACCAAGCATTGTTTTTGATGTAAAAAAATTCTACAGGCCACTAACTTCGAGGCCTTGCACGCAGCAAATGATGGGTCGGACTTAGCTTGGGAGTTGCAAATGCAGGTTTTGAGCTCATTGTGTCGAGGCAAGACCACAATGGCTATTTCCTGGGGTTGCAAAGTGGCACTTGATCCAAATCTTACGGGCTCTAGGTGAAGGATGCTTTTGGGGTTCCTCCTTCTTCCTTTCTACCCGCCTCCTCGCCAACAAGGATTTCTTCTTTCTTTCTTCTCCCATGGACAAACAGCAAAGACAGTGTAACACCCCAAAAATACCCTAGAATTTTTAAAATAAAATTTTTATGTATTCCGGGTATAATTGGGCCAACTTGGGTATTTTTCTGGAAATTGTAAAGTGGGACCTAAGGGTCAATTGTAAATAAGTTTATATGTCTAAGTGAAAATAGGAGACTTAAATGAAGAATAATAGAGAAACAAAGGACCTAAATATGTTAAATAAAGAGTTAAGAAAAAAATTCATAAGGGCATGTGGCATGGGTATGGAGAAGTTTCCTCCTCAGAAATACGATTACAGAGCATCCATAAGAAAAGGAAAATAGAAAAAGGAAAGTTAGAGAGAGAGGCTCCACCTTCTCTCTAGATTTTCCGACGATCGGGATCTATAGCCTCCCACACACTTATGGAAAGTCCTCCAGTGACAAGAGCTACAAGTAGAGATCGGAACCGTGGACTTTCGACAAACTCACCATGAGGTGTCTTCTCCTACTGGGTCTTCTTCTACCCTAGCTGATTGCTGGGAGAGTTATCCGTCAGTGGGAAAGTTTGGTTGCATTTTGAAACTACGGGAAGCCGCCTGTACATTGTGGTGAGCGCAGCCAAATTCAAACTAGGTTTCACTTGCCCAGCTAATATCAGTGTGTCCTTCTAGTAAATTGTGTTTTCTACACTGCACTAACTTGATGTTAGGCTTGAATTTCTCAATTTGGACCTCTCAGACTTGCTATAGTCCTTTAACGAGGTCGACTTAACTAAATTTGGCTCTGCCGCTTTGTCCAAATGTAAATAACTAGCTGTACCTTATAACGGGTTTGGATCAGAAATAAAGAGAATTTGCAGTAGTCCTTCAGAATTAGCCACATCAACATAACTTGATTTTTAGCTTTGAATTCTTAATTCGGACTTTTGTAGACCAAGTTATATATTCCTTTACTCTGAACAGTCAAATGGGTCAAGGGTCGCCAAACCAGGTTTGTAAACAAAGGGTCGCCAAACCGAGGTCATCAAACAAAGGGTCGCCAAACAAAGGTCGCTAAATAGTGGCCGCCAACAAAAGGATCGCCAAACAAGGTCACAAACAAAGGGTAGTCAAATAGTGGTCAGCTCCGGCAGCAGGTCGCCCAACAGTGGTCATCAAATATGTCACCCAATAGTGGTCGCCCAACAAAGGCCGCCCAACAAAGGTCGCCAAGCAGTGGGTCACAACAAGTTTCATTGGTTTCAAAAACATTTCGTCAAAGTCGACTACGCACGACCTAAACTTCTGAACGTCAGTGTCTCCTTCGCTTGAACTCCGATTTGGTGTTCTTGGACGTGGAAAGCCCATGGAGTCAAGAATACATCATATGCCTGAGGAGGATGTTAGATGTCAGACTGAGGGTTTTGAGTCGGAGCCTGTCACTTCAGTGCAGCCTGTCATTCAGGCCGCCTCGTCAAAGTTGACTACACACACCTAACCGTCATATCTCATTCGCTTGAACTCCGATCTGTGTTCTTGGACTCTATGGAAAGCCCATTGAGTCAAGAATACATTAATATTCCTGAGGAGTATAGGGAAGATGTTTGACTGCTGTGGTAGACGAGTTTGCCCGCTCTGGTCTGCTCGCCGGGCCTGTGATTTGACCGTGTACACCTCCAACTTCTAAGGTCCTAACTCCTACGTCCGAACTCCGATTCGAAAGTGTTCTTGCACTCTACGAAAGCCCATTGAGTCAAGAATCCATCTACATAGAATGTTTAAATTGAACTCATATTAAACTCCGAAAATAATCCTAACCAAAACCACTAGTACACTTGAATAATATTGTTCTTTAATGGTTTTGAATATGACCGACGAGGAGGAAAAGCCAAATCAGGATTGAGATCCCAAGGACGGGAACCAAAGTGCAAATATTTTTCAGCTTGCCTGTGAACAACCCCCATTCCTCGCTTCGCTTTTGCATGTTGTTCTAAAAGCATATCGAATTTGTGATTTGAACTGATCGGTGAAAAAGTGATCAAGTGGAAATATTTGTATATAAAATTTCATGATTATTGAAAATAAACTGTTTATATATTACATATTAATGTATTTTTCTATAAAGGATTTGAACGCCCCAATAGAATGTTAACCGCTTATTTCAGACATGATGACTGGTATACCAATAGGTCAAATAGCAATACCGCGAACTATTGATGTCACTCCGATCGCCAGCCCCACGACCAGATCAGAAGTGTTCACTATTTGATTGTTTATAACCACAAGAGCCCAACGGACCGCATCGTGTTATAAAACCATGTGATACCGGCCTCGTACTCTATGACCGTGTCTAAGTGACTCGATATCCCGTATATCGAAGACATAGGTTAAATTCGTTAAGGGCATAACCGAATCAATAGCGAATCGAATTGATTGGCATAATCAAGTGATTGATGTAACTAAATTGATTGGGTATAATCGAATTTATTTTCGTGAATCGAATTGATTTTTCCGACCACCGAATAATGTAACTAAATTTAATTTGTGGAGTATTTGAATTGATTTGAGATTGTGAAATATTGATTATGAAAATGTATTTATGGGATGATCAATGAACTATAATTTATTGTATATATATAACAAAGTATATGTAATTTATTTATATTGATCATTCAAACAGATTGAAAGTTCGAATTATTAAATTGCATAAATCGAATGTTTGAACCGAGGAAATATCTGATTTCTAGATAGAACCACAAGTACAAAAACGCTATATTGTTTCTACTCAATGCGTAGGGTACCAGTATGATAGTGATCGATAGCGACCCAAGATCGAGGAGCGAGTCATAAAGAAAGAAATCTCTGAGTATGCTCCTACATGCACTCAATTCATGTGTTCTTTTGATATGGATATTTGCATAAAGTTCAACTTTTTGAAACACCAACACTATTTTCCAGAATCACTTTAAAAGGCTTGGATGCCTATATTTTAAAATGGATTTTGTTAAATGAAATGTTTATGGGCTTGCCTAATTTCGTAATCGCCCAAAGATATGATTTTGAGTAATTTTCGAGGATTTTAGTAAGAACTATTCATTTATCCAAGCCGGCTCTGGGCTCGGTAAGGGCACACAACAAGTATAAGGGAGATCCTGATAACCTCATTGCTGAACGCTCCACTAAGGTGTCACATAAATTCCTCCTTCTCGATTTTTCTTCACAACAAGCCGGATTGGGTGAGTTGCACGGATTCCCAGTAGATGTCCATAAATCTTGACTAATTTCACTTGGAACCCATCCAATTTCTTATTCAGTGAGTTTCCGTTCTGTTAATTTCTTGATTTGGTCTCGGATACTACTACCCTTTGCCTTCTATGAAATTATCCACTAGTTTGCTCAAGTCTCAGATACTCGTCATCAGGACGGGTCAGCGGCCGTGGTGGCTGAGGAGTCGAGGTAAAATGTGGAGAAACAAAGAGGTGCATAAGTCGAGGAACACTATAGATCTGCACTCCATCCATCGGGTCTCTATAAACCCTCATAGACCTATCTGACCCGATTCTTCCCGCCGCTGATTTCTTCACAAGGTCCTACAGTCCATTGTCATATATGCCCCAGGTTACTTCCACTCGTCACTCACCGTATTGCTTTCCCTTCCATTGGTCACAATTCAAACCTCACCGCCAACATCTAATCGTGCAAAGAGAAATAAGGCAACACAAGACAACACCAAAAACAGTCCTGCAGGAAATTTTATTTTTTTATGCAACTAAAAGAAAATGACAGTAAAATATAAAAGCAATTCACTAGCAATTTTTGTGATTTATGACTCATATGTTCCAATATCTCGCTGGGGAATGCACCCTAGGCACCATCCTCTAAGAACTATTCGAGCTTGATTTGTGCCACTTGCAGAGATCCCAACTCAGTGCAATATTCTCTACATTCTGCTTCTTCCTATCGCCGTAGTCAGGCTTTTACCCAGAGCATACTGTCTAGGGTCTAGTAGGATGGGTTTTTCTACAAATGATTTAAGTGAAGCAAAATGGTGAATTTTGATCAGAGCTTAGGTGGTGATAAACAGGCCAGTGGCCTAGTGCTGAATATAAAATAAAGAAAAATAAGAAAGAATCCTCAAGATCACACGGCCTTAGGTCCCAGCAAATGAGAGGTCCCGGCCCACTCGTATCGGGAGCGACGACATACAGTCATCTCTCCTCAATCGGATCTCATTTAGCTTTAAACTAAATCCCCATTTAATTTTCCCGAGGGAGTGCTATTTGCCTAGCATTTATGGTTTTCTCGCTGATCTATTCGACTCATCCTACAATGACTGCAAAGGGCAACCACGAGGTTCACGGATCTGTAATGCTAATCCACCGAACCCCAAAAGATTACCAAGTATTGATAAAGAGGATGCACTTACAAAGGAAAATATAACCCTTAACCTACCTCCAAAGTGGCTCGTGAAGAGCAACTACATTGATATCGTTGTATCTAAAGCCAAGAACAATACACCTAACTCTAAAAGCTTGCCAAGCATTGGCAAAACAAAGCAGTACATCAAAAGCTTTTAAACCTAGAGTTGAAAATTTAGGAACCCAAATGTCAAACCTAATGCGTGAAACAGGAACTTCACCAGCAATTCTTCGATCCTACCCCAAAGAAATTCTCTCTATTTCAAGGAGGAGGTTTTAGTCGCACATCCTCCAAGTCATTATCCTCGAGTGTGTCTGCAACCAAGAAAGGGAGAGAAAGAGGAGAGAGAAGAGAGAAAATGAGGGCCAAAAACAGGGGCCCATAACTGCTTCCTTCCAAAAATTAGAACTTAGGTCAACAGTGTGTTACAATGGCTTATATAGCCTTTCAAACATGTGAAATACCAAAATAACCAAACTAGAATAATTCTCATAAAGTGAGGTAGAATGAGAAAAACCAAAACAGAGTCAGTTGATCACAAAAACAAAAGGCACTTCACATAGTACAAAGGAATAGCTTATCATAGTTAAAATTGCCATGATAGCTAAATTTATTTATCATAAGGAAATCCAAGCATAGCTTAAAATTGAAATTTTTTCGCTATGCCGCACTTTCGCTATGATAGCTTAAATTTCACGAGCTTAATTTTCTCTCCGTTCATCATCATATTACCGTCTATCAAGCACGTTCTAATCGCCTCCCCGCTACTCATCCGATCTTATATTTTTGCTTTATTTTCCTTTTTCTGATTTTTATTTCTTATGATTTTTGATCTGTAATGCTATGTTCGACCAGAATTCTTCATGCTTGGAATGACTCGACAAACATGGCATTAAAAGCTTGCAAAAACTGCAAAATTAGCCACAAAGAGGATCGCAGTACCATAGGTACCCGAACATGTCAATTAGGTTAATTATACAATTAGTACACAAATGTGCCTGGGTATTAAAAATGTGGATCAAAATAGCACTCGGCACTAATCGCTTCGACTAGTCATCCACTAAACTCTAAGAGATAGACCTTTCTAACGCTGACACCATTAGGAAAGACTTAAGTTCAACACACTGCAAGGCTAAACATTATGCAAATACAAAAGTTAAGTAAAAAAAAAAAAAAAAATGGGTGCCAAAGTAGAAAATGTAAAAACTGCTATAAAGCTTTTGATATAACCAAAAGGGCTAGTACAAGCTTATCATAGCTGAACATAATACAAACTAAGCAAAATAAACCACTGCCTACTATTGGCTAATACATACATAGTAAACAATCCTATACAAGACAAGTAGGTAGTTGATAAAACTAAAACAAAACGAGTATAAACAAAACCAAACATAAGTATTATAAATGCCACTTCCGACGCTAGCTCTCCCCTGATTAGTACCCAAAAAGTGCTATTTTGAGCCCTATATCAGATAGGTTTTGAGTGCTTTTTGCGCACTAATCATATCAATTATGCCAATTGAGGTGTTCAAGTCTTCTTAGTATCACTTATGCCGCTTGTGAGGGTATTTTGGTTGTTTTTCAGGTTTTTACATTTCTCGAGCTCTCCAATATCAGATGCAATGATGAACTGAAGATTGAACTCAATTATCAGCCATCTAACATACCAAATAAATCAAAGAAAGAACAGAAGGCAAATGATGGAAATCAATGCATACAGCAGTAGTAATGCAAAATAAGATCAAGAATTCCGTGAGTTCCTGCCAAGATTAAGTGAATTGTTTGACGCTGGGGTAATTTCCTCAATCTTAGCTTAAAATTTATAATCCCAGCGAAATTGTGAAATTCCTCGCTTAGGCCCAAGGTGATTTCGCCTACACCTGCTCCTAGCTTAAAAATCCGGGCCGCTATCACCTAAAACTTTCGCTGTTAGCGAAATTTCGTTTAGCTAGCGAAATTGTGCCAATGCCTAGCGAAATTTTCTCGATTTCAAGATTCTTGGTGATTTCGCTACCTAGCTAAATTTTTCTCGCTCAGCTTAAATCTCCGTCTCGTCATACTTGTAATTAATGCAAACCGACTCTCATTTCGTGTATTACTGGTCCCTTATTTTAGCCAAAATGTTAGGCTTTCTTGTATTTTCATACATTGGGTGGTCTATATAAACCCCCATGGTTTTTGTAACCCTAAGTAACTTTAATCTTTCAGCACGCATCTTTTATTTTGTTTCCAGTTTCCTCTCTTCTCCCTCCTCTTTCTCTCCCTTTCTTGGTTGCCAAACACCCTCCAAGGATGACAACTTGGAGGATGAGCGGCTAAAACCACTTCCTTCTTGAAGTAAAAAGGTCAGCCAGGGTGAGATCTTAAGGTCACTGGTGGTTCCCCGTTTTTCACACAAAGAAGTTTTGGCATTTTGGTTCCCAAAATTTCTAACTCTGTGCTTGAAGCTGATGTACTTTCTTCTTGCCAATACTTGGCAAGCTTTCTTTAGGTTCAAGGTATTCTTAGCTTTAGATACACTGATATCCATTAGTTGCCTTACGAGCCACCGAGGTAGGTTAAGGGGCTAGGGTTTTCACCGCAAGTGCATCACTTGGATCAAATACTTGCAATCTTTAACCAAGGGATTCTTATTTTTGGGGATCCATTGAGACTCATTAGCTACCCTTTAATAATCATCAGAGGATGAGTCAAGATAGATTTTCAATTAAGGGAACCATAAATGTTAAATAAATGCTTTCTATCAAAAGGAAAATTATTAGGTTTAGGTTTTAATGCCAATGAAGATCCTGCCTCAGAGATGACTATATGTCATCCTCCCCAACGCGAGGAAATTAACCCGGGGACCTCTCAATTAGCCTAGGATCTTAAACTCAGTGGCCCAATGCTTCAAGGAGTTCTATTTTACATTTTATTTTATTTCTTTTCAGTTTGCAAACCACCAACCCACCGTTTTTTTATCACTAATTTAAACCAAATTTAATTCACCACTTTCACTTCACTCAAATCATTTGTACGAAGAAAAACCCATCCCCGTGTTCGACCCTAGACCACTATATCGCAAAGAGCTCGAATTACTTGATGGAGGAACTTAGGAATATAAATTTTGTTGGATTCCGCTCACCCTATCATGGGCACGAATCAAAATGGCGCCGTTTGTCTGGGATTAAGGCCTAAGTGCATATGATGACTTGTTGAACACTTGTGATCCTCATCACAAGTTAGTGAATTTTCCTTTTATCAGCTTCATCACGCTTTTTTTTTTTTAGTTCATGTCACAATAAAAAAAAATTAAAAATAAAAATATTTCTACAGGATCGTTCAGTCGCATATTTATACCGCAGGTTTAACTGACCAATGGAAGAGAAGAATACGTTGAGTATTCAAAGTGGAGAGTAGCAACCCTAGAGCATATATGACAATGAGGGACTATAGGAACCTTGCATGGCAAATCAGCAACCAATAGCAAGAATCCAAATCCAAATAGCCCATGAGGACTATAGAGACCAATGGACGAGCGCACCCGTCTATAGTGTTCCTCAATTTAAGTAATTCTCGCTTCTCCATATTTTACCTCAACTCCTTAGCCACTAACCCCATCCCCGTTGAACAAGCCATCCTAAACTTGAGCAAACAAGTGGATAATTCACTCATGTAGACAAAGGCATTGACTGCCCAGCTAATCAGAACCGATCACAATGTGAGAGCTCCCTGAACAAGAAGATTAATGGACTTCAAAGTGAAAATGGAGCTTTAAATCGACAACTTGCAAGAGTTCAATTTTTAAGCTTGCCCAAAGAGCCTTTGATCATGCAAGAGGAAGAGAGTCAAGAGGAAGAGTGTCTAAGTGGCACCACGTATGGAGGAGCGCCGTGGTCTACAAAGCAGCCCACAAGAAGCCTCGGTGAAAATTCGAATCCTCAAAACATCGTGTTGCCGCCCGCTTATGGAGAAGAAGGATGCAACTCGTTGTCGGGACCGAGGAAGCAAAGGAAGAACACAAAGCTAACAATTTACCCCCTCGCCCCTACCGATTCAGCCTCACATACGCCTCACCGCACCACAATCCCAACCCAGCACCACCAATGCCTGTGCCACCTATAATCCATCGGCCAAAGGTACATATTGCCAACACCTGCAGCAAAACCAACATCTGAAACACCTGCTCCCAAAGGTAAGTCCAACCCATCACTGCATGCCATGCAAAACTTCAAGAGATTAGTGGCCTCTGTACATAAGTTTGCCACTACATCAAAGGCACACAAGCAAATATACCAAGATGGCACAAGCATGGGTTCGGTGCCGCTCGGTCTGGGCTACACCCGAACCTCAACATTTCTGGGCCCAACTGCCCAGCCTCTCAGGATATGTCGAAGGCCAGGCCCCAGCCAGCCTTCGCATCCACCGACGTATACAACACCACGCAGAGTTTAGGTGGCCAGTTTCTTTATGTTTTACAGTTACCACATCACCCGCTTACTAATTTTGTTTAGGATTCATGTATTAGCCATAGTAGGCGTTGATATTTTGTATGTCTTAGCTTTGATATGCACGTGTATTCAGCCATTTCGCTATATCAAAAGTTATATTAAGATATATATATATATATATATATATATATATATATATATATATATATATATATATATATATATATATATATATATATATATTTAGTTTTCTACACTTTGCACATCACTTTTGTGCCTCCAATTTTTGTAATTTTGTCTTCAATTAGGACAATTGGAATTGCTTTCAATCGACACCGACCGCTTTGTTGGAAATTGAATCATTGCAGGTTACTTTATGTTAGAACAAATTCCATGTTTGAAATACTTTTGGTCAGTTGAAGTTCCAACATGCCTAACTTGAACATTTTCTCTCTCCTTAAGCTAATCTTTTCACACACGCACAATTCAGATTGCTTTAATGTCGTGGAATTTGTATACCTTTTCACTCTGTAAGAAATGGCCTTAGGCATGTTTGCAACCTAGGATAGGTTTGTGTTACCCACATTTGAAGACCAATGTAGTCTTCCAAAAAGGAAAAGAAAAGAAAAAAGAAAAACAAAAGAAAAGCAAGAAAAGAAAATAAAGTCGGACACTTCGCTTTGAAACCCGAGCACGGTCCGAGGGTATATGGCGAAAGCCTTAAGCCCGATGCCCTAAACCTTAATTAAGTCGGGAGTCATCGATTTAGTGTTCGCTAATGGGTGGGATAAGTAGAGTTTAAATCGAATTGTAGGTGCTTGATTTTCGAAGTCATACGTAGTCCCGGTGAAGCCTCGTAGAGTCTGTGGTCGCTGATCCTTTGGCCGATGCCCTAAACCTTAACTGTCAGATCACGGACCTGCTACACCTGACTTTGGTGAAGTCGGATTTTAAGTATCAGACCCTACAATGTAGTCAACAAAGAAAGGAGAGTGTAACTATCCCTATCTGTTGTTCAACAACTTAAGGCCATGCCATATGTCAGTGGTGGACAATTTTGCAATTTATCGCTCGACCGTTACATAAAGAACCATTGTGACTTTGGTGGAAATTCAAGTTGGATCACTTTAACCAATATCGACCTAAAATTGTTCTTGTATGGTTTTGTAGCCCTTTCATGCTCTGCCGAACTGTGCCAATTTCTCAGCTTAAAGGTAATGTTTATTTGTATATACACCTTTTTGAAAATAATAAACTTTTTGAAAATCACTGCATGTATATCCTTTTTCGTTTTTGCATTGCTAAGGGACTAGCAAAGCCTGTCAGTGTGATTAGTACCCAAAAAGTTGCTATTTCGAGCCCTATATCAGAGCAGGTTTTGAGTGCTTTTGCGCACTAATCATATCAATTATGCCAATTGAGGTTCCAAGTCTTCTTAGTATCACTTATGTCATTAGAGTGGTATTTTTGGTTGTTTTCGTGTTTTTACGCATTTCCTTTGGGAGTTCAATATCAGTGTACGTGACGAACCAGAAGATCAACTCAATTATCACCATCAAACATACCAAAATCAAAGAAAGAATGAAGGCAAAATGATGGAAATCAATTAAGAGGAAAGAGGTAGGCAATGCAAAGTTGAAGATCAGCAATTCCAGTGAATTTCGCTAAGATTGCGAAATTGTTGGATTGCGAAAATTTCACCCAAGTAAAATTTTTAATCCCAGCGAAATTGTGAAATTTCGCTAGGCCCAAGGATTTCGCTCTACACTGTTCCTAGCGAAAAATGTCCAGCTGCGAGGTCACTCAAAGGGCCTTCGTTGTTGTGTAAATTCCTCGCTAGCCAGCTAAATTGCCAATGCCTAGCTTAAATTTTCTGATTCTCGCTTATCTCGAGGATTTCGCCATCTAGCTTAAATTTTCGCTAACTAGCGAAATTTTCGCTACCTAGCGAAATTTTTCTGCCTAGCGAAATCTCCTGCCCTGTCATACTTTTGTAATTAATGCAAACCGACCTCATTTTGGTGTATTACTTCTTTGTCCCTTATTTTAGCCAAAATGTTAGGCTTTCTTGTATTTTCATACATTGGGTGGTCTATATAAACCCCCATGGTTTTTGTAACCCTAAGCAACTTTAATCTTCAAAGACGCATCTTGTTTTGTTTCCAGCTTCCTCTCTTCCTCCTTTCTCTCCCTTTCTTGGTTGTGCCAAACACCTCCAAGGATGACAACTCGAGGATGAGCTACAAACCACTTCCTTCAAGTAAAGGCCGCTTCGGGGTGAGATCTACTCGCTGGTGGTTCCCTCGTTTTTCACGCAGAGCAGTTTTACATTTGCCCTAAATTTCTAACTCTAGGTTTGAAGCTTTTTGATGTACTTTCTTTGGCCAATACTTATAAGTTTTTAGGTTCAAGGTATTCTTAGCTTGGGATATTAATCGATATCCATTAGTTGCCTTTACGAGCCACCGAGGTAGGTTAAGGGCTATTTTCACCGCAAGTGCATCCACTTTGATCAATACTTGATAATCTTTTTAGGGTTCGTTGGATTCTATTTTTAGATCCATCGAGACTCATTAGTTACCCTTACGAACTTATCATAGGATGAGTCAAGATGATTTTCACCGGCGGAACCATAAATGTTAAATAAATGCTTTTATCAAAAGGAAAATTATTAGGTTTAGGGTTTTAATGCCAATGAAGATCTCGCTCGGGGATGACTTATATATGTCATCCTCCTCAACGCGAGGAAATTCCGGGACTTCAATTAGCCTAGGATCTTAAACCTGGGCCCAATGCTTCACATGAGTTCTATTTTACATTTTATTTTATTTCTTTCGCTTGCAAACCATCACAAACCCACTTGCTTATCACCACCTTAAAAATCCTAAATTTAATTCACCACTTTTGACTTCACTCAAATCATTTGTAAGAAGAAAACTCCATTCCTTGTTTCCTCGACTTAGATTCACTATATCAGAAGAGTTTGACTACTAGCAGTAGAGGAACTTAGGAATATAAATTTTGTTGATTCCGCTCACCCTACTGTGGCACGAATCATCCCCCCCAACCAAAGTATAACTGTGTCCTCACGGGGTAGGGATAAGAAAGCTAGAGAAGGAAGTGTGACCACCTCACTATGCTGGTGGTGAAGCTGGTGGATCTGAAGCTGCTGCGGCGGCTGCTAGCATATCCAACGAGGCTGCTGAAGCGGATACAGCGGACTGATCATGAGTAGTGGGCTGTGTAGGCTCTGTCACGCTGACTGGTGGGAGGCCGAGGTGGCTCTGAATATGTAGGATAATAGCCTGATTCTACGCTAGAGTGACCTCGACTCGGGCTATCCACTCAGCCAAACTCTTCTGGTAGTAGCAAGCTGTGGAGCGACAAAGATCCATAATGTACCGATAAATCCCTAGAAGTGACAGTGGATGCCTGCATGCCCGTCAGGATGTGGGAGGATGGGCCAGTCGTCTCTGCAAGAGTCAAGCGCAGGGAGGTGGAACTCAAGGAAGAACCGAATCGAAGTCCTCTCCACCTCCAACATCGAACTCCGTTGCTCACCCTAGGTAGAATCCTCCAAAATCATCCCCTACCTCCTCCCCGTCAGGTAGAAGAAAAGAGAGTGGCATAGACGTGGTCCTCTCCAGTGGATAAGATCTCGAGGGACGTTGCCGCGACGCCCATACGGGCTCCGGAACCCAAGATGCTCCAAGACCCGGGATAGTAACTCCTATGATCAATAATCGAATAGCCTCCACACGAGACAGTCCCACGTGGACCTCTCCGACATGTGTGCGAGAAAGGTCATGACAAGCTCCTACTGGGTTGAACCAGAACCCTCCGATATCCTGCAGACAGATCTCTATAATAGCGCTCCGCGTCGTAAATAATGCTGCAAGCAAATGACTGGGACCAAAGTACGTGGTCCTTGAGGAGCATCTGCGGAGGAAGTCAAGGCGAGTGAAGTATAGATCCGGGCCAGGTATCTCGAGAGAGAGAGCGAATCCATCTCTATGTGATGGTCGAGGGCCACCGCGATACTCAGGGAGTTTGCTTTTCGTAACTACATCGCGTGCCTAAAGCAGTGATATCGCAAATTGTAACTCTAGGATGCCCATCGATACTTCAAACCCTGACTGCATCCGACCGACGCTCCCCGGATGTCATAGTATGATAAAACTTAGCACCACCCGGATAGAAAACCGCCGAGTCATGAACGGCAACAATGAGTACTCCTGCACCAACCGCATCGAATCTCCTCGAATCGCGGTCCGCCGCCAATGCCGCATATCATAGTACGACCCTCGCGGAAGTCCCTGCATGACACCACGCTCCCCTCGATCGGATCACAAACCTAAACATCGACGCGTGATCCTCATATACGGGATAACCGGAGGCGAAGAACTCCGATCAGCCGAGGAGGCAAGGCCCGGGCCTGCACTCCTCAAGACTCCCCTGCGCCGTATGTCAGCCCGCTCGAAGGCTGGCCCTCCGGGTGGCCGCGATGCATCGGGAGAGGGGGCTGCGTCCCACCCAGTGTGATATCGCCTAGACGTAAACAACCTCGAGGCCTCTCTAGAATAGCCGCGCAGGGCGTGACTCGCATCACACCGCCTGTGAGGCCAATGCAAGAGCGCCCGAATCCCGAGCCGGAACGTGGGCCCGCGGCAGCCTCGGATGTGCCAAAGGCCATCTATGGCAAGGCACGGGGTCTCGAACCCCGGGGCCTATAATGACGGCCTCGCAGTGCGGTAACCATGGTCAAGCTCAGCGTGCGCCTGTAAGGGACTCGAAATGCAGTGCTCCTACCAAAGTAAGGGAGTAGGCGCTACAGTTGTGAGGCCAGTGGCTCTTTTATGGAGTCAAGGTCAAGAGTCGTAGGCAAAAATTTCGCTATTATTGCGAATTTATTCCCCGCACCAACCTCGCAAAAAAAAAAAACAAAAAAACAATTAAAATGACATAAATAAATAAAATATAAAATCGAAATAAATATATAAAAATAAAAAGGTTTTGAATAAAAACTAAAATAAATAAAAAATACTAAAATAAAATTAATTAAAATTGACCAAAATAAACTAAAACCAAAATTAGTCGCTAGCTTGTCTCAATGGAGACCAAAACCAAATTTCGCAAGGAATTTCATTCATGAGGATCATGAGGGGAATCTCCCTCCTGCTCAGACCGTGGTCGTGCAAAGATGTATTTCACTCTCTACCCATCGACCTAACACTAATATCGTCTCTCGGGCTGAGCACCTACCAAACCATCGGGTAATACTCGATGAACGATGAATGGTCCAATCCATCCGATTTAGTTTGCCTGGAAAAAGGTGGAGCTCTGAGTCATAAAGTGACTCGTCCCCTCATGAAATTTCTCAGAAGTTATCATCTTATCATGCCATTTTTTCGATCTTTCCTTGCAAATCTTCGAGTTCAAGTAGGCATCACTCGTAGTCTCTCCAACTCATCGAGATCAAGGAATCCGAGTCTCGGCCCTACTTAAATCCATGTTTAGTTTCCTCGATCGCCACCATGCTTGTACCCGATTTCCACTAAGACTAAGATGCCTCGCCATAAACCAAACGATAAGGGGACACTCCAAGAATCTGCTTTGAAAGCCGGCTCTATGTGCTCATAGTGAATCAAGCAATTCGAGGACCACACCTTTCTGTTGTTGTTTACCACCATTAGAATGGTCTTATCTCCCGTCGGCAAGCTCTATCACCACTTGTCTATACGGTAAGGTAGCCACTTTGTGTTTAACACTACATTTAGCCATGAGGTTTCTCAAAAAGGCTTGTTACGTATGTGAACCCCCATCACTAATAATGGCTTCGCACCCCAAACCTGGAAAAGATTTGCTTCTCAAGAATTTGAGCACCACCCCGTGATCATCATTGGTTTTACAGGATTGCCTCTCACCCATTTAGATACATAGTCTACCCCACCAATATGTGTATGCATGTCCATAAGACGTAGGGAAAGGTCCCCAGGAAATCGATGCCCCAAACATCAAATAGCCTCGACTACTAAATCGGGTTTAGTGGCATCATATGATCTGGCGAGACACTTCCAGCTCAGATCATCACATATACCCAGACATTTGGTGAGCTTCTTTAAAAAGAGAAGGCCAAGAGAACCTGATCAAAAGACCTTCATTGCCGGCTCTTCGGGAAGAAAAGTGACCACCACTCAAGATTCTCATGGCAAAGGCTTTAGAATTCCCCCGCTTGGTCTTCTTCAGCACACACTTCCTAATTATCCGATCTCGCACGTATTTAAACAAGCAGCGGTTCTTCTCAAAATGTGAATGGATCTTCTCGTGATAGAAATACTTCCTATCTGTTTCTTTCCAATCACCGGAATTTCTCCCGTTGCTAGAAATTGGCAATGTGAGCATACCAGGGAGCATTCTCCAACTGCATTAGACATTCTTCAAGAAATTCATCGTTGATCGGGGCCATGAGTGTCAGGCTATGGTTAACTCGAAAGATGGTTTGCCAAACATTCTCTTACCCCATTTTGGCTCCCAGACTTGCAAATTGAATTCCCGGGGCGTAAGAACCCATCTGATAAGTCTTGCCTTGGCATTTTTCTTGGTTAGGAGATATTTCAAAGCGGAATGATCTCACAAAATGACTATATTGGGGACCAACCAAGTATGCTCGAAATTTTATTCTTGAAGGTATGACCACCGCTTAACAATTTTTTCCAGTGGTACAGTCTTTAGCTTCATTCAAAGGGTTTTGTCGGGCATAATAAACTACATAAGGTTTTCCACCTTCTCTTTGTCCAAGAACTGCTCCAATAGCAAGATCACTTGCATCACACATCACCTCAAAAGGCAACTGCCAATTGGGTGCCCTTACTATTGGTGCAGTGGTCAAATGGGACCTCAGCTCTCAAAACTCCTTCCGACGCCCCATCCCAAGCAAATTTAGCATCTTTCTCAAGCAGCTTATAGAGGGGCTTAGCAATCTTCGAAAAGTCCTTGATAAATCTCTTGTAAAAGCCTACATGGCTAAGGAATTGCCTAACTGTTTTTACATTTGTTGGAGAAGGCAATTTGGAAATAAGTTCAATTTTTGCCTCATTAACTTCTATTCCCGCTGAAATGACATGCCCTAAAGACAACTCGTCTCACTCATAAAATGGCATTTCTTCCGCTTAAGCACTGTGTTCTTTCAATGCACCTCTGCAGATGTACCTTCAAGATTAGTCAAACATTCTTCAAAATCACCTCCATATACAGTGATGTCATCCATGTAGATTTCCATTATGTTTCCACCATATCGCTTAAATATACTACACATCTCGAGCGCCATGTCAGTAAAGACCAAAAGGAATCCTACTGTAAGCATAAGTTCCAAATGGACAAGTGAAGGTGGTCTTTTCTTGATCCTCTGGTGCTATCACTATCTGAAAGTACCCTTAATACCCATCTAAAAAGCAATAGAATGGGTGCCCAGAAACTCTCTCAAGAAGACGATCAATGGAAGGGCAGCTGAAAGTGATCTTTTCATCGTATCGCTCTCCCTGTGAATTCCATGCATACCTCCAACCAAGCAGTAACGTGGGTAGACACATCCTCACCCTTTATTTTTACTGGTCACCCCCGACTGGGCACCACTACCGGGCTTACCCAAGTGCCATCGATATCGGGTAAATGATACCATTGCAGCAACTCGGGACTTCAATTAACCAATCGCCCTCGCATGAGGATTCAACCTCCTCCTCGTGGTCGCCTAACAACTTTTGACTCCTCTTCAAATAAATGTGATGGGTGCGCATTGTCAATGATGCCTTTAAATCGGAAATTTTCCACCTCGTTTGTAGTTCATCTCGAGACGCAATGTGATTGCCTTCCCGTGGAGCGTTAGCGTGATGATATTACAACTGACACCGCTTTGCTTTCTTCCAAATATGCGTATTTTAAATCCACGTGCAGTGGGTTTGAGATCCAGCCACGAGACCTTTCCTTCTCCCGCCATTAAAGGTAGAATTTCCACCTTTTTTCTCCAACAACCCTGAACCAGGCTCATGTATTGAGGTTCCTGTTGCTCTTCAAGGCACTCAGATAACTCCTGTGTTAGCACATCTTGCACTTGCTGCTCATTAGCTTGTTCTTCAAGAATTGTATCTATTATGCAGACTTCTTCACAGTCATCCTCTACTGGTTGCATATGCCTTTTACTCAAATGGAAGATATTGAGTCCCAAAGTCATATTCCCAAAGGTGAGTTGCATAACCCCATTTTGGCAATTTATAATGGTGACCAAGTAGCCAAGAATGGCCTTCCCAATATGATGGTTACATGGTTAGCTCCACTCCGCAATCGGCTCAGGTCAAGTACAACAAAATCCACTCAGATAAGTAGAACTTGTCCACTTGTATTAACATCCTCAATTGTCCCCTGTATTTTAATAGACCTATCGACTAGAGATACAGGACGGAAGTGGGCCAGCTCTCCCTTCAAACCAGCCGCTTGTACATGGAATAAGGCAATAGGTTCACAATTAGCTCCCCAAGTCTAGTAGTGCTTTTTCTACACCAGCGCCTCGATATTAATCAGAATATAGACATCCCTGCCTTATTTCACGTGAGTTTCAGACTAATGATGACACTCACTTCGTCATCAAAAGGCCTTTATCACATTAAAGCCTCTTTCACCTGCTTTTTCACCCTTCTCCCGCTGCCGGCCGTTTCTTCCTCCCGGTGGTTCAACCACCGTGGGATCTTTCGTCAGCTTGACCGGGCCGTCTCAGCTTCTTACTACTTCAAAGTCTACTACTGGATTTCATCAATTCTGCATTCGATCACCGGGCCGAGCCTATTTCCATGCATTCCCTAGGTCTGCCTGTCTAGAAGGGAATTTCCTTTTCAAGACCGCTAGTTAGACAACCTGGAAATCTCAGAATGCATATTGTCCAATTTCTTGTTGAGTGAGCTCTCGATTGCCTCAATTTTTTGATTAGTTTGAACATTCAACACCTTTTGTTCCTCCACAAAGGTGCCTACTACTTTGCTTAAATTTAGAATTGCCTACTCAACAAGAGAAGCACAGCGGAGGTCACATTATCGTGTTGAAGGGAGCTAAACCATCACGTGTCTCTAGTAGTACGCAGGGGGTTTTGGCTTCCATGATAGGTTCGTATGATTCCCTCCAATCAAGCTATAGGTGCTGCCATAAGAGCATTCAGAGGTGGCTTATTTTGACCCAAGACATGGGCATGCTCTCGCATTAAGTCCCCACTCGAAGGAACCATCGACGCTGCTCCCAAGATTTCGCTTACTGGATCGGCCAATTGTAAACAAGCTGGTTGAGATGCAGGCAACTCATTCACTGTTTGCACTTCATTCCGATTTCTCATTTCCAGCTCCTCCAACCTTTGCGTCAAAGTGGTCGCTTTGCTTTCATCTTCGTGTCTTCTGAAGCATAAATGCCTCCCTTCGCGGGTCGGCGGCTCCATTCTTTCCGGGCCCCTCGATTCGGTTCATCCCATGCCTCGAGGTTTGGCCACATAGCTCAAAAGTCCATGGCCTCATCTGGGTGTTTGCTCAAAAAGTCACCTCCACACATGGTTTCGTGAGTTGCTGAAGGGCCGAGACATACCATTATAGAATGATTCACTAGCATCCATGTATCAAAACCATGGTGTGGACATGCACCGATGGTTCCATGAACCTTCTCCCAACATTGATAAAACTTCTCATCAGCTACAGCTCAGTAGGTGTAGATTTGCCTCTTCAAAGTATCGGTCCCGTTGTGTCAGTAATTTCTTCAAAAACTCTGACAAGTTCAGCCTAATTTCTAATTGTTCTCGCCTCAATGAATCGAGCCAAATTTAGCCTTATCTTCGTTGTCAATGGGAATGCTTTCACTTACAAATCCATGCCAGGCACTCCTTCCTTAAAAGTTGTGCATACTTCCTCGAACTCCCGGATATGAGTAAATGGATTCTCATTCTCCATTCCATGAAATGTGGGAAGCAGGGGCACCAGATAGGGTCTTACTACCACATCATCAACAGGTGGTATGATGCAGGAAGGTGCACTCACTCTAGGAGGGTGTGTGTGGTCCCTCATTGACCTATATGCTGTAGGATTCACTGGAGCACCTTACTGACTTTGTTGTTCTTCAGGTAGGGTTTCCATTTGATCACTATATACACTGACTTCACAACCTTGCTCGGGCCAGAATAACTTCAGAATTCACCCGACATTCCTCTATCCCGTTGATGCATAAACACTGTGGGCACAAAAAAGAGACAAAGCAAAGAACAACAAAAGACTTGCCAAAAGGATCGTTAGCTAAAATATAAACATCACATAAAACAAATTTCTCAACAAGGATCACGAAAGTAAAAACTGGAATTCTAAACAATGCAAATTCAAAAAGGTTTAAAGGTTTACTAATACTTGTAATGAGGATTACAAGTACCATCAACTCATCATCTCAGAGTTTGGCACCATCCCCGACAACTACGCCATTTGATCTCGCATGCACAGCAGTGTTTTGAATCAACAGTTTATACTTAAACTATCGATACTACCGTACATGACTACCGCAGTGATAAGTACCTATGGATCGAACACTGGGATGGGTTTTCGTCTTACAAATAGTTTGTATAATGGTGCAAAATGGTGAGGCTTTTGTTTGGATTTTGGATTTGTACAAAAACAGTGGTTGTTGTCACTATGTTAACTAAAAATAATTCGAAATAAAATGTTAAAAAGAAGACCTTGAAGTTTCGGGCCACTAGTTTGGTATGATGTATTTTAAAGGTGTCCTAAGTTATTTCTCGCATTAGGGCAAATGACATATAGTCATTTCCAAACCGACCTTTGTTTAACTTAAAACTAACCCTAGTAAAGATGTCTCTTTGAAAACAAAGCATTTACTAAGGATTAAATGTTCCCATAGCTTGAAATCCAAGAGATTTAACCCACTGATGGCTCATATAAATGACATCTAATGGTTGTCGTTGTATCTACCATTAAGAATACATCAACCTAAAAGCTTGCCAAGTATTGACCAAGGAAAATACATCAAATAGCGCTTTTAAACCTAGTTTTGAAAGTTTTGAACATAAATACGCAGCACTCAAGGCTTCAAAAAATGTAGGAACACCAAAGAAACTACATCACTCCACATCCCCCTCATGTTTTGAGATCAGTCAAACATCCTGAGTAGTCATCCTCAAAGGGTGTTTGCACCTAGAAAGTGAGAGAGCATATAGAGAAGAGCAAATGAGATCCTAAGTAAATTGAAAATGTGAATGAAAATACCCTTAGATGAAAGTTGCTGCCAGTTACAAATGTTTATAAGATGGCTTATATAACCATACAAAAGGTGAAAAACCCAATCTATCCTAAATAGTATCACATGTTGAGAGTAGAAATGGAAAAACCAAAACTAGGTCGCTTTTGAACCCAAACACAAGCTAATACTTATAGCCGTATTCGCTATATAGCGAAATTTTCAAGTATCATAGAGAAATTTCATATATAGCGAATTACACAACATACGAAAATACATAATAGCGAAAATTTCTATGCAGTTGAAATTTCTTTATATAGCGAAATTCCCGCTATGTAGCTTAAAATTCTCAAGAGTAATTGCGAAAAATTCCTTATTCTAAATTCTCGCTATAATAGTGAAATTTCATATCTTCTCCCGCTTGCATCCTCGTGATCATCCAAATTTTGCATCCAGCCTTGTTTCCATCTTCAATTCCTTCATCCTCGGCTTGATGTAATCGAATATAACCCAGAGAACTGTAAATCAACTCCAACTTCGATATGCTTAGCTTGATATGGTAGGATAGGTTTATGAAACCTGCAAAACTACCACAAACAAATTTCGAATACAAACATTAAGACTAAAGGGACCTATATGTGTCAATTGGCTTAATTAATATGATTAGGAACACAAAAGTACTCAAAACCTATCTTAAATAAATGGCTCAAAATAAAGACTTTTCGGGGTACTAATCACCTAATTCCATTCATTCCATAAGCTCATGGTTTGCAACCTTGAACTCTTCTTTTCTCTCATTCTTCTTTCTTCATTCCTCGTTGTTTATTTTTCCTTTGTTTTCCTTATCCTTTATAGTGATCTTGCTTCACTTGGGAACTACAAGGCTCTTTATTCTCTTTTCCAAATTTCCGATAAACGAATTAAATGAAGTTTCTCGGATTTAAGCGTCTTGACTATTTCCAACAGAGGATGTGGAAATTTGTTGAGGAATTTTGATCGTTTCTCTTGGATTTATTAAATTCCCCTGAATTATTCCTTTTTAAAACTAAGCAAACTAAACTAATTCATTTAATCTAGACATCAGTTTCTGGTTTTGCATTAATGACAATTTATTTCAAAGATTCTGAATGAATGATTAGAGAACTGGAAAGGTTTGAACGAGTTAAAGTTGATTGGAAATTTGAATGGACGTTGGGCACAATGT
The DNA here is from genome assembly GCA_016808115.1 of Tetrastigma voinierianum. Lineage (NCBI taxonomy): Eukaryota > Viridiplantae > Streptophyta > Magnoliopsida > Vitales > Vitaceae > Tetrastigma > Tetrastigma voinierianum. The sequence goes on from JAEQBH010001292.1 coordinate 179,577, forward strand.
CATGATTGCGTTATTGGAGTTCGCGACATTGAATTTTGAGCCTCCTAATTGATGATTTGCAATGGATTTTATTTTTAATGTTGGGACGCCCAAAATGAAAGATATTTAAAAACCTACTTTTATTGAGTTTTGGACTATTCTGGTTGCAACATAAAGATTTTCATATGCACTAAATGTGGTCACGACATGGGACTCTCGATGTCACCACTTTGCTCTTTTTCGGTTCCTTCTTATTTTAGTCATGACCTCAGCCACTGTTGTGACTTTCTTTTCTACTTGCTATTCCATTCCAAAGATTCATGGTTGCAACTTTTGGATTAATGTTGCAACTAGAAAAATTTTAGTTTTCTCTGAACAATCAAATTCACAGCAATTTCAATTTATTTAAATCCAATCAAGGCAAATACAAATCAATTCATCTTCATCACGCAAATATTCAACAAAATCATCCACTATGCATCATATTCAAAATTTAAGCAATTTAACAAAATAAAATTCCCCCAAACTTTCAATCATGCCATATCAGAGACAAAATTTAAATGAAATCAAGAAGAGTATACTGCCCCTTTTTGTCTCTTTAGCAGATTGGAAGTTTGATTGTAGATGCTCCCCATTTTGCACATTTTTTATTGTCCTGCAAAACTAAAAAAATATATTTACCTACTCTTCAATCAATAATGAATAAAATATCACTAAGCTATTAGAAATTTAAACACAAAAAATATAACAAGAAAAACTTAAAGCAAACTGATGTCGATTGCCTTCCACAAAGCTGCTCAATTTTTTGTCTTTACCAGGACTTGCTGTTGCCATATTTCATTTTCTTCAAATTTTCTCATTCTGAACTAAGAGTCATTCTTCCATTTGCTTTCTCCCAAGGTAGTGCTTTAATCTCTAACCATTAACTTTGAATTCCTCATGATTGCTGGTTCTAAGTGTCATTGCCCCAAAATTTGTGCTTGATACTATTGTATAAGGTCCAATTCCATTCGATTTAAGCTTCCCCGGAAAGAGTCTTAGTCTCGGAGTCAATACAGGACTCCGATCTCCTCGCCTTGAATTCTCTCCTCAAAATTCTTTGATCGCGCATTTTTTTGTTTTATTTGTAAATTATGGCACTATCATAGGCTTCATTCCTCAACTCTTCCACCATTTAGCTAGAGTAATCTCTCTTGAAGAAAGGCCTTGAAATCAAAATTTAGCTTCTCGATGGCCCACATAGCTTTATATTCTAGCTCAAGAGGTAGGTAAGGTTTTCCAAAGACCAATCAGATGGGGACATTCCAATGGGAGTTTTAAAGCAGTCCCCAGATGCCCATAGTGCATCATCAGCTTCGTAGACCAATTTCTTATGGCTTCTGAGCTTACAAATATCTTTTCAAGAATTTTCTTAATCTCCCTGTTGGAAATTTCAGCTTGCCCATTTGTTTGAGGATGATAAGCCAAGCTTATGATGTGTTTGATACCATATCTGCCCATGAGTTTTTCAAACACCTTGTTTGCAAAATGGCTTCCTCCATCACGGATTATAGTTCTGGGTGTCCCAAATCATGGAGAATATTTCTTGTAAAATCCCACAACTGTGTTGGTATCATTTTGACAAGCTGCCTCAACTCCATTTTGATACATAACCCACACTAGGAGTATGTATATTTCCAAATGAGGTCGAAAAAGGCCCCATAAAATCCATTCCCATACATCAAATAATCAGACCACCAGATACTCAGGCATTTCAATACGCCTCTACTCGAGATATTTCCCATTCTTGGCATTGATCACATAACTTCACCCATTCAATGTACCTAAAAATAGTGAGGCTTAAAAATATGACTGAGAATTTTGTGGGCTGTTTTGTTCAAAGAAATGTCCTCCATATGGTGATGCACGACATTCTTGTAAAATTCGCTCGCTTCACCTTACGGTGAACATCTTCTTATGATCGATCAGCTCCTCTTTAAATAAGAGATTGGTCATCCCGTATGTAGTACCCGTCGTCACCCTTAGCTTTTTTTTTCTCTCGCTGGTAGCTGAATTCCGTGCATAATTCCACAAGCTAAGAAGTTCACAATATCAAGATACTAAGGCGATTGAGTGACAACTTGAATAAATGCTCATCCGGAAAGTTTTCGCTATTTCTTCTTCTTCTTGTACAAAGATGTTTTCCACTTTGACAAGTGATCACCATCACATTGTCACAACCTTTCTTGTCTTTTTATTTCCTTAAATCAAATTCCCGCACGCTAATAATACCTTAATTACCGCCTGCTTTGCCTCTTTCTTTGCCATTAGATATTTAAATCAAGCCAGATGATCGCGTGTATAATAACACGGACCCCAAAATGTATGGCCTAAATTTTTCACATGCAAATACTATTGCCAAGATCTCCTTTTCGCAGAGTAATTTTCGAGTCATTAAGGTTTCACGCATGTAAGATATGGCCTTGAATACTTTTTTCACCTTTCTCGTCCTTAACATGCCCCATCGCAGAAATCACCTGCATCACATGATTTCAAATTCTCTGCTCCAATCTGGTTTTGCCATGATGGGAGCTTCAATCTGTCCGGATTTGATTTCTTCAAAAGAATTATGGCGGTGATCTATCAAAATTGAACTTAGTTTCCTTTTCCAAAGAATCGCATAGCTGGTCTAGCAATTTTGAGAAATCTATAAAATTTTCCTCTCAGAATCCAAAGATGTCCTAAGCAAACTCCTTGCACACCCTTGACTGTAGTGGGTGGTATCAAATTTCTTATAAGTGAAACTTTTGCTTGGTCTACTTCTAGCCCTGCTGCATAAATCATGTGCCCTAGGACAATCCCTTCTGTAACCATAAAATGACATTTTTCCCAATTCAAAGCTTCTAGATTCTCGTCTCGTGACCTCATCGTCCCTAAGTTATGGCGCAAGCATTGTTCAAAATCGATCCATACACTCGTAAAATCATCCATGAAGATATCCATAACTTTTCCTCGCTAAATCAAAATATAGACATCATGCAATTTCTAAGGTACTGTGAGCATTACACAAACCAAACGTACTCTAAAAGCAAAAGTACTAAACGGCATGTAAAAGTAGTCTTCTCTCGATCCTCGTGTACAATGGCAATTTGGTTATATCCAGAAAGTACCCATCAAGAAAACAAAAGCTTAGGGTGTCCTACCAACCTATCCTAAAGATCCGATCACGAAAGGTGAAATGATCCTCATTGGCAAAGATTCAGTTTTGTATAGTCATCACACACCCTCCATTCGTCACGCCTTGTAGGAATCATCATTTTGTTTCATTTCGATCACAAAGGAATCCACCTTCTTAGGAACCACATATATTGGGCTCACCCAAGAACTATCTGTTATAGCATATATAAAACCTGCATTTAACCATTTCAGAACTTCTTTTCTAACAACTTCTTTCATCACTGAGTTCAGCCTCCTTTGATGCTCAATAGAAGTTTTTTCATTATCATTCAGCAATATTTTGTGCATACAAATAGAGGGACTGATACCTTTTAGATCCTCAATTGACCAAGCAATAGCTTCCTTATACTTTCTGTTGACTGAACCAAAACACATGTACAAGAGTAAATCATTTTTAAATTCGCTTCGCTCAAATATACCCAAGTGCAATGTGCCGACAAGGCACAAATTGGATTTAAGTCCAGATATCGATCCTACGTAGATCTCAAGAATTCTAGATCAACTACCCCAACTACTCAAGCTCCATAATATTCAACTATAACATGATATGGTGTTTCGTGCCTAAGAAGTCAGAAATATACTATTATATAAAAATGAACAATCAAATAAACTCGAAATCTAAGAATAATGAGTAAAGAATACTTAAGAAAATACACAATGGAAACCGAATAGTCATCGCTTAGAGTACACATTAAGATCAATGCTATCAGAAGTATCATTCCCGTTGTTAACATCGTTAATTTTACTTGTGTATTTCGATTTTAACCAGTCTAAGGCTTAAGAAGGTACCGGATCTCTCCACACACTCCACATTTCATTATCTAATTTTTACCTGATCCTCTAATACATGTGGAATGAGATAACTACTTTTTAAAAAGGGAATTTCCAAACTGGTATTTTTCGTAATACTTCATACCCATTTTATGATCAGAACCTTAGCCCCAAGTTATGTCAAGCAAGGATATACAACTTCCAGTTACTCTTCCTCAAAATTAGAATAGATCACCCTTGATTAGATCCTCACTAACACCTGATCGCCCTACCATCCGAATTGGAGGTGAACTCTCCGCTGTTTAAATTGATAACCTATCTCAACCTTACCTTGGATTTCAAGTGAGAAGAGTGATTTATCAAGCAAACTTTGCAAGCTCAATAGATCTCAAATAGCAAGTTAATATACCTTCAAATAAATGTTCACAACTCCCAGGATTGTCATCTCTGTGTCACTCAGAGGACCTCCTTGAAATCGTAGCAATGAGCCACCCTTAACTGCATAAGAAACTGGCTGATATCGATCAAAAACATTAAACCCATAACCGAAAGTAAATTCATAAACTGAAATTCGCAATTTGCTGGAAACAACTACAGGAAAGATAATTTATGACAATAGCATTCACTTAATGGAAGCTGGGTTCCTCAATTACTGAATTACACACTACAGCATTCCTCTGATCATAAGAATAACTCCGCATCTGAACCGAAAATTCGACCTGCACCTATTCGAACTCAAACATTCCGTAGTACTCAAAAGTGAAATGACTCTCGCATTCGCCTTCTCGCTCAAACGACACATCCACCTTAAAAGAAAACGAAATCAAAACGAAAAATCTAATCTAACTTAACTATCAACATTGAAGAAACAGCAGCAGAAAGAAAAGAAAAGAAAAGAAACTAAAAATAAAGAAATGAGCCTTCAACTACCCAGACTGCCTGCACGCCTTGCCATCAAGCATGAAATCCGGGTAGTCACAGATGATAGGTTTCGCTGGTCCTTAATCCCAATGCAAATTTTTGTGGATTTCCAAGTGGATCGCCCATGTTAGTGTTCAAAGGCGACTTCAACTCCTCACGCATATCATCAATGTCGCTGAAGACGATTCACGTCGCGACATCATCTTACGCTTCTGCAGCCTTCAATTGCTGTTCCTGATGTCGCGACATCAATTCATGCCTTTGCAAGTTTCCACTGATGATTCCCGAGCATCGCGGATTCCTCGATTATCGCCGCGACACGCCTTATGCCTCAGAGGGTTTCACTGGGTCTCTCCCATGTCGCGACATCGCTATCTCACGCGACCTCGCCAAGTCATCCGCGCCTTCAATCGATGTCTTCGGGACGTCATGACATCAAGATCTTATCGCGACATCAGCTTATAGTTCTAACAATTCTTTGTCACGACAACATCTCATGTGTTTGCAGCCTTCAACTGTTAGCTCATGATGTCGCGACATCAATCTCTTTGTCAGCGAAGACGCCATAACCGTAGCCTTCAACTGACGTTTCCAAGGTCGCGACATCAACCCTTTGGTCGCGACATCGCCTATGGCTCGAGTTTCTACTTGATGGCCCTGTTGTCGCTACACGATCAATCTTTGTCGCGACATCAGCTTATGACTCCACAGGTCTCAACTGTTTGTTCCTGATGTCGCGACATCAATCTCACGCGACATCAATTTTACGGCTCACAAATTTTCAACCGGTTTCTCTAAAGTCGCGACATCGATTCCACGTCGCGACACGCCTTATGTCTTCGTAGCCTTCAACTCGTGTTCCCGATGTCGTGACTCGACTCTGTCGCGACATCACTTTATGTCTCCGGAGGCTTCAATCGTTCTGGCGTCAGACCATTCCTTCCTCGCACTGGCAATGCCAAGTCACAACAGCTTCATCTTTTCACCTTGTCATAGTGTGTTCAAGCGCCTTCTGTCGCGACTGCCTCTTGTCGCGAAGACAACCTTGTCGCGACATCATGATGTTGTCACATCATTTCTGTAAGCTTCGCCAATCCTCACCAGATATCTGTGGATCCCCGTCGCACCTGCATTAAAATTCCTTCAATTTTCCCGGATGTCGCGAATTTACACCGGATCAGGTAACCCCAAAACTCGCAATAGTTAACCATGCTTTCATTTCGCCCCGCCGTTTTCTCTCGTGATTTGTACTCCGCCACGGTCGATTTTTCCACCGCATTTTCTTTCTTTCTTTTATACTCCCGCAAATGTGACGGTTAGTTGTTCCAATTCTCAAGACATATATCACTTTGTTTCAATAAAATAGATCGTAAAAATGGACTAAAAAATAGATGACTTTAAGCTCATCAAACTCCCCTTAAATTTAAAATTTTGTCATTCCCTCAAGCAAAAAGAAAAAGAAAGATTTGCTTCATCTCAAACAAATAAAAGAAAATTTTTAAGGACATTTTTCGGTTTGTTCTGCAAAGGGGTATTCAATTTAATTTCGTTGAAATACAATGTATGCATTTATTTTTCAGACATCTACCTTTAAGTCCAGTTCAAGGTTAGCTTACTTTCATAGTATACAAGCAAAACTAAATCGTTGAAATTGTTTTACAAACAAATATAATCATTAGATCCCGTTTGGATATCAGATTATTTTCCTTTCTCATTTTCATATCGAGTCAATTAACTCCCTAAAGTCCTTCACTTTTGATTGTTTCCATATTTCCAAATTCCATAAGTTTGTTTTTCTATATTGATTCCACTAATGTAGGTGATTTCAAATTTTCGAGATCAATCAGTCTGGGGCTTATATTGTTAGGCTCGGGTAATGGGTGTGATGGAAGGAATTTTAGGTTAAGACGCCCTGAACCTTTCTCCTCTCTCGCTCTTTCTTTCTTGTAGTCTTCCTAATAAACTCCCTAAACTTCATGTTTGGGCCATCTTTGATTTCTTCAATCTCGTAACCGTATGCCCCCATTTTCACTTGTAATTCCACCGGGAAATTTCCTTTGCTCATTACCATTCAGTGGATAGTGCAATGTTTTAACTTTTGTGCTTTCTAACACTCTTAGCTAACTTTGGGTTAGTAGCTCCTATTACCGCATGGCATTAGGGTACTAGGTGTTGAAAACACCCTCAAGAACTTAATTGTTCAAGAGAGTTAGGCCACAAAGATAAAACTTATCCCTATAAGCCTTCTTTCTATCAGATTTTCTCGCCTTTCGCTCTTTTCTTTTCATTCCCTTGAGCTCTAAAAACACATACTCCCCCAAACTTCATTTCTTTCTTTCTCCTTGAATCCTTGGGTAATCATAGGTTCTTTACTGAAGGATTGATTTCTTAGGATGAGTTGGGGTTTCCATTGGTCTATTTTTGAAAAATAAGCTTGTTGGCTCAATTTCTGGAACTACTGTATATGCATCAGCATATGAATAGGGATGGCTAGAATGGCTCAAACTATCCAAGAATGGCCTGCATCATCTCTTGTCAGCTGTATCACCTAGGATTTCGCCTCAATCAATAATCTAACAAATTCTAGAATTGGTTTGAACAATTGAGACTAACCATAAGGAGTACTCGACTAATTTCCTTTATTGATGAGTATTTAAATTAATCTGACATTCAACAGTTCCTGACTTATTGTTCGTACCACAAACTCAAAAATATGTTTTGTTCCTTCTATTGTATTACTTTCCTCAATTTGACTCACGGCTTAGACTCAAGTAACTTTTGTAATCTGTGTTTCAATTTAACTGTATTCATTTTGTCTTATTCCGCAATTTTTCCTCGTATTTCAATCTTATTCCTAATCTAACCCGTCTTATTCAATTCACCATGACATATCGCCAGCTTTTATTCTGGAACTAATTCTACTTTAATTTAATCATTCAACCACAAAGCAACACAATATTGAACAAACAAATTCAAAATGGTGCCACAAATAATTCAATTTTAAAGTTCTCTCATTTTATTTCTATCTACTACAACAGCTTGATACTACAGTATGGAATAAGGAGGGTAAGAAAGGTTAGGCAGGGATAAGGTCTATTTTTTCTTTTTGGAAGAGGTAACAAAAATATTAGGGGGCTCCAGGTCTAAAGTATTCAAATGAGCTGGGAATGAAGGGAATTTCATTTCCCTTCTTTCCTCTTCTCGGGTTTCCCCTCTCAATTTTTCAATGAAAATCCTGTCAGAGAGATCAACTTTCTTGTTCAAATTTCATCCTCGCCTTCCCCAAGCCATTCATTGTATTCTCCATTTTACCATGACCTCTAAGCACCTCTGAGAGGTTATTGTTGATCGATCCAAGTTCTCCTGTACTCCATTCTTTCACTAGGGACTCTTCTCTTTTGCTTCTTTTCTCTATCATTCTACTATTTTTCAAAATCCTCAGAGAAGACTGGTAGAACTGGGCTCCTTGACTCAAGCCTCCCAAATTTGGCTTCTTGCTCTCAGATTCTCTTTCTTATCGTAATGTTAGTAGTTGAGAATCACGCTCAAACTGATTGTTATAAAAAGCTTCATGACTTAGTTTGAGTTTCAGAATGGGATTCAGATCTCTTTCCCTTCATTTCCTTTCTTAAACTCTTCCTCGCTCGTCTAAAAATTTTTCCCATCTATTCCTCTTTTCTGTTCAACTCTTCTCTCCATTGCTGTTCTCTTCTCTGTAGCTCCACCTCATGCTCCTTTTCTTTTCTGTTTAGCTCTTCCTCCCACTGCTGGTCTCTTCTTTTCAATTCTTTATCATACATGCCTTCTCTGAATTCCTGCTGTAGGTTCCACTCCTTCTCTCTTTCATCTATTCTCTTTTGCATGGCATTGAGAGCTTCCAGTATCGAACTGTTTCTCAGGCTCCCTTGAGCTTTCTCCATGTTGGAAATTTCGTTCGCACGTGAGGAGAACTGCCATGGGATGGAGAAGTCTACTGACTCCGCCATCCCGCCCTTACTGTCTCAAACATGTAATCAATAAGGTCGTGAGTTTTCAAGCCTCATTCTTGATCAACAACCTCCTCGAGTCTCCTTTTCTGGTCCTTCAGCTTGGGCTTCACCTCCCGTCTCTACCAAAGACCCCTTTTTCTTTCCTCGGTTTTCGTCCTTGCTAACTCCTGTTAGAAGGAGTGGTGAAGATCTGGGTACTTCTTCTTCTGATTCCCATATTCCTTTCACCCCAGCCTTCAAACATAGAACAATGATTATGGCTCGGTAAGGAATAAGACCTCTTTTGTTCCCTTCATGATACCTCATGATAGAATTCTCAATGACAACTCCTATATTGATCTTGTATCCCTTAGATGGCATACAAAGAACATGCCTTCGTTTCTCTCACTCGTGCACACATGTTTTGTTGAACTAAAACGTGTCTGTGAAGTAAACCATACCTTCGCTTCCCCTCAAATACGAGGCCTCTGCTCAACGCTCTTGGCCTTCCTTCTTCTTGGTTTAGCTGCACCTTACCATTAGCGAGCTTCGGGCAATCCTTCCAAAATCGGTTTTTCCAAAAGTTTCTCGAATTTGGAACCATGTCAGGCACCGCCATGCTTACAGCTCCCGCTGATGGCCTTAGCTTCATATGAAACCCGCACTCTCTAACAAAACCGCTCCATCCTTCCTTCCTACCAAATTTGAATAAAACTCTCTTACCAGTGCCGTATACCCTGATTTTTGGTGTGCGCAGAGACTCTCCCACCCTCTCTGTTCTATCATCTCCTTGAAAGGCGTAACAGGATTTTTGAATCTCCTCTCTGCGACAAACCCCTTGTTAGCATAATATTTCTTCCATTGGGAGTACACTCGGGCCCGGACTCGAAATTCTTCGTTTCTTCTTTCTTCTTTCTCTCATCTTTCCTTTCCTTCTGCTCTTTCGAAGTCACGGAGTTTCTGGTGTTTCGACGGCACCTCTCCCGCTTGTTCTTCCTGGGCCGAATTTCCTCTAATCGTGGTTCTATGAAGCTTCTTTCCTTTTCCTCGGGGCTTGCTCATGTTCCCTCATAATCTCTTTAGGGTTAGGGACTAGAGTGGGAATTTCTGTGCCCATTGAAACCGAAAGAAAAGCTTTCGTAAGGCTCGGGAAAGCTGTGGTTTTCAAGGGTCGAGATCTCGTATACGAGGGAAGGCGTGAATAGCTACGTGGTTCGAGGAATGAGAAAGTTTCCAATAGCTGCAATTCAATCAATGCTTGTGGCCAATTATTGCTTCATTAAAACACGTCACTTCACTAAAGGCCTTTTTTATTTGAGATCATTTAATTTGTGGCTTTTAAATGAAAGAGCTACACTGCCTCTTTTGTGTCGATATACTAAGTTTTTCAAGGACATAACTAGGTTTTCTAGGAATTGTTTGATTTTCATGTTATGAAGATCTATTTTTTTTTTTTTTTTCATTTTGAAACTTATTCCTCTGTCACACTTCACAAAGGGTGTCGCGACATATACCTTTTCCTCTATACTCACTACCGCCTTTCAAACAAACATTTGATATTGACTATGTCATGACATAACCTTTTCTCACGACTCCAAGCCCTTAACCTTAATGGATCTCAAGACCCTTTTTCTATTGTTCCTAACCCTTTTAGATATTTCCTTCGTGCACCCAAGATTTAACAAGCAATTCAAGTATATCTACGTAATCAAGTTAGGGATAAAGCTACTCCCCTTTCCTCATGTTGTGACTTCTCCGCAAGTTGCCGGGAATTGTTCCTTTGATCATTTTTGCCATTCATGTCTTTGAACCTTAAGCCATCGCAATATTCAAGAAAATCTAATTGGGTTCATAATTGATTTCTTTGAAAATTAAGTCTATCCTTTATATAAAAAACAAATCGACCTAATCTAAGCAATCAAAAGAAAGATTTCAACACTTAAAACTGTAAATTAAATCCCATGGTCATCCCATTACCGTCAGCCAGTCCCAATTGACTCATCATTGCGGTATTCTTCTTTCCCAAGAACCAGCCGGAGTTCTTCATTTTCCTCTTCTCAGTTTAGATAATGCTTTAACCTCCATTCATTGATCTGAATTCTTCTCTCCAGCACGGGCTCCTCAAAGGTCACTCTCCAAATGTGTACTGACACTCTCACAAGAATGCCCACTCCAATCGATTTCAACTTTCCCGAAAACAATTTCTCAAACAGAAATTAAATGTAAGAACCCGTTCCCTCGCTTCTCCAACCCTTTTCAAAATTCTCCGATCATGCCATTTCTTGTCTTGTCTTGTATATTCTAGCATTATCATAGGCTTCATTTCATCTTCCACCCGTATGGGCTTGAGCAATCTTTCTTCCTCGCAGCCTTAAAAATCAAGTTTAACTTCTTGATGGCCCACATTGCCTTGTATTCTAATTCAAAGAGGTAGATGACATGGTTTGCCAAACAACTCAGACATGGGACATTCCCAATAGTTTTGTATGCAATCCTCGTGTGCCTCAAAGTAATCATCAAGCTCAGAAGACCAATCCTTCCCCGCCAGCCTCACACTCTTTCAAGCATTCGACCCCGTTGAAATGTCATTCACTTATTCCGGATGATAAGCTAAACTCATTATATGCTTATCCGACACTGCCATGAGTTTTACAAATATTTTGTTTGGTAGCGGGTTCCCCATCACTAATGATAGTTTGGTGTTCCAAATTGCCAAAATATTCTTTCTGCAGTGAAACTCACAACCGTATTAGCATCATTCCTTGACAAGCCATCGTTTCCCACCCATTTGAACGTGAATCTACCGCTAGCGTGATGTGTTAGGTTTCCCCACGATATGGAAGGGTCCCATAAAATCTATTCCCCCATACATCAAAAATTCAGATCACCATAATACCTTCAGGGGCATTTCATTCTCACGATATTCTAAATCTTTGACATCTATCACACAATTTAACCCACTCACAATCTCCGAAGATAGTGGGCCACAAACTTGATTAGAGTATCTTGCGAAATGCCTTTCTCCAAAATGTCCCCATACGGTGATGTACGGGTATCCATTTGTACGTTGCCTGTCACTTTCCGTAACACATCTTCTTATTATCATGTCGCACCTCTCTCTTGAATAATGGGCTTCATCCCAAATATAATACTGGCCGCGCCTGAAGTTTCCTCTTCGTTGGTAGCTGAATTCAAGGCATCTACAAGCCGATAATTCACAATATCAGCATACCATGAAGTCGTATGGAAACCCAACAATTGCCTATCCTCAAAGTTCTCCGTTAACATCATATTTTCCTTCATCATCGGCTTCTTCTACTCTTGACAAGCGATCGCCTATCACATTGTCACATCCCTTTATCCTTGGATTTCCAAATCAAACTCCCGCAAATGTACAAAGACATTCACCTTATCAATTCACTTAGCTTCCTTTTGACATCAAGCATTTGATCACGTGATGATCGCTGTGAATTACCACATGGATCCTAAAATGTACCGCTCTTAAATTTTTCACAAGCAAATACTATGGCTAGCATCTTTCGCTTGTTGAGTAGTTCTCTAGTTTCATTGAAGGTCTTACTAGCATAGTATACGGCCCGAATACTTTCTCTTTCTTTCGCTCTAACACAAATTCTATGGCAAAATCACTAGCATCACACATTATTTCAAATCCTCGATCCCATCTCCGTGCAGCCATTATAGGTGCTTGTACTAATCTGATCTTGATTTCTTCAAAAGTCCTCCTTGCAGGAGTCATCAAAATTGAACTCAGATCTTTTCCAAAGAATCGTATATGGTCGCTATTTTTTGAAAAGTCTGATGAATCTCCTGTGAAAATCCAAAGATGCCCCAAGAAGCTTCTACTTTTACTCGTGGTAGGTGGTGCAAGAGTCTTGATAATTTGGACACCTTGACCTGGGTCAACTTCTAAATTCAAGAGTGCAAATTTTATGCCCAAGAACAATACCTTCAAGCATTTTACAAAATGGCATTTTTCCCAATTCACGCTAGCCGTTTGTTCCTGCATCTTGAAGTATCAAGCTTCCAGTATTTTAAACATTGATCAAAAGCTATTCCATACACAAGAAAGTCATCCATGAAAATTTCCATCACTTCTTCAACCAAATCAGAATATGTATATCATACACCTCTCGAATGTAGCCGAGCATTTCATATAAACTCTCAAAATGGCATCCTTTCTAAAGGCAAAGGTACCATAAGGGCATGTGAATGTATCTTCTTGATCCTCAGTGCAATAGCAATCTCGATTGTATCCAAAGAGTACCCATCCAAAACAAAAGGAGGGTGTCTCAACTCGCTCCAACATCCGATCAATGAAGGCAAAGGGAAATGATCTTTTCCTGGCCGTGTTTAGCTTCCTCAGAATCACGCATACCCTCCATCCTCGTCATCGCTCTTGTTGGAATCAATTCGCTTTTTTTTCATTTCATCACAAGAAACCCCTTTCTTTGAACTACATGGACTGGCTCACCTAAGGACTGCTCCAAATAGCATAGATAAAACCAAAGATTTAGCACCTGAGTACCCTTTCACTACTTCCTTCATCACCGGATTCAAATCCTTGGTGTTCCACGATGGTTTTCAAGTCTCTTCTAGCAGAATCTTATGCATGCAAATCGATGGACTGATACCCTTCAACTCTTCAATGGACCAAGCTAGCGATTCCCGATGCTCCTTAATATTTTCAGCAATCTTGCCTCATCATCACCGAAGTCCGTCGAAATGATCACCGGCTTTCTTTGGTAATTCTAAGTAAGCATACTTTAAAATGACATGGCAACTCTTTCAAAACTAGCCCTTCGTGACCGCTTCATGAATTCCTATTTTTCAAGATATTTTCCCATCGGCTGCTTCGCTTTGCTTCAAGCCTGCCACGCTTTCTATAGAATGAAAATCGCCGTATGGAAATCGTAATAGACATCTTCAAAGATACTGAATTCATCTCTTTTCATCGATAAAAACCGGAGTATTACAATCATCATAACATCGATTGAAGTATAGACAAAATCAGCTACATTGCAACTGCCCGTCATATTTTTCATACTTATCAAGTTAAAAATACCATTCTTCTCCCAACCCTCAAGGTAAGAACTCCTTTTGCATGTCAATCGTATGTAACTCATGAGTTTAGAATGGTCTTCCCAATAGCAAGGGTACTTGTGAATCTTCTTCCATGTCCGTAATGATGGAAAGCCCACCGGGAAAACAAAAATTCCCAATAGTGACCTCGCATCTTCAATGACTCCTTCAGGTTTTACCATCGACCAGTTCGCCATTCAAGAGTACGCCTGTGGAGTAAGCTCCCCAAACTTAGTTTCTTGGCAACAGAAAGAGGCATCAAATTGATACTAGCTCCTGAGTCACAAAGAGCTTCCTGGAATTCAATTCCTCCAACAATACAAGGAATCGAGAAGCTCCCCGAGTCTTTCATCTTTACTGGTAGTTCTTTCGATTACGTGACCGCAAGTGGCCGTGAGATTCACTATTCCTTCCTCTACTATTTTTCTTTCTTGCCTGCATGTCCTTCCGCAGAATTTTGCATAGAGTGGGCATTTGAGTTACCACTTCAAGAAAGGCATACCGATCCCAAATTCTTCGAAGCGTTTTCGTGAACTGCGAACCGCTTCCTCCATCTCTCGACTCTATGCGCCTTTGTGGAAATGGGACTGTGCTTTGATCCTTGATGTTCTTCCTCTCTACTCTTTCTTTTTCATTCTCCGCCTCTTCCCCTTTCTGTCTTGCTTCTTTCGGTCGCCGCTTCATTTTTCTCTTTCTTTCATCTCTTCTAGCCCTTCCCACTCCTAAGCCGCATATCCACGCAAATTGTCTCTTCCTCGTGGTCACCTGGGAAGGCATCTTTCCTCCGACTCAGGTTAGGGCACTGCCCTACTTGTGTCTCCGTGTTCTTCAGTGGATGCATTTGTGGTGTTCCTCAAAATTTCGAGAGACCAGGCGCTTGCTTCCAACTCAGAACTTTGTTCACGGAGGTTAAACACCTTTCTTATTATCCCCCCATGAACTCGCAGCATATGTTCTTCTCAAAAGGTCAGCCCTCCTCCTCGACCTCTCGATATTCATTTTTGTGTTCATTTCTTGTTTCGCCGGAACCTTGGTGGTCGTTGATAACCCTCGTGGAAGGTTCTCACCATGCCTCGCCTCGCAAGCCCCTCCACCATAAAGAGAAATTCTCACGGTTCCTCATTGGTGATAATAGCCGGGGTGTGTTAGTATCAGTTTAAACAGGTTTGGCTCACCCGTATAATTAACCTCTTCAAGATCATAATTGTTCGCCTGCCCTCTCAAGACTTCCTTCAATAACTCTCTCTTCAATTGCTCCTATTTCATGAGCAGGCTGCCTTTTCTTTCGTTGTCCAACCCGTGCATACGGCATCCACTCGCCTCCATGGCTGCCACATTTTGCTCAGCTCCATGATCTCCTTCCTCCGTTGCTTCCCTCTTGAAAGCCTGTAAGGAGTCTCCTTATGTTACATTTAGCCGTGCCTTCAATCACCCTTTGCCTTCAAGACTTTTCGTCAATGCTCCAGACAAAGATGAAGCATCAATGATCCCTTTCGATATATCATTCAAGGCATGATATACAATGTCCATCCGAGTCTTCAGATCTATCCCATGCATTGGACATCTTCTCAGCAACCGTTTGAATCTTTCCCAGTTACATACAGTTTTCTCATATCTTCCCCTACTCGGAACACAATGATTTCCCTCCTTCTTCGTGGCGAGGGCTTCGGGGAAAGAATCTACCTAGTTCTACTAATCCTCCTGCTATCAACAACCATATGGTAAGGATTCATACCATGTAGCTGTCAGAGATTCTTAGAGAGAATGGGAATAGATGCAACTTGATGATTTCCCGGGTCTCACCCCATTCAATTTCACTGTATTAGCCATCCTGAGGAATCTTCCTAGGTGCTCGCTTCAGTCTTCTGGACGACTAAAGAACCGATGCCGCTGACCATTGTAATCGTGCCGCTTCAGCTCAAAATTATTAGCATCAACTCCGCAGCCGTCCGATTGCCGAGTATTCATCCCCAGATAACACCTAAGTCCTCCATCAGGATCAATGATCGGAGGTCTTCTAGCTTTTCTATATGTACCCCATCCCGGTCCTACCTTTCATCCGCCATGGTTGAGTTTTCTCGCCTTCTTTATCTCTCAAGCTTCCGAGTGTCCTCTAATTCCGTGTCACCGGAATTAGATCGTTGTTCTCTGCTTCCTATGCATTAAAAATTTTCATTCCTCGAAATCAAAACACACTTTACATTAATGTGGATTAGTTTCGTCAACAAATATTTTCAATCTGGTTTGCTAAAGGTTAGTGGCCAAAATAACCACTGCTTGAAAAGCTATTTTTGTTTTTTTTTTTTCCATAAAATGTCCAAATTAGAATTTCCTTCTTTCATCTGAATATTGATTTACTGAATTCTTTCGATCCTAACGGCACATAAAACTTTATTGGATCAACCAAAACACATGCATAAGAGTAAATCATTTTAAATTCCGGTTTGGCCCAAATATACCGTAAGTGCACAGTCGACAAGTAATAAATGGATTTAAGTCCAGATATCGATCCCACGTAGATCTCAAGAATTCTGCATCAACTACCCCAACTACTCAAGCTCCATACTATTTCGAATTTATAACATGATACGGTAAGCCAAATTAAGAAGCTGTGAAATATACTATTATATAAAAAATGAAATAATCAAATAAACTGAAATCTAAGAATAATGAGTAAAGAATAGTTAAGAAAATAAATGGAAACTCGAATAGTCATCAAGCAGAGTACACATTAAGATCAATGCTATCACAAGTATCAATTCCCCGTTGTTAACACCGGTTAATTTTACTTGTATTTCGCATTTTAAAATCTGTCCATGCTTAGTAGTGCAAATTCGATCTCTCCACACTCATTACTCTCATTATCTAATTTTTACCTGATCCTCTCGAATACAGGGAATGAGATAACTACTTTTAAAAGGACTTCCTAAATCTGGGTATTTTTCTTTTCGCAATACTTCTATACCCATTTTACGGATCAGAACCTTAGCTCCCAAGTTATCTGGCCATGTAAGGATATACAACCTGTGCTACTCTTCCTCAAAATTAGAATAGATCAATTCCTCTCCTTGATTAGATCTCAAACAAATAATACCGGATCGTGCCCTACTATCCCGACCGAGGAACTCTCTCATTGCTTTTAAATTGATAACTCATTCAACTCATTCTTGATTTCAAGTGAGAAGAGGATTTATCAAGTAAACTTACAAAGCTCATTAGATCTCAAATAGCAAGTTAATATACCTTCAAATAAATGTTCACAACTCCCAGGATTGTCATCTCTGGTGGTCACCTCGGGAGAACTCCTTGAAATCGAACAATGAAACAAATTCTTAACGGGTATAAGAAACCTATATTCGCATCAAAACATTAAACCCATAACCGAAAGTAAATTCATAACCGAAATTCGCAATTTGTCGGAAACAACTACAGAAAGACAATTTATGACAATAGCATTCACTTAATGGAAGCCGGGTTCCCTCACCACCGAATTACACACTACAAAGATTCTCCGATCATAAGAATAACTCGCAAATTGAAACTCGGAAAATCTCGAATTCCGTGAAATTTGTCCGAACTTCAAACATTCCGGTAGTAATTTGAAAGAAATGAATTCCGCGATTCGCCTTCTCGCCAAAACGATTACATCCAATTTTAAAAGAAAACGAAAATCAAACGGTAAAATCTAATCTAATCTCTAACTATCAAATATCAAGAAAAGAAAAAGAAAAGAAAAGAAAAGAAAACTAAAAAAATAAAGAATGAGTTTCGCCTACCCGTAATCTCCTCACCAGGTCGCCGCCGCTACCGTTATGAGCCGGGTATCCGCGCATTTACGGTTTCTCAGTCGCCCTAATCCCAATGCGCTTCATGGATTTCCGGGCCGGATCGGGCCCATGTTAAAGATCTCGTCGCGACTTCCAACTCCTTGTCGCATCATCAATGTCGCGACATCGATCTCACGTCGCGACATCATCTTACGCTTCTGCAGCCTTCAATTGCTGTTCCTGATGTCGCGACATCAATCCCTTGTCGCGACATCCATTCATGTCTTTGCAAGTTTCCATCGATGATTCTCGGAGTATCGCGACCGATTTCACGTCGCATCAGCTTATGCCTTGCGTGTTTCAATGGTCCTCCCGATGTCGCAACATCGCTATCTTGTCGCAACCTCATTTCATTAAGTCATCCGCAGCCTTCAATCGATACTCGGATGTCGCGACATCAAGATCTTATCGCGACACGCCTTATAGTTCTCGTTGTGCTCTGAACTACTCATGTCATGATAACAATTCTTTGTCACGACAACATCTCATGTGTTTGCAGCCTTCAACTGGTCGCTCATTATGTCGCGACATCAATCTCTTGCTGCCACATCGCCTTATGGAACCCAGCCTTCAACTGACAGCGCTGCGTCGCGACATCAATCCTCGTCGGCATCGCCATGGCTCGAGTTTCATTTGATGAGTCCCCCGCGGTCGCGACATCAATCTCGTCGCGACATCACCCCATGACTCACGTGTCTCAACTGTTCGTTCCTGATGTCGCGACATCAATCTCTTGTCGCGACATCACTTTATGGCTCTACAGCTTTGAACTGTTCTTCTTAGTGTCGCGACATCGATCTCACGTCGCGACACTCACCATCTCTGTGAGCCTCTCAACTCAGAGCCCCCGATGTCGCAACTCCGACTTTGTCGCGACATCACTGCGTCTCCGGGAGGCTTCAACCGGCTGCTTGATGTCGCGACCTCACCTCCCGTCACCCACAAATGCTTCAAGTCACAATAGTTTCATCTTTTCACCTTGTCACAGCTGCCCAGCGCTTTCTCTGTCGCGATCTTCCGCCTCTGTCGCGACATCAAGATGCTACATTGTCGCTACATCATTTCTTAAGTTTCGTCAATCCTCACCGCATATTCAGATCCGTCGCCGACCGCATTAAAAATTCCTTCAATTTTCCCGATGTCGCGACCTCATACCGGGACTGCAACCCCAAAATCGCAACATTAGTTAACCGCTTGCTTTCATTTCTCGCCCGCTATTTTCCTCGTATTCAGACCCGGCCGCTGTCGTGATTTTTCCACTCCAGATTTTCTTTCTTTCTTTTATACTCCCGCAAATAACAGATTAATATTAGTCAGTTCCATAATTCGCATTATATATCGCCTTGTTTCAATAAAATAGATCGAAAAATGGACTAAAAAATGTGATGACTTTTAAGGTCATCACTTTCAAAATTTCCAAGAATCCCCTATTCTTCAGCTTTTAGTTAATGCCACGATATGATGACTGCCTCTTTTTGGTTCTAAGAATCTATATTTCAAATGACTGGCAATTCTTCAAGATAACCCTTCGTACTAGTTTCCTCGCCTCGTAGTTTTCATTCCTAGTCAGATATTTTCATCTCGACCGCTTTCATTTATGCCGAGACTGTTTATTTGTTATACAAAATTGAAGGCAACATTTCACAATTAATACTCAAGATAAT
Source organism: Tetrastigma voinierianum (assembly GCA_016808115.1). Classification (NCBI taxonomy): domain Eukaryota; kingdom Viridiplantae; phylum Streptophyta; class Magnoliopsida; order Vitales; family Vitaceae; genus Tetrastigma; species Tetrastigma voinierianum. The sequence continues at coordinate 199,023 of JAEQBH010001292.1, forward strand.
CGAAAAATTCATCTCAATTTCATTGATAATGTCAAGAATACAAATGAATTCAATTCAACACTGAGAAGACTATTACTTTCTACAAACCCACAACTTGCAGATCTACATCAGATGTTCCAAACTCCTATTAAGATTAAAGCGCACCGCTTCATTCCCCACCCCATCGGGGCTACCACCTTTTTCACATTTATCAAGGTACTTCCAATGCTAAGAAAGGTCTTCCTAGCAAACAAAGGAACTCGTATCTTCCTCCATTTTCATAATAACAAAATCCACCGGAGCATGAATCTCCCCACCTCGACAAGTACATCTTCAAGAACACCTCTCCTCGTCGCTACTGACCACAACATCCGCAATGTAATCACTGGAGTGAGTTCCCCCAAACTAAGTCTTTGCACCACTGATAGAGGCATCAAATTTATACTAGCACCAGAATCACATAAAGCCTTTGAATTCATATTTCCCTATGGGAGAGCAGGAATGGCGGGTAAATCGCCAGTATCCTTCATTCAACGGAGCTTTGGTCGATAATCAGATTGTAGGTAGCAATCAAGTTCACTATTCCTTCTCGCCTATCTTCCTTTTATTGCTCACAAGATTTCCTTCATAAATTTTGTATAAATAGGATTTGGTTGATTACCTCCTCGCAAATGGGATATTGATTTCTATTTTCTCAAGATGTCTAAGAATTCCAGAAAACCCGCTCTTCCCTTTTCGCTTTCCAAGCCTCCTCTGGTGGAAATGGCACTATAGTGTATGAGTCGGGGTACTCTTCCTTCGTTTCGTCATTACTCGTGCCATTAAGTTTGTATGCTCTTCTCTCCTTCCTTTACAGTCTCTTCTTGTTGTTCGTTGGACCAAAAGACACATACAAATTTATGATACTATTACCAAATGACTATTATCTAATCCCCAACAATAGTGCCATGAATCTTGTTGATTATATTTCCTTGTAAGTATACTGATATAAAATGGTTTCCTGAAGAATAGATACATTTCCTTTTTTTTATGTTGATCCATGATTCTACAAGTGCACAGGTCGAACAAGTAATAAAGTGGATTTTAGTCCAGATATCGATCCCACAGAGATCTCAAGAAATTTCAATCAACTACCCTGACTACTCGTGTGTTTCATACTATATTCGACTATGATAGACAATTTGAATCAGCCTTTGATAGCCTTAAAATAATGAAAACTAAAAACTGAATCACAAATGCTCAATCACCCAACAACACAACCAGTCTAACTGCAAGATACTCATTCAGTTTTAAATCACTCAACAGTCGCTGCAAATACCAATTCCTTTGGGGACAGACTGTATTTTGCTTCAATACGAACTACGTGATTTAAAACTAGTCCACAGTATGAAAGTGTAGTCGATCTCTCCACACTCCACTGCTCATCATCTAACCTCGATCAAGCTTCTTCAAGACACAATAGGTTAGATAACTACCTTTAATCTGTTGCCTTGCTCGTATTTTTCTTTCAATACTTCATACCCACAACCTCGGATCGTAAACCCGAGCTCCTAAATTATAGTCATTGCAATGTATTTACACTATACTCGGTTTCTCTTCCTCAAAATTAGAACTACTTTCATTCTTTTGATTAGATCCTCTAACACTGGATCAATTTACCATTCAAATCGAGGCGAACTCTCTCGCATGTTTATATTGATAAATGGTTCAACTCATTCTCGTTCCAAGTGAAGAGGATTTATCAATTTAATCACACATAAGCATTAAATCACCAATAAAGAAGTTAGCATACTCCGCCCACTAATACTTCATCACTCTCAGAATGCCTTCCCTGCGGTCACGAGGGCCTCCGAAATCAGCTTGAGACAATCCGCTTATGGGTAGGCTACACCGATATTGGGATCAATTCCACAAAATAAAACAAAACCAAGAAGTAGATTTCATAAACCTGGTTCAACATCAATGAATAAAATTCAAGTAGAAAGATGACTTCGACGATAGAAATATTTCAATGGAGCTCTGGTTTCTGTAAACCATCGATTACACCATACATTGGCTTACCGAATGTTAAACCATCAGAGCCAGGAAACCGGTAGTTCGAATCCAAAATTTTTCGAATTCAAACAACTGCATGCAATTTGAAGAAATAGTAAACCTGCATTCGCCTAAACTTTAATGTTTCAACGCTCATCCAAATTTAAAACAAAATACGAACTAATCTAAAAATAAAAACAAAGAAAGAAAAAGAAATTAAAATTAGAGCCTTCAAAGAACCCATCTCTCCTTCAAGTTGCCAAGAGTCGCGTTCCTTCCGCAGCTGTGCCACATATTTATGTGGTTCTGAAGTCAGCTCCCACTCGATGCACCTCTTTTTGACTTCGCTAATCGGCCCAAATTTATTGTTGATGTCACGACATCACCCTTTGTCGCGACTTCGTTTGTCTCGCTCTTTATCGCATAAGCCTTTGTTTGGTCGCGACATGTCTGTGGAACCGATGTCGCGATGTACTTGATCTTTGCTGCGACCTTTTCTTTGGAACCGATGTCGCGATTGTGCCTAATGACGCTCGACCTTACTCTTTGTATTTGATGTCGGATGTACCAATGTTGTCGCGACCTTCTAGTCTTTGTAGCGGATGTCACGACCTCTTTATGATGTCGCGACCGCTCGCTCGTTGTCGCGACCTTAAGTCTTTGCATCGATGTCGCGACAAACTGTGTGCTTGTCACCGACTTTCTTTCTTACAATTGTTGTCACGACCGTTTAATGATGTCGCTACCTTAAGTCTTAGTATCATGTCGCGACAACTGTGTGCTGTCGACTTTCTTTTCATGAACCCGATGTTGCGACCATTTAATGATCGACTTCCTTTCGTATTGATGTCGCGACAACTTGTTCTTGTCGCACCTCTTTCAGCAGAACCGATGTCGCCAATTCATTTGAATGATGTCGACCTTCTCTTAGCCGATGATGTCACTAATTCCAAGCTCTCTTGTGTCGATGTCGCGAATCGCTTCTAATTCAAAGTTGATGTCGCGATCGCGATCCGCATGTCGCGACATAAATGTTCAATAATCGTTTATCTTCGTCGCAACTTCTTTTCGTGTCGCTAATTTCATTGTCCACGTACCGGGTTTAATTTCGTCATGACTAATGATGTCGCGACATCATGTCTTCTTCCACATCAATTCCCCGTTGTTTGACTTGAGTTTCTTTCACGCCCAAATTGTTCTTCAATTACGCTTCATTTGCGACTTGAGCTTTGTAGTTGCGTAACCTTAATATGTATTTCGATCACTATAAAGGTTTCACGACATCAAATCCTTAACTCTTTGCGCCATCCTCGCTGTAATTTCTTTAGCCGCCATATCGCATCGTTTCACCTACATTCGTCCTTTATCAAGTAATTTCGCTTCTTTTGAATTCCTCACGCACACCCGGGCCAGGAAGTATTCCATATTCTCGCACATAAATCACCCTTTAGAATAAAATAAACTTAAAAATGTGGACTGAAAATGGGGATGACTTTTAGAAGCTCATCAAACTCCCAAACTTAAAATTTTGCTTCGTCTCTCAAGCAAAGAAAAGAAGATTTTATCATCTCAAACAAAAGGAAATTTCTTTGTTTTGTTTTGCGCTTCAACCAATTAATTGAAAACTAAAATTGCATTCGCTTATTTGTATATTTAACTTCAAGTCCAGATAAAGGTTACTTACCTCAATCAGTACATAACTAAATTGTTGTATTTGTTTATAAACAAGATAGTCAATTGATCCATTTAAGAGTAGTTAGTCTTCTTCCTCAATTTAGTGTCGCCTAACCCTTAGAGTTCTTCTGCGCCATCCTTCGAATAGTTTCCAAATCTATCGCTTATTGCTCATATCGATTCCACCAATGTAGGTAAATTCCAACCTCTAAGATCACTGTGTCCCTTTAGCTTGTAATGTTAAAGCCTGCAAATGTGATAGATGGAATTTGAAAGTTAAGATTACCCAAACTCTTTCTTCTTTCTACTCTTCTTGAACCGCTGCCTTCCTTTCCTTGCAACTTTACTGATTTCCAAACTTCATCTGGGGGTATCTCCTTTGAATTCTCGTGTGTTTAAAACTGCTTGCTCCACTTCTCATTTGTATTTCTCATCGTTGGAACTCTTTTCCGCTAATTTTCAGAAAGTCTAATGTGTTCTGTCTTTTAGGCTTTCTAACACCTAGCGAATCCTCGTTAGTAACTCCCATACCACTGGGCATTAGGTACTAGGTGTTGAAACACCCTAAGAACTTAATTTGCTCAAGAGAGTTAGGCCACAAGACAAAACTTCTTCCTTTAAGCTTTCTTTTCTCGTTGTTTCCTCCGCTTTAAATCATTCCTTCACCCTTTCGTATTTCTCCTTTAGTTCTCCAAAATATACTCCCCAAACTTTATTTCTTCCTCCCTCCTTGAGTTTTTTGGCAATCAAAGGTTCTTTATCGAGGATTAGTTATAAAGTGATGGCTTTGGATTTCCAATTGCTTGTTTTGAAGATGAATGTTTGGCTATTCTAAATTTAGAGCTAGGGTGTATGCAAAAGCATATAAATAATATATAGGAAAGGCCTCAACAAACTGCCAAGGATACTCGCATCATTTCTCGTTAGTCAGATTACCAGATTTCGCCTTGATCAATAATCTAACAAGTTCTAGAACTTCTTTCGTTAATCGTGAATAACCCTGGTAAGGATGTCCTCGACTACTTCGCTTGATGAGGATTTATTTGATCCCAGGTTCACCAAGTTCTTCGCTAATCGTTTATAATTCAAACCCAAAAATATGTTTTGCTCCTTCATTCAGATAACTTTCCTTTAACTGACTTATCAACTAAATTCAAATCAATTATTCAATTTGTGTTTCAATTCACCTCATGTGCCAATTAGCCCTTATTTTTCAATTAGTTGTGTTCCAAATTATATTCTAATCAATCACCTAATATTATGATATGTCATCATTTTCATTATCGAGCTAATTTCTAATCGTTATTCTTCTAACAATTAAAGCAAAAAGTAAAACACACAATTTGATTCTCAAACAACACAACATCAAATAAATTTTTATTTTATTCATGAGATTGTGTAAAAGTTGAGAATCAACAGTCGAACGAGGAAGAGACGGATGAGTCAATTGGAAGGTTTTTTTCTTTGAGGAAGTAGCAAAGATGTTCGAGTGATCCCCACTATACTGCTGCACCGGTCAACTCAGAAATTTTACTCATGTCCTCTTCACTTATAATTTGTTTCCATTTGTTCTTCAATCAGCCTCCATTGGTGAGATTAACTTTATTCATCATCTTCACTTCAATCAATGTGTTCATCAGATGCTTCCATTTGGTTATGATCCTTCAAAATTTGATAGATTGTTAATCAAATCCAAATTTTCCACCTAATTTTTCTTCTATGTGCATCATTGTCATCACACTTTATCTCTCTATCTATCATCTTCTTTCCTCGAAGTCCTTTAACAATGACATATAAAGGAATCTCAACCCCTTGATGATGTTCTTCTATTCGGGGCTTGCTCGCATCCCTTTCTTTTATGAGTTTGGTGGAGTCGAGAGTCCTGATCATACCGATTATCAGAATGATTCATGGCTAAGTCGTAATTTTTTTTAGTAGATCTCGATCTTTTCTCCATTTCCTTTTGAACTTTTCTTCTTAAATTTAAGATCTTTTTATTCCGCTCTCCTCCTTTCTCGCTCAACTCGTCTCTCCCATTTCGCTTCTTTTCTTCTTCAATTCAAATTCTTCATACACATCTTCTCTCGAATTTCGTTTAATGCTCCATTTCTCTTTCTCTTTCTTCCATACTTTTCGCATAGAAACAGCATCCCACTATTCATATCTTCGGGCTCCTCTAGGAGTTTCTCCATTCTCTAATTCCCTGCTTTCTCTTACCGGGGAGAGCCGCGGCTGGGTGTGGAACCCATAGACTCTTCATCCGGGTCTCATGTCCCCTCGTAAAATACAGGTGTTCCTCTGGCCGTGTTTCGGATTTTGTTCTTCTTGGTTTTCCACCATCGTGGTGTCCTCTTCTCTGCCTCGCAGACTCTCGCCATCTCCTCGGGATCGCCCCACTCGACTCCCTTCTTCTTTGATTTCGTCCCGGGCTTACCCTGTACCGTGGTTAATGCAGAAACTGGGGCACTCTTCTTCTTCGCCCAATCCCTCCCTTCACACCAGCCTCCGCGACATAACCCAGGATGGTTGTCGGGTGTGGGATCATGCCCTTTGTTTCATGGTATCTCATTATTGGAATTTTCAATAATAGCCCTGAAGATAATCTTTATAGCCCTTCTCGCATGGCATGTAGAATGATGCCTTCCCCTGCTCTCTTACATTGCAAACATGCTTTGTGGGAACCGTAATTGTAAGCCAGAAAATAGAACCATACCTGGCTTTCCGTCGATCTCCCTGCTTATAATCTTTATCTCTCGACCTGGGCCCCATTTCACCTTGCCATCCGTCGCCTCCCGCTATCTTTTCACTCGCTAGTGGCTTTCTGGCAAATCTATCTTCTTATACTTTGATCCATGCTAATCTCCATTCCGCATACTCATTTATACCTCGGGCCCCATACGGAACCCAAACCCTCCTCGACCGAAACAGAGTTCTCCTTTCTGCCAACAAGGTTTGAGTAAAATTCTCTCACAACCGCCGTGATAACCTGCTGATGCTCTGCACTTTTCCCACTCTCTTGCTCGATCAACTCTTTCGAATCTGGAGACATGAGATGACTAAATCCCCCTTTCTCCTATAACCTTTCCCCGCATAAAGGTTTCTTCCATACTCTGAGTGCTTCTTCTCGAATGAAGGTCATCCCTCCTCCTCTTCATATTCTCCTTCCTTTCTCCCTTCACACGCCTCAACCGGTCAACTTCAGTGTTGTTCGGGACGGCCCGTTTCTCCATCGCTGGGTTCTAGATTTAACCTCCCTTCGTTGAACATGCTCCTCCATGATTTCCCACTGATTTGGACGAGGATTGTAGGTTCGCCATTAGGAGAAATTGAAAGGCCTGGTAGAAGAAGTTTCTGATCTAGTGGGTTTGTAAGATTTGAAATCGTGGAATACGCTAAGGTGAAAAGTCAATTTGCTTCAAGGAAAAATGATATCAAAGGAGCTTCTCAACGCTTATAATTCAATTATGCGACGGGTTATTTATTATTTCATTTATTCGCTACCGCCGCGACTTCAATTTTTTGCCGTTATCAGGTGTCAAGAATTTAGGGTAAAATTAAAAGCTACCTAATCGAAAATCCTTTGATGTCGCACATGAATTATCTCGTGAGAATGTCATCCCTGCCGCGACATCGTGCATCTCATGACAATATTAAGTTGTCGCGACCACCACTCTTCAAGGATTCTGCTCGTCAGCACCCAAATGTTCTATCGCGACTTCTATTTCGTCAGCGACATACCTTTGGTCGCGACCGATTCTCGCTTCTTCCTCCAAGATCGACCGAGTCACTGATGATCAACTCGCTGCGACTTCAGTTTCTGTCGCGACATAAGTTTTTGTCGCGACCTAGTCTACAATTGCCTCAAATTTAATGAACAGACAACTTTTCACTATTTATCAATTCGCAAATTCTCAACATTCAATTAAATCATTCGCATACAGCAATTCAACATGTATCTCTATTAAATTTAATTGTAATTTACGTAGGAGGAACACACCCTTTTCAAGTCGCTCCTTCCCGTGAATCGCCGAGTCAGAGATCGAGTCTGTCTTTCTCGCATGAGCCATTTCTGCATAAGCACTCTACAAAATTTTTAAAGGATTTAATTAAACATAAATTAACTTCAAGTACAATTAATCATTATAAGAACTTCTGCAAGAAAACAAATCAAGGTGAATTCTAAAAATCAAAGTTCCAAAATCAGAAACCTGAAATCTCAATGGGTCGCCCTCCCATCACCGCTCGCTGAGTCCCAGTTTGATTCACTGCTCGATTCTCTCTCTCAATGAACCGGCCGGAGCTCTTCTTCCCTCCCCGCTTGATAATGCTTCAGTCTTTGTCCTGACTTTAAATTCTTCCCCAAGATCAATCTTAATAAAGACTGCTCCAAATGTAAGGCTCGATACTACCGTGTATGGTCCACCCATTGATTTTAATTTCCTGAAATAACTTCAACTGGTGCCAAAAGAAGAACCCGTCTCCCGCTTTGAACTTTTCTCTCGTAATCCTCCGATCATGCCATTTCTTTGTTCTCATTCAGATATTCTAGCATTGTCGTAGGCTTCATTTCGCTTCCAGCCATTCAGCTTGGAGCAAATTTCTCTTCCTCATAGCTTTTAAAATCAAAGTTCAGCTTCTTGATGGCCCACATAGCTTTGTATTCCAAAGCCAAGAGGTAGATGACATGGTTTGCCAAAGACACCCCAGATGGGGGACATTCCATCGGGGAGCTTCAATGCAACTCGTAAGCCCAAAGTGCATCATCAAGTTTAGAAGACCAATCCTTCCCCGCTCAACTTACGCCTTTCCAGATTCTTAATCTCCCGTTGAAATCTCCCGCCCGTCCATTGTCCGGGATGATAAGCGACTCTTATATGCTTCGATCCCATACCGCTCATGAGTTTTGCAAATATTTTGTTTGCAAATGCCCCATCACTACGATAGTTCTAGTGTGTTCCAAATCTGCTCAAAATATTCCTTTGTAAGAAACTCACAAACTGTATTAGCATCATTCCTTGACAAGCCACGTTCCACCCATTTGGAAACATAATCCACCGCGCTGAATATATAGTAGGTTTCGAATGACGGGTGGGAATGGTCCCATAAAATCTATTCCCTAGTACATCAAAATTTGCACAACCATTATACCTTTTAGGGGGCATTTCATTTCATTGGTATTTCCAATCTTTGGCATCTATCACACACTCACCCTTTCAAAGACAATCTCCGAAGATACGGCCAATAAAATCCAGATCGAGACATCTTGCGGAGTCGCTCTTTTCTCCGTAAAAATGCCCTCCATATGGCATGGCTGGTATCTCATTCAAGATTTTACATTGTTCACTTTCCGTACACGCTCTTCATAATCATGTCGCACTTTTAATAGCAAAGGTCATCCTGGAGTGTAGTACCCGCGATCAAATTCCGAGCTTTCTTTTCACAGCCACCGAATTCATGAGAACCCATCTACAAGCCAGTAATCCACAATATCAAGATACCATGGAAGTCAGAATGACACCTTAAAACAACTGCTCATCCGGGAAGTTCTCTGCTAATTTCAGCCCTCCTTTCCGTTTACATTCCTTTCTATCTCCCGGGACAAGGACAATGATCACATCGCCACACCCCTTTTATCTTTAATCTCCCGTGATCAAACTCAGAAGAAGAAAGACCCACCTTATCGCCTCGTTTAGCCTTTTTGACATCGATATTTACGGTCGCATTTGTCCGTGGACTATAACATGGGATCCCAAAATGTAATGGGCCCGAATTTCTCACACAAGCTAACACTATGGCTAGCATCTCCTTTTCGCCAGGAATAGTTTTCAGGCTTCATTGAAGGTCTCCTCGTGAAGCATAGCATATGGCCTCGAATATTTTCTCTTTCTCGCCCCAATACACTCTATCACAAATCACCGCATCACATTATTTCTCGAATCGATCCCATTCCCTGCAAACCATGATGTGTGCTTGAACCAACTTCCCCGATCTACTTCCTTTTAAAGGCGCCTCAAGTAGAATCATCAAAATTAAACTTTGTGTCCTTCTCCTCCAAAGATCCGCATAGTGGTCTAAAGCCACTTATAGTCTTTGATGAATCTCCTATAAAATCCAAGATGCCCCAAGAAACTCTTATCCCCTTTAACGCTGCTGGAGGCGAAGGGTTTGATAATGGAAATTGATCGTCCACTCTAGCCCCGCAAATGTAATTTTATGACCAAGAACAATACTGCTACCATGAAATGACATTTTCCCCAATTTAGTGCTAGTCGTCATTCATGCATCTTTGAAGTACTGCTTCCGTGTTGTTCACATCGTTCGAACCTGACTATACACCGTGGAAGCTGTCCAAGGTGTGCAATTCTTACGACTTCTCAACCAAACTGAGAACATTGACATCATACACTCAGAGTACCAGAGCATTGCATGCCCTTAAATGGTATCCTTCAAGGCAAAGGTACCATGTGGGCATGTGAATGTGGTGTTTTCGTCCTCAGTAATTGTAACTATCAGAACAATAATCTGGCCTAAGAAACAAAATGAGGGTGTCCTGGTTAATCATTCCAACATCCGATCAATGAAAGGCGTAGGGAAATGATCTTTCCCGGTTGTCAGATTCAGCTCTCGTAATCAATGCATGCTCTCCATCCCGCCACTGCTTCGCTGAATTAATTCATTTCTTTCTCTGAATTTCTGATCACAAGAATCCACCCTTCGGGAACCACATGACTGGGCTAATCCAAGGACTCAGTTCGAAATTGCATAGAGAAACCAACATTTAACCATTTGAGCACCTCCTTCCCGACTACTTTTCTCATTACTGGATTCAAATTTCTCCTTTGATGTCTACCGCTTGCCTTGCATTTCTTCCAAAGAAGATTTCTCAGGCATGCATATCGATGGACCGATACCTTTAACTCTTCAATAGAATTCAAGCCATATAGACCTTATGATTCCTTCCAAATTTCCAAAGAACTCCTGTCTCAAGATCACTAAGTCTAGCAGAAATTATTACTGGTTTACTCTTTGGCAGTTCCAAGTAAGCATACTTTAAATGACTTGGCAACTCCTTTAAAACTAGCCCTTCTTCACTGGTTTCTTGATGAAATTCCTTTTCTTCATTTTTGTCTCCTTTTTTCATCCCATTTTGTTCAAGACTCATCACTTTTTCAGTAGAATGTAAACTGATGTGCAGTAAATCTGAATCAAAACCTTCAAGATATCGAAATTATCTCTTTTCTTCGCTTGAAAGTGGGGCATTACAATCATAGTAAAAATCAGAGTTGTTGATATATACATCTTCTATTGACTTTATATCTTCCTTTCTATGTCTAAATTCCTCAAACTTCCGACAAATTGAAGTCACCGCTCTTCTCCAACTCCGAGGAGAATTCCTTTCTCGCAGATATCAATTAGAGTTGCTCCAGCTTGCAAGGAATGGCCTTCCCCAAAGAAGAGAGGGACTTGTGAATCTTCCCTCCCATATCCAAGATGATTAAGCTTCAACAGAAAATAAATTTTCCCACCTTTATCAAAGACATCTTCTATGATTCCTTCCAGTTTTACCAGTGGTTCTATCTCGCTACTGAGGGTACAAAGAAGGGGAGTAAGCCCCCAAACTTAACTTCTGGCAACAGAATAGGGCATTAAATCGATATCAAGACTGAGTCACGCAGAGCTTTCTCGAAATTCAAACTTCCAATGGTGCGTGGAATGGTGAAGCCCCCGATCCTTCATCTTTTCTGGTAAGTCTCTCTTGATCACAAAGATCGCAAGTTACTGCGCTTAAGTTCAATTCCTTCTTTCAAAGCAATCTTCCTCTTTTGCTCAGTATGTCTTTCAAAATTTCAGATAAAGCGGCATCTCGAGTCACCACTTTCATAAAGGTATACTGATCTCCAAATCTTCAAAGGTTTTAAAAATCTTGCAAACTGCTCTATCTTTGATTTCTCGCAAATTCTTTGAAATGGGACTGCAGTAGATTGTTCGGTTTGCTCTTTCTTCTTGGCTTCCTTCTTTTCCCGAGCAATGCTCTTCTTTTCTTTCCTTTCTCCAAAGGTTTCCAGCATTGTCCGGGCCTTCATCTCCCTCGTTGCTTTCATCTTTTCCGTCTTTCTCCAAGTTTTTCCCACTTCCGAGCCGCACAACCGCCTTTTCTGATTCTTCGTGTCACCGGGAGAAGCATCTTTCATCTGGTTTTGCGGTGGTTGGGTGGGCCAGTCATTCTATTTGTGTCTCCTGTGTTCTCGAGGAGGCATAGCGGGTCTTCCTCAAAAATTCCAGAATTGGTATTCGAGGCTT
>JAEQBH010001293.1:0-349493 GCA_016808115.1 Tetrastigma voinierianum
AAAACGAATAAGCTCTGCTTGAAACCGAAAAATACTAAGTAAAAATTAAAAATGCTAAGAAAAATAATTTTTTATGTTAAAATTTATATAATAAAAGAAATAAACAAAATAGATTGAATCTAAATTAAATATATAGAATTAATTTATTAAATCTAAATTTATTACTTATTTTCTCTCTTTAATACTTGGAGGCACATGGAATTTTTAATATTAATTTTCTTCCACCACACCACCTGTCCGACGTTATGATGAAGTCATAAATGCAATTTTCTAGGTGATTGGTACACGTATAACACGTTTGGTTGCATGTGATGTGAACCATTTATTTCTTGTGTGTCTGTATGTTCATCTCTTCTTTTAGTTTCCTGGATTTTCCTACCGACTTCTTCCGATTTATATTTATTTAGAGGATCTGTATCAGACTTCACTAGATTTCACCTTTGCAAGAAGGTGGTGGTGGTGGGGTTTGACTGCCTTCTCCTCCACCGCCCATTTCCCATTTCCACATATTGACATGGGTATGTCAAGCTTTCATAAAAGTCACAATTTATAAATCGACCACATAATTTATTCATATATATATATATATGGACCTTAATTTATTAAAATGCAACACTGTTTCTGATAGTGACAGAAAAAAAAAACCATCCACCACGTCTCTTAGGTGTTGCAGGCCACCTGATTTGATCACATTTGGAAAATATTCCCAGTGAAAAAAGGAAATGGTCCAATATGGTTCTTTAAGAGAAATAAGATGGCACAAAAACTTCCCCTTCCTAGATTGATGTTACATAGCTACAAAAGTAAGCTTCATTTTGCTGTCTTTTAAAACTATCAACTATGGAGGATATCTTCCATGACTCGTCCCATCCATGCAAGGAAATACACACTCATTTCAAATGCCATGTAAATTTATAATACAATGAATCAATTCATTCATAGGAGATGTCAAGAAGCTCCCAGTTGATAGAATGTTCTGAGGGTACAGGGTAGAGGAATAATCCCACTTAATCAATTAGCATAATCATGCAATCAATCTACTCATATTATGTAGGCTTTTCTTGTGAAGAAAGAAAAAAAAATGTACCTTTGATGCAATGTGCGCAACAATTACCAAGCTAATCACTATCCCAAGTCTCGTCCATCTGTTTTGAATTCTTCATTCTTTTATCTTTCTCCTTATTCATCTCATTTTGTGTTATGTGATAATCCTCTTCTTCACCATCGTTCAGATAATCATTTCCTACTGCTCCGGATATGTTTGGGTAGCCCTCGTCTGATTCCCATATTCCAGCATTTGAGTCACTAAACATATTTTCTGAATCAGTATCTTCTTCAATCACCTTTTTGCTAACGTTAGTTTCAGCATTTCTCATGAAACCTTGATTATTATTGGCTCTGCTAATCTGAACATTCTTCTGTTTTGATATTCTAGATTCCCTGAACTCATCTTGACTTTCATCAAATTCAGAATCATCAGCATTGTTCTCATGATCGTTCACCAGATTCCTTGCATTCCTGCCATCTCTCTTCAAGAGATAAAGATCCTCATCATCATCACTGCTGCTCTTGTATTCATTACTTGCCATTGTTGATGTCTTCGGGTCATGTTCTTCCTCTGCATCTGATTCCCACATTGCATCTTCTAAATCATCTAACAAATCTTCTGACCCTGAGTCTTCTCCATCTACCTTTCTCCTAAATTCTTCAGCATTTCCCTTGAAATTCTTATTATTCTTATTGGCTCTGCCAAATTTCTCCAGGTTCCCACTTTGCACTCTAGGTGCCTTGAACTCATAATGAGCTTCTTCATCAGAATCATAATCACCATCATTCTCAGGAGTTTTCAGATCTGCCACATCAGCGGAATCCCATTCTTCTTCACCCTCAGAAACATTAGCTCCTTCATCATCAGTATCAGTTGTTCTCTGCCTGCCACGTGTATGATTCCAACCCCTTGCCCCTCTAACATCACCATCAAAGTCTTCATTTCTAGGGTTATCAGATCTTCTAAACCTCCCATCAAAATCTTCTCTGTTCCAATACCTCATTTTGCTGATCTCTTCTTTTTCTGCAGCTTCTTCCTCTGCCCATTCCTTATCTGCAGCATCCTCTATCTCAGCTATGAATTGGTCAAGTTCCTCTTGGTCGCTATCAACAGGAGGTTCTTCTGACAGGTTAAAGCCTTCGGTAGGAGCTGATCCAAATCGTTTGTCCTCTTGGAAAACATAAGGACTTCCTTCCTGCCTGTCAATTGCATTGAAGAATGTGGATGCTACTCTCTGGATGCTGGCCATGGCAACTGGATCCTCAGGGTTTATACCCATTCGTCGCAGCTGCTGTTCTATTTTCTTTATGTTTAATTTCTGAGAATCAAGAGCTTGTTCAAATCTGGCTTTGAATAATGCCTGCATGTTAAACAGAATCATGTTTATCATCAATCAAAACCAGAGTATATAACTAATTTGAACACTATAATTGATTTATATCAGCTACATATGGGTTTCTAATCTCATGAAGAGTATAAAAACCGATTGAATGAAAAAAGCATTTTGTACATACAATAGCAATAGAAGAGATGGCAGTCCATCCTCTGCATAACATGCAATGAAGTTGCCAGGTTTGGCCAAAGAGACATTATTTCGATATAGACAGTTTCCCAGACACGAAAAGTGTAAGACATGGACTTAGATTACCCTGTTTTTGGTTTGTGTTGTCTACAACCTGTGGGGTTTGATTGGTATGGGTCTTTCTCATTTTGTTTTTCTCATGCATTGAGCTTTATTCAGCATGGCTTTGTGAAAATATGAGCATTACAACCTTAGGAAGCTTGGCAGAAACAATTAGACAACATGTTCATGTCCAGCTTGGATTTCTTTTGCGTTTTTAGGCGCAGCTAAAATTAAAATTTACCATTGTCCTATGCTGCTCAGAACCCTGAAACAAAGGACCAAAATTCAGGTGAACAACAAAATCTTGGGACAACCTGCCTCATGGTCTCTCAGGTTTGTTCCTCAACTTCTCAGAAAAGTTATTGTTTTCAATGTGTGATTTAAAAAAAAAATTAAATCATTATCTTTACGTAACAGTTCATCACAAGAAAATTAAAAAGAATAGATTAAAGACAGATTGTGTACACCTTTCTCTTTGTAAGGGTGTTGATAGGTATCAGATTCTTTGGCTGGCGATAGTTTCTGCCACGGAACATGATAATTGTTTTCACATTATGTATATTTATCACGACACCTCCACTCAATCTTGCAAGCATGGTTGCCATCATGATTTTTCAGCTGGGAAGTTATCACAGCAAACTTGAACAGTCTCATGGAACTTCCAGTGAAGATGCATATTTTGGACCACTCCTCCAAATACTCCGCGAACACCAACAGGAACATAATTTTTATTTCTGAAGCCAATCTTCTTATATGCTTGAAGCTGCTCAGTAGTTAATAACTCAGGATCATGTCGAGGGGCAGGCAGCTCTGGTAGCTCATATTTCTTGAGCTTCTGCAACAGTAATGCCACTTTCTTCTTGGTCTACAAAGTTAAAGAAATTGATGTTATAACCTGGAAACCAGGAAAAAAAAACCCAGACCTTGATTCACAATTTGTCAGAATTTGAGAGCCATCTTTAAATAACAGTCCAAAATGTGATTGTGGATGAATCTTGCTGTATCTAAAGGTTAAGAAGAAAATATGGATGAATTCTGCATCTAAACCAAACAATTAAAAGGAATAACAACAATAGATTTTTTTTTTTTATAGGTTTTTTTTTTCTTTCATTATTTGTCCCATGGGGCTCAGGCACAGTCGCCTGTGCCTTGACCCTTAACCAAATCGCATGATAAATTTGTGAAGAGAGAAAAATAGAGAATTCCTAATTTTTATTATTTCCACAGAATAATCAATCTCATCTCTACATTACATATTGGACTTATATATATAGGACTCACAATATAGTAAAACTGATAAAGGAAAAAGAAGCGTCTGATATCTACGCTCACTCCAGCTGGAGCATATATATCGTATCTTGTAGAAACTGTTCTAAATGTATTGATGGGACCTACGAGAGATTTAGTAAAATGTCTGCTAGTTGATCATTTGAATTAATGGCTGGTAGTATCGTCGATCGATCTTCTCTCTAATGAAGTGGCAGTCAACTTCAATGTGTTTGGTCCTTTTCGCTGGAAGGCTGGATTGGATGCAATATCACGAAAGCGGTCTGGTTATCACCGAATGAGGCACCATGCGATTTCGTCTTCAAATCTCGCTCTGGAGAAGGTGTCTGACCATATGAGTTCACATGTTGCCTTAAAAATTATGGCTGGTGCTGGTTATTGAATCCCAACCCCTTATGTTGTTTCTTACTCTTGCGAGGATATTAGGTTACCACCAATGAAAACCACGGTACCCGGAAGTGGAGCGTCTATACGTAGGTGAGTCGGCCCCGATCTGCGTCTATTGTGACAATAACACAGGTGTGACCTCTATTCTCGTACAACACACCTTGACCTAGTGTACTTTTAATATATCGAAGAATACGGATTCTGACATCGATGGCTATCACATGGTATTGTAGGAATTGACTAACAACATACCAGGAAGGAAATGTCGGCCCAGTAATGGTGAGATAATTCGGTTACCTACCAATCGTCGATATCTCCCGGGATCTCGAAAGACTCCCACATCGCAATTCTGTGAGTTTGGCGTTAGGATCGCCGGAGTGTCGGCCGTTCTGATCTAACATCTTTGGTTTCTTCCAAGATGTCCTAAAGCATACTTAGTTGGGAGAGGACTACGAGCTAGTTGAGCTATCTCGATTCCCAAAAGTACTTGAGTTTCCCACGTGCTAGTTTGAAAGTAGGTGAAAAGATGTTCTTTAGTTTAAGATACCATCCCGATCCGCGCGTGTGTGATGTCATCCACATAATGACAGAGATAAATACAACGCCCCAGAAGAGTTATGATGATAAAAAAGCCAGATGGTGCTGGCACATGCGCGAAGCATCTGCAGATGCGAGCAACGAGAACTAAAGCAGCGAGTGCAGCTCGAGGAGATTGCTTGAAGCCATATAGAGGCGGCGTGGCTTACTACTGCGCTAAACGGACTCACGAAGCGAATAGCCCAGGGTGGTTGCTCCATATAAACTTCCTCGTGAGATCACCATGAAGGAAGGCATTTTTAATGCTCCACGTGAAAAGCGGCGGGGAACACATAAGCGACCATGGGAGAGGCGAGACGGACCGAGCAATCTTAGCGACGGGGAGAAAATTGTGCTCTGTCGAGCCGTAAACCTAAATTATATCCGCTAGCAACCAAAGCGGGCCTTAAGGCGATCAACGCGACCATCGGGACCCAGCGCTTAAGCAATGTAGACCGCGATGACGGCCCGGAAACTTACCAAGCGGCAAAACAACAAGATCTGATCTTAGGTGGGTGCGGGGCGACCATTTCATCTACCATTGCATGCGCCCGGCCGGGATGGGAAAGTGCCTCATTGGTGTTCTTAGGAAGAGAAACGGTGGAAATAGTAGAAACAAATGCAGAGTAGGTGGAAGATAATCGATGGTAACTCAAAAAATTGTAAATAGGATGAGGATTGCTAGTAGAGCGATTACCTTTCCGAAGACGATAGAGCGAGTCATCGATGCTTGAGCGAGGCGGGGGTAGGAGAAGGCTGAAGAAGGGGAGAGGAAGTGAGTCGACGGGACCTCATTAGAAGGAAAGGAGCAACTGACACGGGGACGCGATGAAAGCGGACCCCGAAGGGACGAGAGAAGATAGATCATCGAATCTAGGCGAGGAGATGATAGGAAGGGTAAGACGATGCTTGAGGAAGAGACTCGGAGGAGGGGAGAAGAAGGGAGTCATCGAGGAATGTGACATCGTTGGAGAGAAAGTATCGATGAGTCGGGGAATAACAACGATAACTCTTACGAGTGGCGGTAGCCTAGGAAGATGCATTTCGTGGCCTTAGGTGGCTTGTCTTGTCCGGTGAGAATATGAGCAAGCGGAAACCTGACCATGCGAGGAGGGAAGGAAATAAAAGGGTTGGTCGGGAAAAGAAGTGAATGGGAATACGGCGTAATACGGATGAGGGCATACGATTAATCAAATAACAAGTGCCAGAGACAGCGTCCCCTAAAACGAAAGGAACATGATAGTGGAGAAGGAGAGTCTGAGGCGTCTCAATAGGATGTGGCTGATTCTTACGTTCGGCCTACCCCATTTTGTTGAGAGTATGAGCATAAGAGGCGATGAAGGATCGTGTTGGGACATAAATGAAATAAAGGGTGCGAGAAAAATATTCTCGGGCATTATCACTCGTAACACACGAATAGAAATATTAGGCTGGGTAGAATTTCAGCATAAATTTCGGAAAATAGAAAATAAGCTGTTTCCCGAGTTTTCATTAAAAATAACCAAATTACGCCGAGAATAGTCATGATAAGAAAGTGACAAAATCTTGGCTTCAAGAACAGGCGTGGTCGAATGAGGACCCAGGCATCGGTGTGGACAAGGTCGAAAGGAGATGTTGCTTGATTATGCAAAGCGGCTGCGGGAGCGAGACAGGTATGTTTCCCAATTGCGGGACTCACACCTTGGTAGCAGCAGGTGGAAGCGAGGGGCCAGTCTTACGGAGCTTGAAAAGTAAGGTGGCAGACATTTGTGGATGAGGAGTGGAGTAATGATTAGGCATAAGCTGCGGGAGATGATTGCGGTGAGGTGATAGAGGCTACGTGACTCACGTCCGTGCGATCGTCTTCCCAGTCCTCCCGGTCTATAGTCCGCAATTTATCAGAGAAAAAATAATGGAACAGTTAAGAGTACGAGTGATTTTACTTGATAGAAATAAGACAAAGGAGATATTCGGGAGTATAAAGGACCAGGAGGTGAGGGGTAGGGAAGGAGAGGATGGCCACGACCAATACCTTTAGCCACGGTGTGAAGCGAATTCATTAAGGTAACGTTGGGTAAAGTAGGGGTATTAGTAAGAAGAGAAAAGATCTTTATTACCAAAAATGTGATCAGCACCGAAGAATTTCAGAGATCGAGATTGAGGTCATATGAGTAAAAGGCGGGCGGGAGGCATTACCGAGTGCAGGCTGATAGAGTGACCAGAAGGCGAGCAGGCTGGCGATGGCGAAGATGGGCATCATACTCTTGTCGATTAGGAGGAACCTTTGAGATGTCTGGCTGAGTGCAGGCGTGAGAATTAGAATCGGAAGGCCCAGGCCACGTGTGGAACGGGAGGGCGATCCGTGCAGCGATAACAACGATCACGGGGTGGCAACTTATTCTGATAGGAACCCAATGAGGGCCCACGTTGTCCTCGACCATCTGATACCCTTTAACGTCCTGCTGAAGGTTAGTATGGCCACTTGAGAAGAATCTAAGAATTTATCAGATGCGCGAAGTGCATTGTGGAGAGATCACGGAGGCGACGAACCACATCATCCAAAGACGGGACGATGGGCTGCCGGAATCGATCTCGGAGGTCTCGAATCCCGGACGGAGCCAGGCGAGTAAGGACCATAAAGCGCATCGGCCTGCGTTTGTTGAGCCCCAGCGTCAGCTAGTAAGAGCATGTGTGAGGAACTCCTCCTTAAGAAGCGTCAGCCAAATATAATTAAGATAGATAAGTATCTTTGTTAGGATATTAACAATAAGCGAAGCCACCTTATAAAGGCGTTGTATCATTCGTATAGAGCTTTGCGATTCAGAAACTTAGAACATGTCTTGTAAGCTAGAAGATGAAGCAAAATTTTTGGATCGGCCGTGCCAATGTCTATTTACATAGTTGTCACGTCATTTGAGTTCGCACTTGTCAGCTTACCCGGTATATCATCCTCCGTGTAATAAGATGATCCTCGTAACCACAATCCCGTAGACGAGTTCCACAGTGACAGAGAGATAATTCTCACTTTACCCGATCAATTTTCTGATGTTGATAGTAGGAGATCCGAGATAACGAGTAAAAATAGAATTTTTAGTCGTCATATCCACTTTCAGCGGGAGATTGAACTACGTTTGGATCGAAGAGGCCCTAATAAGAAGGCAAATCCGCAGCGAGGAGGATGCTGCATGTCCAGCTCCTTTGCATAAAAATAGTGCTCCCTTTACAATGTGCTACGAGGAGGCCACAATAAAAAATTTTTTTTTTATGTTTTTGCTCCACTTTGTAAGAATTTTGCTGCATTGGCCCACTACAATTGGCCTGTTCTTTGTTGAGTGGTGGTACAGATCACAGGCTTGGCTCAGCTAGCATTTGGAGGCGAAGAGACGGAAGATCACGAGGCGGAGGCAAAAATGGCCCAAAGGTGGATAAGGAGGCTCGGGTTGGACGTAGGAGAGATGAAGACGAAACGGCGGCCGGGCTGACCACAGTAGAGTCCGTCGCCAGGAGAAGGCCCACGCGCCTGAGGGCGCGCTCAGACGCCGGGCGTGGGCCAATGGCCTTCTCGGAGGAGAAAGTCGTGGCGCGTGAGATCCCAGTTCTTGGCGAAATTTGCCACCGGCGGGTAGATCGACCTCGTGCGCCTCGAAATCGTAGTTCCGACGAAGAAAACTTCCCGTCGTCGTGGCGATGGCGGTGTGGTAGCCAGCGGCTAGCGGTGCGGTGGTGAAGGAAGATCCGTGGCGGAAGGAGTCGGAATGAGACACGATCACCCGAAAATTAGGTTTTTTCTCTTGGCTGAAACCATGTGAAAGAGAAAAATAGAGAATTCTAATTTTATTATTTCCGCAGGCAATCAATCTCATCTCACATTACATATTGGACTTATATATATAGGACTCACAATATAGTAAGGCTGATAAAGGAAAAGGCATCTGATATCCCAATAAAATTTATCAAGAGAAAGAGAAGAACAAATTAACAACAAATTTGTAAAGATGAAATGAGGTTTGACCAGAAACAAGAGGGCCCAATGAGTGATCATTTCCTCTGAAAGAAAAGAGAATTCCCAGCTTATAATTTCTTACATAGAAAAGCAAACCAACAAATCTTCAAGGTTTCACTTTCTCAAGCAGTGACCAAGGTATTGGAACTTCTCATCAGGCAACAAACAACTGCAGTTCTAAACTTCATACAGGATTCAAAATGTACCTTGTGTAGCCAAAAGGCCAAGGGTAGTATTTCAAATATCTCAGTCATGTTGCTAGAAGAAAGTAGAAAGATAAAAACACATTAAAAAGAAAAGGAATTGATCTGCAGTTTACCAGTGTAACCCATTATTGTGTGAGATTCACCAAGTTGTTTATGAGCTATGTTGAATTGTCTGGAATCTAATTATACCTTATGGCCAATTTTTTAAATGGTATTTCAGATATTCTACACACATATTAGTCAAATCTAATTTACAAATCATACAAAGAATTATTAAGAAAGTTGTTTCATGTGTGAAATACAAAGAAGAGGCAATTAGTAGAAACCACCCTGTAATTTTTCATTTATTATAGTGGAAAATGTGCAATGGTACAGCAAAAGCTCACATGAAAAAGCAATGGAATTCTATTCCTTTGTGTATTTTTTGGACAGTATGGAAAGAGAGGACCGTATAGCTTTTAAAGATGGGATGGTAGCTGTACAGAGATTAATATTCTTTTATCTATAATCTGTGGAGCTGGAATAGGGTGTTCTTAGGTGAAGAGGTACATTCCTTAGATTTTTTGGAATGGATGGTCTCTAGGTAAAGGGTGGTGAGGTTTTTCCCCCTTTCTTCTTTTGTTGTTTGGCTGTCAGTATATGTCCCTGTATACTTTTCGATCCTTCTTTTCTTGTCAATATATTGCTTTTACTGATAAAAAAAAGAGTTAACCACTATAAATCTGTACATATTCTCTTTTTCCCATTTTCTGCTTGATATTGCTCTTGTAAGCAAGTTTTTTTCCCAGCAAGTTACACCCAAAAAACAAATTTACATCAATAGAAACTCAAGTCTGGCACTAGATACACTCTAACAAAACTGGCAATGGAGGATTTCCATATTTATTTTCAAGGGCATCCAAACCAGCTATTCTTCAACAAGCATCTATACATCATATGCCATCAAAACTTTGACTTGGTTGACATAAAAACACTCCCTCCCAAGACAGACACCCATAACATACATAATCAGTAAAATTCAATCCAGTGTATCCATTTACGCATTTCATATTGAAAATATTGGATTCAACAAGGGTACATCTTTATAAAAATTCTGAGTAATGGTACAGCTTCAAACTATACCTTCAATTCATCAAGATGCGGAAAATATAAATTAAAAGGTAAAAAAACAATGCGCAAATGAAGATTGGCACATACCAGGGTTGTAAATAAGTCTCTCACTCTTCAGTCATCAACTTCTTGCACCATTCTGAGCGCGGCGAATCTCTCTTAGGGTTTTTAGACTCCAGCACGCATCCTCCTCTCACCTTGCTCCGCATACTTCTCCCTAGCCCGTGGACGCCGCTCAAGGACACCCAGACCCATTCAGGCAGGGTTGGTGAAGCGCTATCCTCGCTCCCAACACTGTATTGAATCGGATTGTGCAGACGTCTCAAGGAAAGCCTCTCCGTATAACAACATTCCTGAAATTTAGTAAAATTAGACCGACCCGTGTGAGAAACAAAAAGGGGAAAACCAAATTCGTGCTTGATAGCGGAGAAAAAGAAGGAAAAAGGAGTGAATACTCGGGAAAATATCGTTCTTTTTCTAATGATTTCTCAGAAACCAAACAGAGTGAAATCGAGGAAGAATATGAGGAAAGTACTTATCAGGATGTGATTGGAGGACAGGAGAGGTCTTCAACGGTGCCTCTGAGGTTCCTTACTATAGACATTGCAAGATCGAAGGGTCTCTCAGTTTACTTTAGTTGCTTCCATGCTCCCCCAATCTGTCTGCTTGCTGGGGTTTTCAGGGTTTAAGCCTTGAGAGAGGTTTCGTCAAGAGTTGACCTCCTCTTTCGTTGTGTACAGGGTCTGTTCCAGTTCAAGAAATTACCTATACGACGTCGTTTAACCACACAATGCCTTTTATGCTATTTTTACATTTATTATTCATTTTGTATTACATATACTAATAGGGACTTGACTCTGAAACCTTTCATACACTTATCCACTTGAGCCAAAATTCCAAGAGACAGTAAAATGCTTTCTTTAGGAGAATTATTTGAAATTCATTTTATTCCTGGTTTGTATGTGTGTGTTTTAAATATACATAACCCCAGTAACATCTTTTCATTCTTGAATCAAATGCAATCCAGATGATTCATTCAAGTCAAAGTTTCTTCATCTAATTACTTCAATCAGAATGATATCCAAGTTGGTTTTTTCCTCTCGGTTTGGGTCCTTGGTAAACATTTGGAGCTCAATGGACGCGAAGCAATGATTACAATTTACAAACAGAGTTTAATAATATAGCAGCAAGCCATTTATATACCTGGAAATGCAGAGTGAACTCTGCAATTATGCCAACAATACAGATCATAAAGCCTTTCCTTTCATTATAAGAGCCAGAACTATTCTGGGTTCCAAATCCGTTTAGTAAATACTCTAACAATCTTGCTATAATCACAAGCTTTTGATATAGCACCTGCCATCCTGAATAATTGCCGAAAACTTAACAAACAAACAAATAACCACCCAAGCTGACTACCGGATAGGTAACTGCTCCTACCACCCCAACACACCTAAACCCATTTTGATCTCAAGACCTCGTGTTATGATATACATTATAGGGTTCAAAAACTTGCTGCAACCCTTGTGGAAGTCTCGAAAGCAAAGCACTGTAGAAGAGGGAAGTCAGTGACCCTCTAGCAAGACAGATCTTTTTTAAGTTTAATAACAACAATGGAATGTCACAAAATTGGGATTCTATTGCCCATCTTGAAAGCTGGTGCACTATATCTGCTTCTTCATAACCGATCTAGCCAACCAAATATGCTGTCTTGTGATCCAAACTGCAAATCCTGCAGGCCATAAATGAGAATTAGTCATACGTGTCAGATATCAGTGAAATTTAATTGAATAGAGTAGAGGAGGTGAAGCTTACACGACTGAAATCTGTGGTGGAGTGTCTAGCTCTAGATTCTCAAGGTCGGCAATTCCACAGGCTGCAGTATGATCTCCAGGCATGCCATTCATACTGTGAGAAAAGCCGATCACAGGACCAGGGTTTAATCCTGAATCATATAGAGGAGCACAAGGATAAAATATCTCCTTGCATAACAGTGAATCATGCAGCCCATTCTCATCTGCTTCGTCAACAGCCTGTGATTAAGCCTGCCGCCAGGGGATACTCCAAACTGTTCACAATCCCCTGATCAGTAGATGATTTGGATGAGATGCTTCTCCAACAAACTCCTTTCTGATCCACATGAAAAAATTCCAGTAAGCACAGGATAAAATAATGGAAACACAAACTCAGCTTTCTGATCCACATGAAAAAATTCCAGTAAGCACAGGATAAAATAATGGAAACAATAACAAAATGGAATCATCTCCTTTCCCACTCCCATGGTCTTTTAAAACTGGAAGTGTCTAGTTTGTTTATTTTGCATTTGAAAAATGCAAAACATTTGTTTGCCATGGATTTTAATTGAAGTGGCCAGAGGAATAATATTCTAGCAGTGGAAAGCAACAATAACACAAAAATGGAATCAACATGGCAGTTAATCTCAAATCCCACATTCGTAAGAGCCCCTATTGGAGCAATTTTGAGCGTGTTTTATAAATCAATTTCTTGACTTAACATGAATTTATGACTCAAATCATTATTTTATTTTTTTTTGACTAGGTAAAGAAGCTTCAAGTATATTAGCAAACAGCGCCAAGCCGCCAGAATCTCTGAGATTTGTATACAAAAAGCAAGAAGCAAAAACTACCTACCTCCAACTCGGGAAAAACTACATGATGCACATTAATAAATTTACGCGGTACTCCCTCATTCAATCAGCCATTAAAGATGTGAAGGAAGAAATGAAGAATTGTTTTATTCTATCTTGAGAGAAGTTTAGGTTGTTAAACGTCACTCTATTTCTTTCCTTCTATGCGCGAGGAGGCTAGATGAGCTGCCTTCCACCTTCTTAGCTTCTTTTCTTATAAAAAAATAGGCCATCCATCATTGAAGTCCTTAATCCAAGTGGGCAAGCCGTTTCCACTCTGTGAAGCCACGAGAGGCCAGAATCTCAGTTAGAGGCGATGCAAAAATAAGTGGTCTAAATTTTCCTCCTCTTTGCACATCGGGCATCTGTTTGCGAGTTGAAAACCCCTTCTCTTTAGTTGGTCCCCAGTCAGCACCTTTCCCCACCAAACCTCCCAAGTGAACACACTTACTTTCGAGGGGGGACCCAACTATTCCAAATGAGGCCTGCCAGGTAATTATCAGTGCGTGCATTTTCCATGTGCCTATAATTTGCCTTGAGTGTGTACTGGCTTTTCTTACCCACATCCCATGAGATTTTGTCCTCCTCGGCTGCACTCAGCATTCTTGATAGAGTGATTAGCCTTTGAGCTTCATCGACTCCCACATCATTGAATGGCACGAGAAGAACCACTTTTCCTCCCTTTCGGGCTCACACTTCCTATATTTTCCTTTTGAGGCAGTAATTGCATAAAGGGTTGGGAATAAGTTGCAAGCGATTAGCCTATTCCATATCTTCCCAAAATCTTATTAGGCCCGATTACCCTGACATAACTGCGGGTCATGTTTCATTTGTTGGCCTTCTTTCTAATGTCCTTCCATAGTCCCACCCAAGCTCCCCTTTGGCTCTCCAAAAGCCACTCCCGGCTTCTGAGCCGTACTTTATCTTGATCGGTTTCTTCCGCAGAGATTATCTTATGGCAATCTCAATTCCATTTGCAACGGTAATTTGTTCAAAATTTCCAATCTTCTTACTCCCGACTCACCGCTTTCTTTGCTTTTTTACCAAGCCAGGTACCCCGGTCGCTAGGTAGATCTTTTGTCTGATTTCCCCACCCCAATCCCTTTGGATTTTTTCAATCTTAACTTACCTGTGGCAATCGTACAACAAGATTATAGATGAAGTAAATTAGAAGTGTGCTCTTAATCAAAGTGATCTTCCCCGCTTTTGATATGTATTGTCTTTCCCGAGTGCTAGCTTTTTTTTTTTGAACCTTTCCTCCACCCCATCCCACACTTGGGTTGATTTACGCTTCATTCCTAGGGGACGACCTAAGTAAGTGGTAGGCAATTTCCCCTTTCTATAACCCAATTCAATAGCCAGATCCTCTAGGTTCTCAACTGTCCTAACCGACAAGATAGAGCTCTTTTCCAAGTTTGTTACAGACGAGATGGCTTCAATCCATAGCGAAGACCCGACTTAAGATAAGCTAATTGCTCTAGTGTCATTCTGAAGACTAAAGTGTCGAGTGCGCAAAAACAAATGTGTGATCTGCTCCTCTTCTGCTTGCCTATTTGCAATATTGAAACCAGTCAAGAACCCCCCTAAGGTAGCCTTATCTTCTAGGTTGGTCTTAATACTTCCATTCCTATGACAAAAAGGTATGGAGAAAGGGGTCTCCTGCTCATTACTAGTGCTATTAAAAAAACCTTCAGTGCCATTGATTAATACTGAGAAAGATGTTGTTATGCATCTTTGATTCATCTGATCCACTTAATTCCAAAATCCATCTTTTGCATCACCTTTAAAATACAGTTCCAGTTGATTTGGTCATATGCCTTTTCAATATCTAACACGGCTCCCCTTTTCTTCTTTCAACATTATCAATGATTTCATTCTTGACAATAGGGCATCCATGATGCCTTCATGACGAATGTATTTTGAGCTTTATTTATCAACTTATGCATCACCTTTTTTAGTCTGTTAGCAAGGACCTTAGCTAAAAGTTTGTACAAACTTCCCACCAAACTTAGTGGCCTAAAGTCCTTGAAGTCCTCTACCCCCTTTTTTACGACAGCACCGAGGAAAATTGGCATTAAAGGTTTTTTGACAAACTCCCCATAATCATGGAATTCCTTAAATAGCCTCATAATATCTTCCTTAACTATATCCGGTTAAATTGCCAAAAGACCATCCTCAAAATATCGGACTTGGAATGCCCTCCCAATTAGGGGTTGCTCAAAGCCTGGAATACTTCTTATTTGTGAAGGGGTCTTCCATTCAGGCGCATCAGACTCTCATTAATACTTTGGAAGGTGAGGCCATCTATATTTGCTCTTCCATTCCTTGTGTCATGGCAATGACTCACGAGGCACCACTATCAGTTTAAGTCGCATCTCCCATTACCCAATTTCTCATTTATCTTCATCTTAATTACCTTGTGGTTCCCTCTTGGCTAGAGGAGGTTGCATTCTATGGAGAAGAATTTGTTTTTCATCTCTTCGCTTAAGCCAAATTTACCATGATTTTTGTCTAAAATTTTTTCCAACAGGCCCATTTTTTAAAATCATTCCACGGTTTCTACCTTAATTTCTACTTTAGCCTTCAAAGTCGTGTTTATGACTGAATCGTGACATGAGAGCATAATTGATAAAATAACAATATTATAAGCAGAAAAAACACTTTGATAAATCAAGCAATATTTCGATGACTTAGACATCATTTACTTAAAATTGCTTCTAAATCACTAGCTTTTATCAAAATGTTTATCTTTATCTGTTAAATCAAGGGTGACCACTAAGGTACTGGAAAATACAATGGAAGGACAACACATTATTTTCCCTGTTTCAGTCAATTGTCAGTTTGTCGGCATTTAAGGATAATCATCTAACAGTTCATCAATCACCAGGGCCTAAAGATTTCATACAAGGTGTAAGAAAAGATGCTACAGCCATAATTTCCCAGACCCATAGGTGTGCTATCATCCCAACATTGACAAGAAAGCGATTTCTCTGATCGAGGTGGATTTAGATGGTGTTTGGGGTTCTGGACTGCTTGAGATGTCACTGTATCCAATTCTTCAATGACTGGAATATTATCAATATTCTCTGTTGTTTTGAGGCTGATAGAAAATTTTGACATGACATATTCACCATCTTTCTCATCTTCATCAATTACTTAAGATGATATTGATGCATCACCCAGTGGACTTATCACGGCTTGGGCCTTTCTTTGAACTTTTATAAAGAACCATGATCTTCTTACAGCCCTTTTGAACACCATTTCCAATCACAGGCTTGGTTTTGCCCGTCTTGTGCCAGCGAACTTGCTCCTCAGTTGAACCATGATCACTCTGTATCTTTCGGCGTTTCCTTTGACCAGTAGCATATGCATTGGTAGTTCGGTGAAAGAAATGGATGCTACCTCCATCTTTTTTGGCACCTAAAGCAAAGCCAGAAATGGGAATCAACACAATAGTTTTGTTAAGCCATAACTACACACAAGTTCAACCCAGAAAAAATTTCAGCATGAAATGGTAGCAGGTAAGTATGTATGAGTAAGATGTGAACTTAAAAGAATAAGCTGACAAAAGAAATTTAATGGACCTATCATGCTTTACAAAGAATTTGAAGCTACCATTAATCAATATGTGGCATCTATACAAATGATGGCTGATGGCATTGTATAAACTCTAGGTAGTCTAGAAATAACAGGAAAAATAATTTCTTTTCTTTTTCTGTTCTGTATGGGCAGATGGATAATACAAGAAGCCAGTACACAAAAGGCACCAAAAAGAAAGGCAAAAAACAAAGGAACGGGATATCCCACAAAAACTATCCATTCCCATTTAAGATTATCTAAAAACCCCAACATTATGAATATCTCCATCCCCGTTGCATCCCAAAATCACTCCAACAAAAAAAATCAAAAAGTTTTCCTTTAATCTATGATCTGGCAACTCTTCCTCACAGAAGATTCTCTTTCCATGTGCAAAAACATAAACATACGGGAGTTATGTGCCAAAACTTGCTACCTTCTTTTCTAAAAGCACTAAAATAGGAGTTCAAGACTTCTTTATCCTTTCTTGCCCTCTATCCTCAACCTTAAAACCTCTTTTGAATCCACCTTGCTCTACTTTGGCAATGTGGCTTGACTGAATAACTCCATGATTAGCACAAATAGATAGGGTGAGAGGGGATCACTGTCTTTGCCTTCTAGAACTTTGAATAAATAAATAAATTGTGGAAGTGCCATTAAATGGGATTGATGCTCAGACATTGGATATGCAGTTATAAAAGAGTCACGAGTTGGAGATGGTAAGAAAGGCATTCTGACTCTATCCTTTGCAATCTGATTCAAGTTGAAGATTTTGCAGGTGGTTTCTTCTTTGAACAGAACTTCTAATAAGAGAGAAAGAATAATAACCTCAAACTTGCTCTAACTTTTTGTAGTATCCCATTCATTCTTTGTATCTGTGCAAGTCTTACAGTCTCATGAAGCAGAAAAAATGGAGTGGATTTTGGAATTGTTTGGATATTCACTTTACTTGCTGCTCTTTAAGGCTTTTAAGCCTTCACAAAGTTCAACATAGCACCTAAAGGGAGGGATTTTCGAGAAGGGAGTGTCCAATTTTTTTTATTTTGCACCATTAAAAGAATTTTACGTTTTTTCATTCTTTGATGATCTATTTCATTTTTGTAATTCTTTGTACAGTAGTTTATCAGTGATGAAACACTTAGAACTGCACAAAGTGGGAAAGAACAAAACAAAAGTCAGGGGCCTGGAAGCTGCCTCACCAGGAAGATTCTCTGGATGGGTGTAGCAGATTCCTTTATCCTCCTCAAGTGTTGGGATGAATTCATCAATAAGCACATGTGGCTTTGCATTTCCAACTCCACATTTTGCTGCCAGATGTTCTAAAATCTGTGCATCAGATGGATCAAACTTCACACCAACAGGCAGACCAGGCCATTCATGAGAAACCTGCATAACAAAAGTTGCAGAACAAAAATATTAAGAAATTTTTTGTTTCTTAAAAGAAATCATAATTCCCCAATTAAGTTCATGAAGAACTTCCATATTACATTATTTAAAATGGCACTAAGATAACATTTGAAACCAGAAAATGAAACTAAAGCAACATTTATAGGTTGTTGAGTTTGGAGTGAATTATTACACCGCCTTACAATTCGATTCAATCTGGATTACCTTACCAGTACTTAATCTTGTTATTATCAGTTCAAGTTAGTTACATTAAACAATACTACATGAAAATTTAATGTTCTCTCGCAAAGTTAATGGGATATGAATAAAATTTTGTAGTCATGCAACTATCAGTAAGAGTCAAAGATTTCAGCTCAGCTTACATCACTGTTATCAATACGATGATGGCAATTTGGGCATTCACGGTTTGCCCCGCAATCTTTGATTTGAGAGGCAAAAGATTGAGTAGCGTTTTTCACTTTCCTAGCTATCCCTCTGCTGTCAACAAGCCAAGTCCTGCATAATGATATGCTGTAAGTCTGAAGTTTCAAAACTCACCCCAAACACCGAAAAACAAAGAAAAAATAGTTACAGAATAAATCAAAAAATGCAGTCCATTACACCAAAGAAAAAAAAAATCTGTGAATCATAAACAAGCATCTAATATCCCACACTTCCAGTATCTCTTCCCTAAACAGGATATCCTCAAAATGAGAATCCCGATCAGAAAACAAGCAAGCCCACAACAGCATTAACCCGGCATTCTATCAGCAAATAAAAAACGACACAAACCCAAATCGAATGGGGAAATGGGTTCATGATGCATATGAACTGACCCTAATAGTGGGCCCCTAAGAATCGGACTTGGGACTCTCTCAGAACCCAGACGGAGTTTGTTTCCAAATCCAGAAAAACAAAAGCAGAAATCGAAAAAAAAAGGAAGAAAGGCAAAAGCAAAATACAAAAACATGTTTTTAGGTATACCCCCACACACACATATGAAGAATGCAAAACATTGAGCGAGAGACGAAGAGAAGGTCTTGCTTGTTTCTCCACTACACTAAGTTAAGCCCAAGTGAGAAGAGAGAGAGAGAGCAGGAAAATTCAGCAGGAGCCGTTAAGAGGCTCGGAAGGTTGAGCTGAGGTTCGGGAGTACAATATTCGAGCGACGATGCCCAAGCCCGTAGCCCACCGTTGGTAAGCCTAGCTCGAGGCTGGAGGTCCGGACAGACTGTCGGGCACTTAAACAGCTTTGAAAGTAGAGCAGAGGGGCGTTCTGGTATTTTAAGTAAAGACTGGCTGCTTGCTTCCCAAGCCAAGTAAACAGACGTTTGACAGAGTGGTAAGTACGATGTTACTCTCCTTTAATCATGGGTTTTTAACCTTTTACTTCTTACATTTTACATCGTTTGTATGTGTTTAGTATTTAAAACAAATTGACATACTGCACGGTTTTGGACATCAAGTCGTTGTAGTATAGTGGTAAGTATTCCGCCTGTCACGCGGGTGACCAGGGTTCGATCCCCGGCAACGGCGACAACTTTTGAATTAAATAAATGATTACCGTTGGTTACTAACTTGCTAAACGAATTATCATCCCTTTTTTTATTTTTTGATAAATAAGCATAACATAATATATAAAATAACAAGCATCCATTTTATTTTATTTATGGAATCTATCCGTTTTCGAATCATCATCCATTTTATTCATTTTATTTTTACTTTTTTGATAAATAAGTATAACAGAATATATAACATAACAAGCATCTATTTTATTTTATTTATGAAATCTATCCCGTTTCACTCAGCTTTCTCATGTCAATCAAGAATTCCAATGGTTTGAGTGAGTTCAAAGAGCTGAATAAAATGTTGGGTCACATTTCTAAGGCTTAATAATGTCAATCAGGGATGAAGAGACTTACATTAAAAAAAGAAAAAAGAAATTGGAGAAAAGGCATTTGGATGAAATTTATTTTACAAATGATAATACATCACAGCAACCCCCAACTCCAAAATCCTAAAAAAGCATGTTGGGTATGTCTTGAAGATTAAAGTCCATGTAAGAGGAGAGCGTGTGTGCCCATGCAGCAGAAGCAGAAGCAGAAGCAGAACCATGATATCAGAACAAATTAACAGTTTCTTTATCAAGATGTAGTTTTGTAATACTTTTTGAGGGCTATTATGGATGGGTTCATTGTGCTTTTCTCTAACAGTTGCACCTCAGGGGATGGGGGATGATCAGCAGCAGAGGTTAAAGCAGGAGAAGCACCCTTTTGGGTCGGTCTCCGTACTGGTTTTCGGGGTTTCTCCTGAGCCGTCTCTAACCGCCATCAACGAGCTTGTACCTGGGGACTCTGGTGGCAACACAGCATTCTCAGAAGTGAAAACCCTCGGTGGGGGGACCATGGCGGCGTCCGGAGGTGAGATCGTGGAGAGATAATGTAGGAGCATCTGTATTATTTGGCTGAAATTCGGCCTAGCATTTGGGTCCTCTTTCCAACATGAAGTCACAATTAAAGCCAAGTCCTCCGGGAGGTCGTCCGCACTAGGCCTCACATTCTGAAACCCAAAAAAAAAAGGAAGGGGGGGAGAGAAGCTGTAAGTCAAGATGACTAGAAAGAATGTCATAAAATATGGGAGGAAATAAAATACTTAAGCAAAAGCGGGAAGGTAAGAAACCATTGTTTAGACAGAGTATGTTGACTACAGTTAAGCTAGTGTTCATGCATTTCCCTCCATCCTTTGACCTCTTCTAGAAAGATAAGGAGTCTCACAACTTTTAGGTGTAAGTCCCTAAATGCATTCCTCACTCACATCTATGGTGCCTAATTGTGATTGGACGCGCCTAAAGTAACTTCCAAGCGCATTATTAGAGAATTCTTATCCAGAAGTCTCAGAGATTTTCCAATCAAGCAAGTTTGAAATTTTTGACATTCAAGCAGTACTAGTGTTGCAGTTTAATGGTAACCTCCAGAAACCCCAGTGAAGCAAGATTTTTCAATGAAGTTCCAACGGATTAATTCAGTGATTCACAGACATTGCTCCAGTGAGCAAATATATTATTGTTGCATCTGAATCCCAAAAAGATGGGGGTAGGGGGAAACGGAGGTGTATCGTCTGTAAGTCATTTTTAACATAAGCAAGTACCTTATATCTCCAGTATCTTGAATAAGTGGGGGAAAAAAACCACTATAAGGGTTCAAACAGAACAATTCTGTAATCATGACTATAAGTTTTCCTTCAATCTTTTTTCCAATATCACAAGGGGGATCTCATACAGGAACTAGTTTTAATTCCATTCTTCCCTGAGATGAGCTTCTAAATGCAGCCTCAGAATATCTTTTGCGAACCATTTTTTACATAGGTAACATTGGCTGATAATGCCTTTTGTGTTTTGGAAGGAAGTCAACAGAAAGATTAGGTGATTAGGCACATATAATTCTAAGGGAAGAGATAAATTACCTTGAAAGCAGCTGCATAGGCTGCCTGCAGATTTGACATGCCTTCAAATGGCAACTTATTATGAATGAGTTCCCACAGTACAATAGCAAAGCTGTAGGCATCCACCTTATGATTGTAATGCTTCTTCTCTCCATGCCTCAATGTTACTGTGCTATAAAGCTACACCAAAGTGAAAAGCAAACGGTTATCATTCTGGAATTTCCTCCATTGTAAAATAAATAGATACAGTGTTTAAGGTTAATTTAAAGTACCTCTGGAGCCATCCAACGATAGGTGCCAGTTTCAGCAGTCATCATCTCCGTTAATGACTCCTCTGGCTCTAGCCAAATCATAAGTTTGACAGTTTTTGTGATCTGCGGTCAGGAATCAAGTTTCTGGGAAAGGAAGAAAAAAATTTGTCAAGCTTTGCCTCTTTTGAGAATCTATAATCAATGACATTTTGCATCATAACATAATTTAACATATAAATGTTGGAGTCGTCCGAATATGCAGAACAAAACCATTGCATTAACAAATACTCTTTAGAATAAATAAATAAAAAAAAAGTTAGTGGAAGATACAAAACAGTCAAATGCAAATATTATAGAAACATATGTAGCCTAAGGTAAGTGTTAGAGATATTCAACCATGTTTAAGAATTTGTTGGCAGAAAACTGCCATTGAGTAAAAATTGAGTCTGCTTCATTAGGTCCATCCATTCATTTTGGAATTCAAACAGAACCAATGAATCTTTATAAAGGATGTCTGTGAATTTGAGTGATCCAACCTTAGAACTGCCAAGGAGAAGTGAAATAAGTGACCCACTTGACGTTCCTAAATCAAATCATCCATTCAATTTCAATAAGCACTTTAAACATGAAACAAGTGAATCTTCAGATTCCGTGCATCATAAACATGGTCAAAAAATCATCTCAGCTGGTTTCTATCAAATCCAATTTACAACCCAACTTTCATGAAAAGAAACATTAAAAGGGTCTCTCCCAAGATCCACATATCTAGATTTTTAGAAGCTTTACACGTAAAAGTAAGGTAACAACAAAAGCATCATCTTGAATATTGATTTGTGATTAACATACTCTTCATGCATAAAATCGCACACAAATGAAACAAGAAAGAAGGTTTTACAGTCCCATTAAATTTCAAGAATTTCCCAGGCAACCAAAATGAATCAAACATACACAAAACATGGTGAGAAATAATTAAGTACAAATGTTAGTATCTTTCCAGCCCTATCTTGTTAGAGTTAAAGGAAATAAAACCCTTTGGAGCATTTTTACCTGAAGCTGAAAATCAAAAGCATCTTTATCATTATAAAAACTCATAAATACTGAGTTTAATATTTTATCTGCAATTAACTAAAAAAACTATTTGTAATTTTTTTAATTTAGATAAACTATTAGGATTGATAATGTAAAATTTTGATCTTGTTAAAGTGAATTTTAATTTGTATCAACCATATTTAACAAAATATCAATTGCATAAAATTTTATTTATCTAAATTTAAATAATATTATATCATAAGTTTTAATATTATTTGTTTAGGATAAAAATTGAATAGAAACAATAATTTTACTGTAATCATAGGAGATATTAAGAAAAACGACGAAGCAGCATAATCAGGATGTAGCTTTCTGATAACTTGCTTATGCACCTTCACAGTTGATATTAAGACCCTGCATTTAGGATACAGATACCAAACTTTGTTGGAAAAAAAAAAGATTTTGCACAAAGATTAAAAAAAAAAAAAGATAAAAAAGAAGAAGAAGCAAAAACCACATGACCAAGATGCGGTTTCAAATTTAATTATTAAAAAGATAAAAACAAAAAATTAAAAAAACAAAATAAAAAACCCTCTGTTTACCATGTGGAAAAAAGAGAGATTTAACAGCATTTTCTTGGGATTTTCAAGGCCACATGATTTTACCAAAAGGGTTATTCTGCAATATCCATCACCCTCAGACCTTTTCAGCTAGGGAAGCAAATGATACTCTCACACAAAGGTTGTCTAAGTGCAACACCAGCTTCAATTTTTCAGCTTTGGACCAAAGTTATGCCATTGAGAATCTTCTTCGTATCCACAAAGGAAGATATTCATGAAGATATTTGGCTTATGCCTTTTGGAATCTTCATAGTCAGAAGCTTATCTCTGCGCATTTGGCTTTAACTTCTTGCTGAATGGGTCTTTCTAGTTAGCCCATAGTACAACTACAAGAATCAAACATATAGCAACTTACTCAAAAAAAAAAAAAAAACTCTGATCCCTGTATCCTAGGGTATGGGGGTTGAGCAAGCCTTCGGCTCATGCATACACACCCTAAATCACACCCCCAACACCATTAATAATGCCAATAAGAAAACAGGCACAATAAAGAGAAATCGCAGTCAATGATCATGTAAACCAAATCTCTTCTAACTTGAAATCATAAAAGAGGCAACATGACAATACTTGAAATAAGTTCTGGAACTGCTTAATTTCCAGTATTGAAAAAAAAAAGCTAGGTTCATGATTGTGAATCAAATGAAATGCCGTTAAAGTTGGAAACACAACGCAACCTTAAATAACCAAATTTGGAAAATATTACATGTATGCTTTCTACCATTCATAGATTCAATATTTTCATTTAAATCAGAGTAGTGTGTTAGAGTATAAGACCAGATGCAATACAAATAAGGATTCCAAAAGTGACAAGGAGGTAGTGGTTCATCGAACTACAATGCAACTGTCTGCAGAAACTTCTCATAAAAATAACACTAATTGAAGCTCAATATGCTTAGCTAACCAAAAAAGAAGGTGAATGATAATGAAATCATACCAGGTTTCAGGTCACGGTGTATGATCCCATGAGAATGTAAGCATTCCATTGCTCGAGCAATGTCCAGTGCGAAACCAACAGCCACCCTTGTATCCAAGCACCTTGGCGCATTCAGTAGGTATTTTCGTAATGCTCCCCCAGTAGGAAGCTCAGTAACTATTACCGTGACGGGTTCTTGCAGCGCCAATGAACTGGTCATACAAAGCTTATTAGATAACTGGGTATTCATACATTTCAGAAATTAGTGCACCAGATTCCAATCAAGGTTTCAGTGCCCAAAAGAAATCTACACAGCAAACACCATTGACTACCTTCACCCCTAAATTTTTATGTTGAACTCTGGACAGCATAGCAGCCTCTCTTACCAAACCACGCCCTTCTCTCTACTTGGCTCCTCCTCTGGTGTGTCTCCTTTGTGAACAATTTTGATAGCAACATTCTGGTTCTTGTACCTGGGGAAAAGAAATAAACTAAACAGTGAGACCCCATATTTTCAAAGGATCAACTGGAGTAGATGGGAAAACTGATCCAAAATGAAATTCTAGCAGCAGCACATTTTAATTGTCTTTCCTCCCACCCACCCAAAAGGTGGCTCATAAAGAAAAACAAGGAGTTTTGACTTTTGAGTCCCATCCTGTACGTTATTTTTAATCTCAAAAACAGACTCCCAAATCCCAATATATGTCTGATTTTAGAAATCTAACAGTTGTTCCTCTCAATTTTTACAGTAGAAGAGAGGAAAAAGAAACAAAAAATAGATAATTCGAGATTAGATTATAAAGAAACAGCAACAGAAACCCTCCCAAGTGATATAGCGGAGAAAACTAGGAAATTGATCAAAGATCAGTCTCAAGCGATGTTGACTTACTTTCCTTCATAAACTTTGGCATGAGCACCTTCTCCAATTCTCGGCCCAACAAACAGTTGTTTTGGATCGACAAGCCACTTGACATCTAAATTGAACTCCTCCGACGCATAGAACCCATTCCCAGATCCCATTTTCCCCCTCAAATCAATAACTGAATCAGCATCTACTCACTAAATAACCCAAAACCCTGGTGTTCGCCACTCATTCGAAGTCAACAACCTCCAAAAATCGCTAAACATTGGATAACGGGAAGACATGCACCGCTCTATTCAACAGACCCATCTCATTCCCGAAGATTTTTTTAAAAAAGGGAAAAGATTAAGAGATGCTTTAGTTGGGGAGGCAAAGAATAAAACCCCACATGTTTCAGAAACACCCACCAATAATCCCGGGAAAGAAAAAAAAAACAAAGCAAAACCCAAGAAGCGGCGTCAGAAACAGAGAATTAAAAGCCCTCTTGAGAACAGAGGGGAGCAAGGAAAACCGAGACGGGGAGGTAAGGATGCAGAGGGAAAACAGGTTGTAAAAGAGATTTGGAGAAGTGGGTGGTGGTGGTTTGAGACTAAGAAGTCTTTTTCTCCGCGTCTAGAACTGCCCTGTTCTTGATCTGCAGATAAAGCCATAGGAGGGTGGGGTCTTTGTCCAAGAGAAACAGTGGGTTTGGGTTGAAAAATATAGAAAGGGGAAGGAGTGGAGACAGGGATGGATAGAAAATTTGGAGGAATTGTGGATGCTGTGAAGATATATCATATATCACATATATGATGCAATAAATTCTACTTTACATATATTCTGAAAATTCTTAAATTATTATAGTGGGAGGTACTGAACAAAAAATAAAAGTATTGAATATAGCACATGGACATTGATCCTCAACATGGGGACAACACCGCTCTCTACCCACATCCATTGCGCCCTCCTCTTCAATCTCCCACACACACCCCCATTTCTTCTTCCATTTTTTTCCTAACTGAACATTCATTCATTCTTTTTCTTTTTCTTTTTTTTTTACAGAAATTATTATTTTCAACAACTTTCCTGTTTTTCTTTTCTTTTTCTTGTATTTGATTGTTTTGGAAGAATAAAGTTGTGTGAAAGGCAAGCCTCATTGACCTTTCAAATCCCAACATATTTAAATTGGAAATAGTAACACCGACATGGGTTTCCTTTGAACAGAACATTGCTCCTCAAAGAAGTGATTCACTAATCTAAACATCACTGTAACTGATATTTCTTTGAACTTTAATCATTTTCATTAAAAGGGATTATGCAAATCATAACATCTTTTCACTTTCCGGTCTTGAAAGAATCATTGATTTCCTCCATTGTGTCGATGTAATTGCTGGTTTATACAGAAACTTCCATGATTGGGCTCCCTAAGTTGTTTGAACATGGGCTCCATTGGTAAGGTAAATTGCAGAGCAAAAATAAATCAAATGTCCTTTCTTCTTATTTTCTTTTCTTTTTTTTTTTCTTAATTTTAAATATGCATATAAAATTTTAAAAACAAAAACATTTTCCCACTCAACTATTGAGTTTGGATTAAAACTGAGTAGTCAACAGTGTGTGTATTCGTCGAGTATGACTTTAAATTCAAAATTATAGTCAATGATAATTTTATTGACAGTTTTAACTTGAGAGATAATTTAGTTGATTTAGATTTTGGTTAGCTTTCTAATACTCATCGGTTAGAATCCCTTTCAAGCCTGTTTGAGGATTTACTCAACTATTAATTTAAAGTCTCAATAAGTGTTTATAAAGGAAATCAAAATTATGATACTAACGGGAATAAAAAATATATTAATATCAGGTTTGGCTTCTGAATTTTGTTTAAAAAACAATAATTTTGCTTAAAACTCCTTATCATTATAATTCAGATCAGGAATAGGAAATGTAGTCCTTTTTTTTTTTTCTCAATTTCTCTTTGCTAACCCCTCTTCCTTTAAGTAATGATAGGATGATTTTTTACTAACCTCAAATTACACCTTTCCATCATTTTCTTTATATATTTTTCCATCATTTTCTTTATCAATAAAATAATTATTTTATAAATATCTAGTTTTTTATTTGTTTTATTGTGATTTAATTGTCTTAGTGCAATATATGGTTGTTATCGTCTTGATATGACATGTAGATGTTTTGTTTTTTGTTATCGTGATGTGATGTTTATTTGTATGTGATTTAAAAGCGATAAAATGCATCGAGGAATCCGAATCTGATAAATCAGTCGATGAGGCGTTCATATATTATGTGTAGGCTTTGAATCGATTTATTATGTTATTAATGTAAATATGATTTCATCATTTATGATTTTTCATAATTTTGATTTTATATTTTTATCGATATACTATTAATTTGAATCAATAAAATTAATTTTATTTTTAAAATAAAATCCAAATCACTATTAGTACCACCCACCCATATGGCAAATAATATGTGACCCTAATATTTAAATCTTAACTTTTTATAATATAGTTAAATTTGCATTCAATAAGTTGGTAAAAATAATGATACAATTAATGCATTATTTTTGGAAATATTATTATTAAAGATGATAAGCGAGCAATAAATGTTTGCGAATCAAATTATTCGAAGGCCTAGCAAATAATGGCGGTCCAATAATGACCCAAATAATTCCCCAAAATAAAATTCCATAATTAAAAAACAAAATTGGATTCAACAAATGCCTAATATCCTATGTGTACGTTTCCAAAACTCAAAAGTACAAGGGTGGTGTTGGGCAGGTGTAGACGTGGACATGATGTCAGTGTGCCACCTAACCCCTCTTCAGGACCCTCAGTGGACTGAGCCTCATGGGCCTTCCCCTCAGACTTTTTGGCCCCAAA
Source organism: Tetrastigma voinierianum (assembly GCA_016808115.1). Classification (NCBI taxonomy): domain Eukaryota; kingdom Viridiplantae; phylum Streptophyta; class Magnoliopsida; order Vitales; family Vitaceae; genus Tetrastigma; species Tetrastigma voinierianum. The sequence continues at coordinate 27,819 of JAEQBH010001293.1, forward strand.
ACCATGACAAATTCCATTGGACTTTTTCCTACCTGGACCTCAGTCGGTGAGTTGGGCCTTCCCATAGTTGACCACCAATTTTTTTATTCATCTTTAAGGACAAAGTTAATCATTTTTTAATATAATATAATAAATTATCTCTATTGAAATTTAAAACCTTTATTTCTTTAAAAATTGAACGTTCTAACCAACTAAGGTATGTTTATAACATTAAAAATTAAACCCATCTAATTTTGATAACATTAAAAAGAGGAAAAAAAAACACCTAATAACACCTTTTTCTTTTCCATTGACCTTTTTTCATTTTTAAGTTTCTCAACAGTTGACAGGTGCTCGTGCCGGTCACGTGATGTGGGGAGGGTGGAAGACATGTGACATGACGCTTTGGAGAAATGGGGGATGTGGATAACTGTGGCCTGTAGGTAAGACAAGGACGCCTTTGTATTTATATATTATAAGTAAATTCACGCTTCGTGTTTTGTTCTATTTTTGGCCTTTCCTTTATAATTATTGGACTACGTGAAATCTAAATATCTAATCATACTTTAATTTCCCCTAGTTATTTATAAAGCAAGACCCTCTTATCCAAAGTTTTCCTTTAGTCTCATTCCTTTATTATTTGAATTATATTTCAAGGATAAATACTTTAATAAGATTTCTTTTATAATTAAATACTTTAATTATAATATAATAAATAATTTATATTATGATTTAAACACGAAATCCGTTTTCCCTTTATGTTATATCTTTTTAAAACATCGACGATTTAACACATACATGATGACTACTTTCGATGAATTGAAAAAAAAAAGAAAAAGTTAGAGTAAGACTTTGAATTGGATGGAGGCGGCGACATGTTTGATTTTTAAGTAGAAGTGATGGGAGTGTGGGGGGAGGTTTTAGCGTGGGCGCATGGGCACCAGGCATATGGAGATGAGCTTTTTCCACAATCATATTGTCTAGTCTAAATAGGAATGCTCCTCGATTGATGCGAAAAACAACAACCTTTTCTAATCATATGTTTTTAGTACGTGCACGTTTTTGTTGCATTAGAATTTTGTTTTTCTCCACTTTCAAATTTTATGAAGTGAAATTCATATTCCTTCGAATCCGAATTAGATTTTGGAAAAGCTTTTTAAACCCGAATAATCTATTTCCATAGGCGGATTTACTTGGGTTTAAGAGGGGTGTGTTAAAGTGAAAAAAAAAGAAATCGTTTTAAGGTAGAAGTTTTTTAATTATTGTGTTTAATGCCCCTTCATGAAATTATTTATGCTATTTATGGCTTTATTTTTTTTTGGGTCCGACACTATTTCCATACCCATTCCAAATAGGACAGGTACGATAGGCTTTTAATGCATGGTTGAAAATGCATAATGATGTTAATTGGATCTCTTAATCAAGTGATAAGAAATCCATTGACAAGTATATCCTTCCGTTCTCGAAGTTGCATTATTTGGTCAAAATGTGAAAGTTGAATTATTGCTTTAGAAATGATACGTGTTAAAGCTTAATTAGTACGATTCGTGATTACAATAGTGAAGCTCAGTTGAGTTGAATTAATGCTTATTTGACCATAACAATAAATTGAAAATTGATAAGTAGACATCAATAAAGAGGAGACACGCGTCTAATGCAAATGATGAAAATCTAACCTATATGAACGAAAATATTAGAAACATAGTCTTAGTTATTTAGATCTAACACTAAGGTGAGATTTTTTTTTATTTAATGTTGAAGTTAAATAGCTTTCAATATTAAGTTATTTGTTTTTAATTTTCACGACCTATTACTGAAATTTTTAAAAAAAAATTCTTAATAGAAAAAATGAAAATATTTGTTTTTACATTTAGAAAAGAGAAGTCGTTTTTATAAAAATAAGAAAAACTTGTCATTCTTGACGAGAAGAAGAATTTAGCAATATCTGCGTGCAGAGATACAGTGAGAGGGTTTGGGACGGGGTGGTCTGACCATTTATTTCGTTTATTTTTCGATTTACAAAGCATGCCGTTTAAAAAAATTAAATAAGTAGGGACGGAGATGAAAAAAATTTTAATTCGCGTTTACATTTAATTTTTGTTTTATTTTTTTTATTTTAATTTTTTTATATTCTAACATTTTTATTATATTAAAATTAATATTTTTCATAAAATAAAAATATTATGAACCACATAAATTATTTATTAAAAAACATTATAATAATAATTATTATTTATATGAAAGTATAAAAATAAAATAATAAAAATTATTTTTAAAAATATAATCAGTAATTTAATTATTATTATTTTGGATAATGATTTATATTCTTCGTTCAGGTATGTTTTAGAAACAATTTATTTATTTCGAGTTGACTTTATTTTAAATATGGAACTTAGCTCAAATCATTCGTGACTTTAGCGATTTTAAGTAAAAATCTCGTCTTGAGTCATTAATGACTTATATTGAGAAAATCAGAAAAATTCCGTTTTTATGCCGAGAATTAAATGAAACTTTTTTGAGTCGGCTACAGGTTCGCGATCACGAATTTAATGGCGCGGTCAGGTTTAAATTCGTAGATATCACAGAAAAAATTCCAGAACACAATGATGCATAATGATTATTATTTTGATTAACGTTTTCTTGAATTTTAGCAGAAAATTCCCCAATTTTCTACGGTTTCTATAATGCTTGATACACGAGCCAGTTAAAGCAGATTAAAATTAAATTAAACATGTCGTTAAGAGTGAGACGGGGACGAGGCAAAATAATGCGTCCCGTGCCATCCACTTTGACTCACATGTGTTAAGCAAGCAGCTTGTATTTAATCTTTATTAAAGTATTGATTAAAAATTTCCGAAAAGTTACATTCGTTAAGTAAAAAAAAACCAGCGGCAGTAATTTGAAGGTAAATAAACTTTACGGCGTTAATTTGTTCATTTTTAAATTTTCATGTTTTATTCTTTGAAATTTTAAAAGTTATGAATAGAAAAGTGAAAATATTTAGGCACTACATTGAAAAAATCATTTTCGCAGACCAGAAAAAGCCATCATTCTGTGAAGAATGCTTAATATACCTTCTTAGGGATGGTCGGATGACGGGAGGGTTTGAGGCGAGCGGATCCCATCGATGACTTCGTTTATATTTTGATTAAACATGCTTTATTTAAAAAATTAAGCGGAAGTGGGCGGATGGAAAAATTCGGAAACTTGTCAGTTTACATTTATTTTTGTTTATTTCATTTTATTTTATATTTGTTTTTATTATATCACAATTAATAATTTTCATAAAAATAAAAATATTATGAATTTTTACTCAAAATTATTTATTAAAAACATTATATGTAATTATTATTTATATTAAAATATAAAATAAAATAATAAAAAAAATTATTTTAAAATATAATTGAAATGAGTTTATTATTATTATTATTTTGGATATATGGATTCAATATTCGTTAGAGGATAGTTTATAGCACTACGAAAACAATTTATTTATTTTCATTTCACTTCATTTTAAATAAACTTAGTAAGTCGTTCATTCGATTTTAAGTAAAAATCTTTGTCGCAGTCAACTAACTTAATGGCTGCTCCTTGAGAAAATGGGAAAATTTTAAAACTTTGTCTCCGGAAGTCGACCAAAAGCTTTTAAGATTAAACAGATTTCGCTGAGAGGCAAAGATTTAGCGACACGTTCGTTTCGTCATCAGAGATCTAGATAATTTTAGAAATTCAATAACCGTATAATGATTTATTATTTTATTAACGTTTTGTCGTTTTTGAAAATTTAATTTTATACAGTTTCTGAGTAAATCGCGATACTTAGTTTGAGAAAATAGCTCAAGCCAGTTAAGCCGGTGGAAATTAAAATTAAGCATCCATTTAAGATGAGGCGGGACGGGGCAAAAATAATCGGGTCCCTAGTTATTAAACCACTGCTAAATTCTGCAATGTTAAAAAGCAAGCAAACTTATCACCCAGCTCTTTATTAAATCTTATTGATATTAAAGGTACGAAAAATTATATTCGGCGTTAAGTAAAAAACAAGCGCCAAGCCCAATGTTGAAAATTAAATTAAACTAGCGTGGTTGGCGAATATAACTGGATATTAGCAGACGGATTATTTTGGGTTCACGTCATGATGCTCTTAATATTGCGATTTAATTTAATTTTAATCGGGTTTTAGCGGGTTCGGTATTGTTACCATCGTAAGCCGAAAAGATTAGAAATTTTGAAATAACGAAATGTATCATGCGCCAGCCATGGGAATTGGCTAGAAAATGCAGATGCCGGATGATAGCGAACTGCGCGCACATATTCGTGCTGCGAAATCTAATTGACTCAAGTTTCGTCGAATTTTGAGCAGTGAAGGCCTGTTAAAATTCAAAGTCAATAAAATGATCGCTGTTTCATTTAAAATACAAATCGTTTTCGCAGAACTTAATTCGAACAAGAATACGAACCATGTATCCAAAATAATAATAATAGTTCATCCGATTATATTTTAAAATAATTTTTTATTCTTTTATTTTTATACTTAATATAAATAATAATAATACTATAATGTTTTTAATAAATAATTTATAAAATTGATAATATTTTTTATTTTTATGAAAATATTAATTTTAATATAATAAAATAAAAAGAAAATATAAAAAATTAAAATTAAAACAATAAAAAATAATGTGAACGGAAAAGGAAATAGAATTTTTCCGCATCTCGCCCGATCTGTTTAATTTTAAATAAAGCACAGTTTCAGACCAAAAAATAAATCGAACCGGACGGATGGGACCGCCCGTCTCAAACCCTCCCGCCGTCATCCCTAAGAAACAGATATCAAGCAACTCTTCTTCTCGCGGACAACGACGAGCTTTTTCTTATTTTTGGCGAAAATTGATTTTTTCTCGAATGTAAAGTTCCAAATATTTTCACTTTTCTATTCATAATTTTTTTAAATTTCAACAATAAAGTCGAAATTAAAAAACAACTTAACGGTGTTCTATTTAAATTTCAACATTGCTCAAACAAACATCACCTAAAAGTCTACCCTTTAATATAACTATTCCCTATTATGTAATGATCGATCATTAATTAGTTAGGTACTCTAAAAGAAATTTTATATCTTTTTTTTTTAGATAAATTCAATTTTTATTATATCATAATAATCTATTATATTCCTCAAAAATTTGTTCTCATTAAAACTCGAACCTTGAACTCATCTCCTCCATTTGCTAACATAAGCTCTTAATCACTTGAGCTCCTATATCCGTTATTATTTTAATTAGATGGCATGTGAAGTGAACAAAAATTGGATCAAAGGATTAGGTCTCATATCGGGTCAAAAACAACCTGAAACAAAACTGAGGGACTAAATGAAATGATGTTGATTAGGCATGATAAGCTGTACAAATATGGGTATGAGCACAACAGTGCCCGACTCATTAGAATCGGACACTTGACGACTTTATAGACGAATTGAGTACTTGTAATGTCCATTTGCACAATAGGCTCTATTGTCCTTGAGGATCTGCCTCGTTCAACTTAAAATAACCAGCCTACGTTGATATAGGTAGAGTCATCAGAATCATTTATCTCATACTTTAATTGACTGGCGTAAGCATGATCCGAATCATTCATTCACCAAGCCTTTTTTGACACCTATTATTAACAGATGAAGATAACCGCTCCATGATCCCACAAACTACTGTATCAAAGGACAAATAAAAGCATGACATATAAACAAGAAAAGCCTATAAAAAAAAAATAAAACTAATGAAAAACGCTAGCAAGAGACTTGTGAATTCCTTTCAACATGTTTCATGGATTCCCACGTAGAAAAAATAAAAAAAATGTGAAGGTAGAATGATAATTTTTTACAAGAAATTAGGTAGAATGCCTATATCAATCATGAATATTCAAATATAACATATATCTATTTTCACTCATATGCTATCTTTTACATTAAGTATTTTTTTATAATACCTTTTACATCAAGTATTTAAAAATGTCTTAAGAGTTTAATTAATATAAATTACTCAATATGCATGTATAATCTTTTATAAGTGTATACGTTATGGGAACATTAAATTTTCTTAAATATCATTATAAATATTTTTTAAGTTATAAAGGAAAAATGTTATATAAGACGGAGATGGTTCATAAATACTTTACATGTTGTATAGATTAAGGAAAAATGAGAGATATCTAATAGAGCGAGAGGTTTGTGGACCCTATTACTGTGATAAAAAGATTGATTTAAATTATGTTTAACAATAATTATAGAGATGATTTTAGTCTTTCTAATATCTGAAAAATTAAAAATGTTAACTGTTACAAATATTGTAAATGTTTAAAAAAATCACTACCAAGTACCAACCACACTCCCAATGTCAGATTTTATTTCAAGGTAAAAATTATTGGAAAATGGCCAAAGTTGGTTAACAAATATAGATTCTAAAAAATAGCACAGGAAGCATTTTATGGAATCGATGTATTATTGAAGTCAAAAACCTACATAATAACCTTCCTCTGACCCTTATAGTCAAAGCTACCAAAAATCAGGCCAAGCAGATCACATGATTCTCTCCTCTGATTTTGGGTCATCACATCACATGGTATCTTCTCCAATGCTTTTGGGTCAATGACTTAAATCTTCCTCTATCGTACGAGCAATCAATTCATTTAAAATAATTTAATATTTATTAAAATTTAAGAAATAATGTTTTTAAAAAATTTTATAATATTTTTTGATAAATAATTGATAGACGATTTCTTATGAACTTTTTTTTTTTTTTAACTTCTATTCCTTTTGGACTACGTCTTTTGTTTCTAGATTTGAACATCGATCTTCATAAATCAATCCATTCATTTATTATTTGAGCCAAATGACAACACTTTATAAATCCATGAAAGAAGTATTTTTATTATATTTAAAATAAAAGAGTTTTTTGGATCAAATAAGTTAAATCCAATAACTTATTTGCTATATTACGAAAATACAGATCGAATCATGATGGATCGGGTCATTGATAGGTGTGAATCATACTAGCATCTATAACTTGTTTTTTAGATGTTTTTGTAACCTATATACAGGTCTCACCAGATTCTAAATATTACAATAATATTCATTGCTATATTTATAGGATTTGGCATGAAAAAATCAATACATGAACTGACAAAAGCTATGGCGTTAACTGCTCAGTTTCTAATACTGAAAAAGATAAGGTCACCATGGTTTAAGGCTTCAATAGAAATAAAACCCTAAGCAATCAAAAGAAAGCTTCCTGGCTTACATGTGCAAAGGAGGTGATTATCAAAAGACTCCCTTAGTTCGCTCAAGGGTAGAAGATATTCGTCGAGGCCAAATTTCAATAATTTTCCATTTCCTGGTAACGTGATAATGTTTGTGACTTTAATTATATCCGTTTTTGGAGGGAACATCCTTAGGGTTTTTCCTCCTTCTTCTTGGCAGTTAAATCCATTTAGGGCGCTTGCATTTTGTTTACGTCCTTATTTGATTTGGAGTCATGATATTGAAGATCTAACTCAGCTTAGATAGTTTCCACAAATGTGGTGGTAGGTTGGCATTTATTTTTCACATTTAATTTGTTTTAGAATTCCTAAACTCTACTATATTTGTAAATCTTTTAGTATTATATTTATCTTAAATATGATTTTGTTGAATTACTTTATTGCAATTAGTAGCTAAACATCTTATAGTTGATTGTGAAGCCGATGTTCGTTTATATATATTTTACGATGGTTTTAAGTAATCCATGCTATGGATGTTAGTTGGTGTAGTTATTAGGATTATTATGGTTTTAATTAATTAATCTTGCAATAGTGAGTCAAGGTGGACACCCTACTTGTGTCCTGGCTGACAACCCGTCAACCTATTGTAAACCTCAAATATTTCCAAAGGTCCCCATATCATACTTATTTCCGCATATTTAATTCACAAGAAAGGCAAAATGTATGTTATACATTACTTACATGTAAAACCGAATATTTTATCCACAATATTTTAAAATAATCGACAGCCAGCAAGACTAAGTTATCACTGAGCTCCAAACGCTCTCCTCCCTCGCACACTCCTGGAAAATAATTTCCAGCCACGAGGCGTAATAATGCCCAAGAGAGAAGATTCCTACAAGGGTTACTCCTCACTTAAAATACACATACAATGACGCATGTATTTTAGTACCACCATAAATCGGATGCTATAGACCGACATTTTCGCTTCTCGCTCGAATGAAACCTACGACTCCATTTCCATGTATCTGTGAGAGAACGAAGAGAAAAAAAATAAAAAATATATTATCTCTTCACGCCTAACTCTCCCAAATATCCTCCACATTTTTGCACTTTCATTCATTTTTTTCGTTTTTTATCATTTATTTGGCTATTATTATTATTATTTAAATATATGACTCCATATTACCTCATTCAAGTCTGTTTCTCACTCAAACAATTTATTTATTTTCAAGCTCAATTTATTTTTTAAACGAATCCTAAATGCTTCATTTCCTCGACTTCCGAGATTTTCAGAAAATATCGCCTTTTCCTCGCTTCACGGACAACTTATCACCCAAAAATCATAAAATATTCCGTCGCTTTTGAATCGCTGACGTTAAAATTTTATGGGTCACTAAATTTGACGAGGCTAATTTAACGGCACAGTTCATTTCGTCATCCGATATCTATAAAATTTACAGTTTTTAACCGAAATTACTGTTTTACCATTTTCTAAAATCTCTGATTTTCCGAGCAAGCTACAAGTCAGTCTTCAATCCCAAGATTTAGGCATCATTAGTATTTGGTATTGGGTCTCTTAAGGCATGGATTAGTTAATTGATATACTAATTAACCTGATCAAAGAAGTATAGGAAATTGGAAATGCCTAGTATTATATGGGTTTCAATAAGAGTGACACCATCTCAGACTATGTGAGATTGTATGGACAGGGTGGTCGATCAGGCGTGGTTGGGTAATTGCATATTGTATGGATTAAGAGGTGACCAATAAGATTCATAAGGAAAACACTTCCTTATAAAAGCACTATGAATATAAACGCTTAATCGTAAACCTCATGTTGGATTCCTTGGACATGCACAAATGTACGTTCACTTAATCAACGCTTAATGAATATAAACCATGAATGCATCAATAGAGACAATCAACCTTGGAATATTTCATTGAGTTATATTCCCGATATTGCTTAATTCCTTATGAGTGAATATTGATCACACCCTGTTTTATTTTGTTTTGTTTTAATTTTTGTTTAGTTTAGGAAATTCCCGATTCACCCAATAATCAAGTCACTCAAATAGTGAACAACTTTAGTAACTGGAGTACTCAATCATCACTAAAACACATATTCCCTGTGGAATCGATATTTGGACTTTTGATATACTATATTACTTGTGAGATCAATACACTCGCAAAAAATCGCTAACAATCATCCAACTAGGGTATGTTCGACCCAGAGAGTAGTAAGGCTTGTTGAGTTCAATGATCATTTGGGTTTTTAAAAGGATTATTTTATCAAATGACCTTTTGAAAATTCAAAATTCAAAATTTGACACATCATTAATTTTTTATTTTGACACGCTTTTCTTGTTTTCTTGTGAAAACAATTAATTTTTTTAGAAGATAATGTATAAGATGAAATAGAAAATGATATTTTTGTTGGAACTGATTATTTAAAAAAAAAAAAAAAAAGTGAGATTTGTAAAAAAATAAAAGGGAAAATGGTATTTGATATATTTTAGTCAAATCTTCTGTTAAAACATCGGTGGTTAATGTTTTTTTGGTTTGTGTGTCACGTGGCAAGGGGGTCGGTAAATACCGTGGGTTATATATTCATCCATTTGGCATGGTTCAACCACAAAGAGAGCACCTGGCAGAACTGAGGCATGGCTTCTGTCAAGCTTCACTCTCTCCACTCCCCTTACTTCCATGCTAATGAATCTTCATCCCATTTTCAGAATACAATTTCACTTCAATTTTCCTCCCCAATTCAATTTCCGACCCTAATTATTCGCCCATTCAACCGACTCCCGACACCCTATTGTTTCAATGAACAAAAGGACGTCCCTTTTGATTCATCCATGGCATTGTCCACCACCATGAACCAAAGCGCTGACCTAGAACTGGATAGCAATAGAGATGAATTGATTCAGAGCGCGGTGTCGGTGGGATGCAAGCACACGATCGCTAACCAAAGATTCTGGTATTTCCTTTTTCTATACATTTTATTCGGTTGCTGAAAAGAAAATTTACTTCACGGAAGAAACGAATAGAAGTTTGACATTTTTCAAAAATGTTGTGAACTGAATTCCCCAGAAACTTTTGCTCCCTTGACAAAGATTAGTAAACATGCTTATTTATTAATTTAATGGTGTAGGGATTACTCAGAGAGATTGTTCTAGCTTCAGTTTTCGGGATAGGCCCGGTGGCTACTGCATTCAAGTATGAATTTAAATAAATGTTCTATTTTGTGTATCTTTCATTCTTTAGTTGGTGTATGCGTACTATATATGACAGGAATTATGATTTGAGCTATATCCAGTAGAAAAATACCAATCTAATTATTTTGGAAAACATTTCTTTGCTATTCTTGGCATACAATACAACTCAGGTTGATGGTTCCTGCATCTCAGCTTCTGGATTTAGAACTGGATTTATTCAAAATTTGGGGATTAAAGACATGGCATGTGTGAGCTGGAGTCTGGATTGGATGGCAAATCATGAAAATTATTCGGGGGGATATTATGATATTATGATATTATCACCTTTTCTTTGTTATGTGCTTATTTGTTGAAAGTTTCTTCTGTTAACTTATATTAACTTATTATGCAAAGTTTCTTCTGTTATCACACTTTTTACAAGTTCATTTGTTTTAACTGCAACACATGCATATCTTTGTTTCAGATATGCTTCAGTACTTCCTGGTTTTGCTGCATCGCTTTTGGGTGGTGAGTTGCTTTAAAGATTATTGATTTGTTTCAAATTTGAGTACCAAGTAAATGATATGATTCGCCTTAGATGCAGAACTAAAGGAAAAAATATACTCTTCTATATATCTCTACGGTTATTTGTACTCCTGTTGATTCTGTAACTTAAAAGGCAAATGTTTTTTATGTTGGCCAAGCAGTTATATATCTTAACAGTGCCCATCATAAGGAGGCGCACATAGGTATGCAGAACATGTATAAGAGTCGCTCAATGCAACAAAAGAAGAAAAGAGAGAGAAAAAACTCTCCTCTGCTTTGTCTGCACCCAACCAATCAATGAAATGTAATATAGACATTGGCTCCCTATCAATACACAATCTAGCACAAGGCAAAAAGGAAGACAAGTTGATAGCCAATAAGCACAGTGAAGCGGTTTTTCTTGCCTTTCTGGTTTTCTTACCTGTGTGAGGCCCTCTACCACTTAAAAGGTTCTCTAATGAGGTCATCACCAAAACTATGCTGAACAAATAAAAAAAGGAAAAAATAAATCCCACAGTGTCCTTGTTGTAACACAATGTATTTAGAGATGAATGTGTTTATAAAACTGTTAGATCATATCAGTCGCTTGATTGTAGCTCCTATGCTACCATAACCTTGTGTTTGCATCAGCAGCAACTACATGCTTTTACTGAATTGTGTAAAACAGTCTGAAATATAAAATGGCTTTTCAAAACATTATTTTGTATTTAATGTTATAACTTGTTTGAGACTTCATGCAGGTGCTAAATGGTCCTATTCACATTACTATGGCTACCACTCTAGGTTGTGCATCACCTGTGGTGTGAGCTTTTTAATCTACCGAACTTTTTTTGATAAATGCGCCTTACCATCTACTGAAAATCATCACTTGTAATTGGAGTGATTGGACATACGTGCCACATGCATATTGACATGGTTTCATTTGGTTCTTTTGTTTAATTATGATTTTATGTTAAGTCAAACTCTCTGTTAGCATGGAGTCTTTTTCTTTTCTAAGTTACACTAGAAGGAGCACTGGGATTAGGATTTAGGCTGGAAGGTGTTTTTAATTTGATTAGTTTCATTAGATTCTTACATATATGATATATAGGTTTGTAATATATTATGGTTTGCTAGCCTACTGAAACAAGGAAACCTAACTCTAACTTGTTTTTCCAGTCTTCAAAGAAGGAAAGGAATCAAATTTTGAATAAATGATTGCTGGTACTTCATATATCTTGTTTAGGATTGATTTTCATTGAATACAAAGAAAGCACAAGTAGGTCTTGGTACTGAATAATGTTTTGAGGATAAGCGGAACTCAGATCTGAGTTGCATATAGGAAGGATGTTGGAAGGACAGTAGGACGAAGTGTTTGTGATTGACCTAGCTCACTGTTGTATGCTAGGTTGCTAGTGTATAGTCCAAAAAATAGTATTGCTTATATCTATACTGATAAGATCCTTTTGATCCGTTCAGGATGATTATTTGTTAAACACTTACCTGAGATTTGATATTTGTAAATCATTCATTGCTGTTCAGCAAGCTTCCAGAGGAGCGGAGGAGGAAGCTGTTTCAACATACAAATGCTTTCATGTTCCTGGTATTCATATCATATGGTTGTCTATATCATGTTTTATATTTTGGAAAGACATTTTATCCTTCACTTCTATAGTTTGTTTTTGATTTAAAATATAAAATAATTTGGTTATTGTGGCTCTCTATCAGTCCCCTAGTTTGCATCTTGTGGGTTTCTTCTTCACATTTGTGGAACTTATTTTCCGATGCAGGTAGAATATTTGTGGGTATTATCATGTTTTGTATTTACTGAATTCCATTATTCATACTTATGCTCCTGGGTAAGAATTCTCGAAGGTTTAACAAGAGTTCTAATGAGAAAAAAAGCTAGTTCACTGGGTATTGTTAGAGCTGAGTTTTTGTGGATCCACAGTATTTTGTATGGTTATGCATTTAATTGCAAATTCCATGGTTATATTATCATCAGAAAATTCTATTTATTTATTTGTTTTTTAAATTTTAGAAGACTTTTATATCTAAGAGGCAAAAGTAAACATCAACGAGAATTCACGCAAAGAAAAGAAAATCAAGGCATGGATCTAGTAAAGCATGTATTTTGGATTGTATTGGACATTTAATAATCATATGTGATGTAGTAAAGCATTGCTGCAGCGCTTGAAAATTTCATTTTTAAATGTATCATGTATAATATTTGTTTTATTTATTTATTTTATGCCATTGTGACAATCTTAATTTTTATAATAATTTTTTATGGTTTTTAGGGAGTGTCTGTCTTTGCATTTCAACTGAATCTGAGATATATCACTGCTACTGAGTTGGATGATGTTATTTAGTGCCAAATTTGATATTAATACTTTGAATCGCTAGTAGTCTTTGCATGCTTCCTCATGCATTGCAGAATCACGATATTTTCGCTTTTTATTTTATTTTTGCTTATTCCTTTCTTTCCAAAGTTTGGTCTTTCAAATATTGGCGGTCATATTTTCAGTGTGTCAGCAGTTGCAATCTAGAATCTTGAGACACATGATCAAGATTATTAATTTGGTCGCTAAATTAGTATTAATGAATTATCCATCTAAATAGAGTAATCAATGACACATCCAAGCTCTGCTTTTCCAGGCTTTCTTCATCATGCAGAGACTGTTATGGGGTATATATGAAGCTGCATTGTCAAGCATTATACACCTTTCAATCTGCCTTGCTGACTGCTTGTTGTGTACATTTTCCAATATTTCCAGACTGTAGGTCTTGGCAGAGGACAAATAACTAGAAATAGCAATTCTTAAGTAATTCTGCTTCATTTGGTATTAAAGTTCCTGTTATTCTATCATTTATTGTTTAAGGTTAGCCTTGTGCATTATAAGACCATATTCCCATATTGGCAGAGACTGAAATACTGAGTCCACTCTTCTTACCCCCCAAATTGTTCACTAATATAGAAAATGCATACTATGTGGTGTAATGCTGTGTCTGCTGATGGCCCGGACACCCATGGTTATCAAAAAAAGAAAAAGAAAAAAAGAAACATGTCTGCTGATTTCCAACTAAGAGCGACATGAATGTTTTTTCAAACATTGGATTGAAGTTTTTGTGTCATATGATAGCCTTATTTCTGCATGTGTGTTATATGAATGTGGTTTGATATGCACATTTATCTGGCAAATTGGGCCTGCTTTTCTATCACTACTTTCTCTATGACTAAGCCATGTTGGTAATTGTCAATCCTAAATTCACATACTAATAAATAGGTCCACTGTACACAAAAATTTTAATATACTTATCACAGCCTGCTTTATGTGTTTTCTCAGCTGAAAATAATGATTCCCTGCATAATTTTTGCTGGTCCTGTTGGACTTGGCTTTGGATATATGAGGTAAGAATTATACTCTCACCAATGTTTTTCTTGTGAAATTGTTAAGGAAAAGAAAATTTAGTAACCATCCCCTTGCTTTCAGTGCAGAAGGAAGTAACTTCATTCCTTCTATTAGCCCTGCTTTCTCAAGCATGCTCATAGTATGCCACTGTAAGTCACCATCCAATGAGTTCCACTGCTACTTCCTCTCAAGTTTTTTCTTTTGTCTCTGTTGCGGTTGTACTTGAAAAGATGCTGTCATGTTTGTAAAGGATTCAAGTGTTAAACTCCTATCTTGACTTTCAGTGTATTGTACATGTTTTCATGAGACGATTAAATCCTCTTATATCTGGCGATACATTATCTGGTATGTAAGGAACTGCATGATGCTCTCTTTGTTTGATACAAAGTGACGTTCATGTAATAGCGCTATGTACTCTCTTTAGGTGGAATGCTGATAGCTTTTGGAGCTTCAATTGGTGCTTTTCTGCAATGGATTATCCAGGTGTTTAAAATTGATATTACTTTACATTTTAGACATTCTGAATTCTTTCTTATAATATTATTGCTGACATGTCTTTCAGGTCATTACACATCAGAGAATGTGGCATAATTCAAATCCAGTTCCATGGATGGATATTTTGAAGGATAAAGATGTTCATGAGGTTTCTATTGTCTACTCCTTGGATCACAGGCATTCTTATTGTTATTCTTTGGTCATTGCATCAAAAAATATTTTTATTTGGAAAATTTACCTTTTTTATCAGGTGATGACATACCAAAACATTCCCAGAAGATGCTAAATTATCATTTTTTATTCTTTTGCTCAGTTTTTCTCATTGATGCTTCCAGCCACAATCAGTTCAGGCTTGACACAGATTGCATCATTCACTGATCTTTATTTCGCATCTCTAATACCTGGTGCCGCTGCTGGTATCTCTTGTGAGTGGACATCCACTAGCTTTCATCATTAAAAGTGTCAGTTTGAACTTCAGAGGGCAATTTTCTATCTACAGATGTGATGTTCCTATTTCTACCTTTTCGACTGATTTCTTATGCTATAGATTTAGGATTTTCTAACCTTTCTATGTTTGGCAGGCAAGCATTTTGGCCAATATTTTCTGAATAGAACATTAAAGAAACACTTGAAATTTCTTTTTCTGATCATAATAGTTTTCATCTGATGTGGTTAGAAACCAAAGACATGCACATGTGTGAAATCCTTTATGAAATGTCATTTCTTTGGGTGATTCTACGAAAACAATAAAAGAATGTCTAGCCAAGGACAATGCCTATTTGCCTCCTGTGTGTGTTTACTTTGTATCACTTGTTTCATCATGATGTGAGTTGTATGGACCATATAATGCTGATAATAGGTACAACCGAAAAGTCCATCTGGATCTCATGTTTTACTTACTGACAGGAATGTAATGGAGCTTTCCTTATCGCCCATGTTTCTCTGATGTGAATGTGGAAGTGTACATATTGCATCCTTGGACTTACTTAGTTTTGACTTATACATGCATTGCCATGCAGTCATATTGTGGACAAGAATGTATTGGTCACTAATTCTAAACAGGGGTCACAAAGAAAGGAAAAAAAGATTGTCAATGTCAAACTTCTTGTTAAAGAAGCAAGGAAAAACGAACCTATTTTTATATCTTTTTTTTATAACCGTGGGTGTGTGCTATATGTGGGCATAATGAATCAAACCATCTGCTCTAACAACAGTTGTATGTGTTAGCCTGTGTGCTTCCATTTGTAAATGAGATACTTGATTACCATTCAACATCTATAAATATGAGGATACACTTAAATTGTTTTCACTCTGTTATTTTTCTGTATTCTTTTCTTCATTTGAAACTTTGTTTCTGCTGTACTGACATTATTGCTTTCTTAGATGCTTATCTTTTGGTCATGGCACCATTGGGCCTACTTTCAAGCATGATTGTACTGCCTCTTCTACCTAATTTGTCAAGAGTGGTGAAGGTATTTTAACTGGCCAACCCTCGGCCCCTTATCACTTGATTTGTTTATTATTTGTTGTCGTTATGAATCTTTTTTTTTTTAATTATTTTTACTTAATCTTGGTTGCCTTTGTGCCTTCCTTTTCCCTTCAGGGATCTTTTTTGTGTTTGCCTGTAGAAGGGACACAGCTCTCACTTCATGATGAATCTTCTGAAACTTAAATAATATCTTTTGCAGAGTTTATCATGGCCTCGCCTAATGGAGATCCTCATACAAGCAGTTCTACTTTGCATGGTAAGATTATTCTTTTGGGTGGGGTAGCTTCAGTGTGCATTTTAAGTTGGGCATGGTTATCAGCATTTCCATTCTGAATTTCTAACTGTCCAGAGATGCATCTTGAGAATGCAACTTTCAACCACAGCATTGTCTCATAACAGCTAGATACAGACGCTTGCCAAGACATGGTGAAAGGGAATCACCAGTCAACAGTATATTAAGATCCCGTGTCATCTCTAAACTTGGAACATTGCTAGCCTATTTAAAGAAATATTAACATACTAGTTTGATTAGAAGTCTGAAACTCTGCAATTTGGCTTTGTTGATAACAATGATAATCAATTTCTTGCCTTTCAGTGAGGAAACTTAAGTAACAAGTAAAAATAACAAAGAAAATTAGCGTTGAGACAATCTTAAAATAAGTTGAAAGTATTGATTGTGATGTTGTTTTTAATCACATTTTGAATAGAAAAGGTGCAGAGAAATTTGACTATTTACTAATTGCATTTCAAATTCAGATGAAAATTTGATATTTGTCTGGACTACGGATAATCCAAATTTTCCTACAAAATATCAACGCATCTTTGATGCAACATTTGCATGGATTTAAATTTGGATGGGTTTTAGCCAAACTTTGGATGATACGAAACGAGCCTTCTTGCTATGAAGGGATGTCTGACTTGTTTGAATTGCCCTTGTCTTTGGCAGCTACTGATCCTGCCTGTTTTGTCAACTATGTGTGTATTGGCAAAACCAATCATCCGGGTGTTATTTCAACGACATGCGTTTGATTCTGCAGCAAGCAGTCTAGTTTCTTCTTTGCTTCTTTGTTGTGAGTATCATGCTACTTGTTGAAGGCTTCAGCACGACCAAATTTCCAGATTCCTCATTTTACTGAAGTCTATATTTTTAATTGTTTTGGCAACCCAACCAGCAGCCAGTGAATACTGACCTGAAGTTTCTTGACACATTCCCCACAGATTCTTTTGGCTCGCCATTCTACATCATCAGAGAACTGCTCGATGCAATTTTTTATGCCCTTGGAGATGGAAAACAACCTTTTATCGTCACTGTGTCTGCAATTGCTTTGAATGCCATGTTAGACTGGCTTTTTACCTCCAGATTCCACCTCGGAGCACAGGGACTGGTATGTTGTAATTAAGTTTCTGCAACTAATGTTGGAAAGGAAAAAGAAATCGATAAATTGCTTTCACTAACGAACTAAGTGGATTATTAGGCACTTTCGACCTCAATTGTTACTGCTTGGTCAGTCTTGATACTCTTCCATCTCCTTGTAAAAAAATTAGCAGGTAAGCTTAGAGAGAACAGAACTGCTGCTAGACACTACACTGGAATTCCTAGCTATATATCGATAAAAAAAAAAAATATTAACTATAATTTTGCTGCCTCTGTTTGCAGGAGTAATTGACTATGCAGCACTGGTGTGTCCTCTCTTGCTTCTGTTTTCTTGCTGTGTTGTCTCTGGCACCACCCACATCAACACTATAGGATGTTGCAGAATCTTTGTCCTCTGTATTTATCATAAGGTCAATTCTGGTCGAGCAAACTGTTGAATTCATCTTTGTGTTCTATTGGTTACACTTTGCTTCATGTTTGCAGGTTTCATAGGATTCAAGAGTTGCTCTCCATTTCTGTGGCTGAAGTCTTGTAGGATAGATTAGCTTTTTTCTTGACACTTATCGTCCTTCATTTCTCTGGATTCAGAGTAGTACAGGAAATGTCAGCTATATTGAAAAACAGATAGTACAATTTCAAACTCTCATTCTGATTATCTTCCTTCGGCAATGTGATTATACATCCTTCTAGACTTAATTATTTTGTAAACATGAAGATGGAACAGTGCTGTAAAAGGCAGGTGCTTTATTACCAGCTCAAGTAGTTAGCAAAGAAACAAGCCAGTGCTGTAATATTGCCTTACTTGGATGGATCAAAGGTTCATTAACACAGGTTTTTAACCCAAGATGCATACGTTAATAGCATATGTTTTCTTAATGATGCTTCATTTTGAAGCTTTCTTCAGATCTTTACTGATTGGGGTGTTTTTCTTCTTAAGCAACTATGCAAAACTTGGATCAAATCTTACTAGGCCGAGGGTGATGATGCAAAAGATCTGTGATAAGGTAAATAATGGTGTCCCAAAACTTAAATAATCAGTGAGCACGAATTCCATATTCTCTAAGTTGCTAACTTCAGAAGATATATGTTTTTTTTTTATAAAAATGAAGTTGTATTAATTTATAAATTAAATACCAAAATAATGTTATTTTTTAAATTATTAACAAGAATTATACACTAATTTCTTTTTAATATGATTACATCTTCCTAATAGATGATTTTAAATAAATAGGATATTTCATTATTATACTATTGAGATGTATTTTTGGAAAAAATATTTTTTTATTCTAAACATAAATGAAATTTATGTTGTTAACATTATAAATTAATTAATAGACGATGATAACTCAACCATCATCGATGATGTACATCTTTCTAATATGGAATCATTTCTAATGTGAAACCACATGTTATTATTGTATGTAATGAGAATGAGTATGAATATTAGAGGCATAGTACTTTGGTTATAACAGTGTTATAATATTATTTATTTATTTAAATTTGTTTATTATTATTATATTGTTTTGATTAAATCATTTTACATATTAATTATTATTATATATATTTTGTATGTTATTTATTTTATTTAGAGAAGACATTAATCGATCATTTTTTTAGCATTTTTAAGGCTTTATTCGTTTTAGCGCCTATTTGGCCCTCAACCAACATGGATTGAGGCGGTGATTGAAACCCAACGCGAATAGAAATTGGCCCAGTGGTCGGCGGGTTTTTGACGCCTTTCGAATGAGGTGATCTGAAATGAGTTGGCTTGCTTGTTTATAGCTCTACGAATGTCTGGTTTATGAAGGGGTATGAAATTATACGATCCCACATGGATTGCACACAAGTGTCGAGTGAGTGCTTAGAGCAGAAATTCTTATATAAGGTCAGTCTTTTAGATTGAGCTCTTCGATTAGGCTTGAGGTCTGATCATTATGGAAAAAGGATGTTTATGGCTGAGCGGAATCGTGGGTTACATCGCTTAGAACTAGTCTCAACCCTCTATGAAGACCAGCGCGAAGATCATACACGCTAGGTATTTGTTTGTTTGTTTATATGAATGCTTGATTTATGTTTTCTCCATCTTCATCTTTTTGAAGCAGGTTGCATGCTCAAGCTTTGAAGTTAGGCTATTGGCCGACGGCGGCGTTTGTGGAAGTCACTATGGCCGATGAAATGGCGGCGCGCCTGCTTCTATTAGATTAATTTATTTTTAGGGAAGATGGAAGAAAGTTCTTCATTCTTTCCAAATTGTTTGAAATAAAAGGTGTGTATATAAAGTGATATATATAAAATTAGATTAATCATTATTTTTATAAGATTAATTGCCATTGAGAGTTCATAGTGATCTCGAAAGGTACTAGAATATATACCATATATATAAAGTGGATGAATACAATTATTTTTATAAGGATTAATTTGCTATTAGGAATTCATAGTGATCTTGAAGGTACTAGAATTGGTGACCATTGAGTTAATATTTGATTACTCATATGAGGATAGGCGCAAAGACAATATTACGTGTAGAAAGGAGATAAACATGTGACCATCTCGTAGAAGCATCTATTAAGACCATGAAATAATGAAAATGTCTACATGATTAATGAATGTCCACATATATCCCCATATACTCTTTCTAAGAAGACTGGTGATTCAAATGTGTTTTTGTTAAGGGCGGTCTATGACTAACAGCTGCAGGTATCACAAGGTAAAATAATCTTTTGGTTCTTAACTAAATACCCATATGAGTGTTCTATGACTCTCCGCATCATTGAGGACCTAAGGTGAGCCAACTTGTCATATCAAAGAATAAAATTCTTTGAGTCGTTGAACTTCTAGTTCAAACCAGCGATAACTCAAACAACTTTATACTGGTACAACCTCGTCCAAGAAAGCTAAGAGTTTTTCAACAATAAGTTTCTTGTCATAAACAATAGATGTAATATAAAAACATTTTGTATTATCTTCATTCATGATTTTAATGTGATATCCATTTATGCGGATATCCTAAAGCTGAGCGAATTCTTCATGGATTTGTCATAATATAATGCATCATTGATATGGAACCTAGTTCCATTTGGTAATTGTTATAATATGTCTCAAATTCCTATTTAGTATTAACTCATTTTTGTAAATAATATTTTATAGGATAGTTCTTATTTGTTATATTATTGTAATATTAGGTTTCCTTATAGAATAAGGAAAGGTTTTAGGATTATCCCTATAAATATTCTAGGTCACGAGAGGAAAAAATTATGAGAGAGACTTGGTGTGTGCAGAGATGTAAGGGTTTGAGAGATTGAGAATTTTATGAGGAATTTTCTCGGTATTGTAGGCATCCTTGGGTTTTGTGATTTTGTGATTTTTCCTAGTCGTCGCAATACTTTGATACTCCAATCTTGTTCTCTATGTTTTCAAGAATAGTGAAAATATTCTCTCATCCGTGAATGTAGGCATAAATGGCCAAACCATGTAAAAACCTATGGTGCATTTTTATGATGATTTCTTTATCTTTGTGTTCTTGAATTCATACTATTGTTCATCAAAGCTTCCGCGATTTATAACAAATGATATCAGAACTTCAGGTTGAAGATATTCGGAGGAAGAACAGAAATTTTCGGCAAGCAAGATGAATACTGAAATTTCAGTTCAAGGTGGAGTTAATTACTCTCTTCTCAAGATGTGATGAAATTTGATTCAAGGTAAAGGTTGTTATAACATGTTTCAAATTCCTATTTAGTATCAATTCATTTTTGTAAATAATATTTTATAGGATAGTTCTTATTTGTTATACTATTGTAATATTAGGTTTCCTTATATTTTAAGGAAAACATTTAGGATTATCCTTATAAATATTCTAGGTCATGAGGAAAAAGCTATGAAAAGTGTTAACAATCTTGAGATGTAAAGGTTTGAGAGATTATGAGTTTTATGAGGTATTTTCTCGGTATGGTAGGCATCTTAGGGTTTTTGGGATTTTTTTCTTAGTCATCATAATACTTTGGTACTTCAATCTTGTTCTTTGTGTTTTCAAGAATAGTTGAAATATTCTCTCATTCGTGGATACATGCATAATTGGTCGAAACCACATTAAAACCTCTCGTGTATTTTTATGATGATTTCTTTATCTTTGTGTTCTTTAATTCATATTATTGTTCATCAAAGCTTCCGCAGTTATAATAGTAACATTATGTTTGCTCTTCCGAAGCCTTCAATTAAGTTTGTAGTACGGATGTAATTTCTACATTGACTGTTAATCATGATCTAAAATATATTTATAAAAAATTTGTGTGTGGTTGCACAATCAACAAGACATACTTTCTTTTGTTCTTATAGCTTTTCGTTCCATATAACCAAGGGGACGGAGACGCAACATCTTTGCATATGACTCTTGATACAATAAAGTCAAGGGGACGGGGCCACTGTTCTAGATTATGTTTGAATCTTTGGGTAATACGCAACGTGTTAATTTTGAATCTAAACATGACGGTAAGGGTTCGCATCACTTATTCACCTCGATCAATGGAGTAGTGAAACGAAAGAATCACACTCACATGATGATGAATGCAATGTTGATAAGTTCTGGTCTACCACAAAACATGTGGGAAGAAACCATTTTATCTAGTAATTACCTTTTGAATAAGGTATCTAAAAAGAAAGCAGAGAAGACTCCATATGGGTTATGGAAAGGACGACAACCATCATATAAATATTTGCAAGTGTGGGGATGTTTGGCCAAAGTGGCGGTTCCTCCACCTAAAAATGTTAGAATATGACCTAAAACTATTGATTGCATTTTCATTAGTCATGCACATAATGGTACTACTTATCGATTTCTTGTCAATGTGTCGAATATCCTAGATATTCACAAAAACACGATAATGGAATCAAGGAATGCATCTTTATTTGAAGATATATTTCCATGTAGATCAGAGAAGAGTCAAGCCCGACGAAATGAGTGCTTGAGATTATTAATGAAAATAATTAGGATCAAGATAAAGATAGTGAGGTGGAACCTAGATGTAGTAAAAGAGCAAGGACAGAGAAATCTTTTTGTCGAGATTTTCTGACATATGTGCTTGAAAGAGAACCTCAGACTTTCAAAGAGGCAGTGAACTCTATAGAGAGTCCTCCATAGTGGGAAAAGAGGCTTAAATAAGAGTGAGTGATTCCTCATAACCATGTTGGGAACTAGTGGATCTTCCACCAAGTTATGACTCTTTAAAGCCTCCAAGTGAGTTTTCGAGAGAAAAGTAGATAGATCAATTGACAAGTACAAGTAAGACTTACGATAAAGGCTGCAATAATGAAAGGCCTTGATTATTTTGACACATATTCTTTTGTGACAAGAATAAATTCCATAAGGATGGTGCTTGAAATTCTTTGCTTTAAGAAACTTGAGTACATCAAATGGAGATAGAAAACAACCTTTCTTAATGAAGGAATTTAGATGAATCTACATGGAACAACCTAAAGGATTTCCTCTAGATACAATAAAAAAGTCGTAAGTGGTGAAATCATTGTATGAGCTAAAACAAGCATAAGCAATGCTTATGAAATTTGACAATGTCATGATGTCACATGACTTCAAAATTGATGAATGTGACAAGTGTGTATGTCAGACACGGAACATGGATATGTCGCTGTATAAATACGTAGATAAAGCGGATTTATTGTCGATGGTGATGATGGATGATTACATTTACTAAGAACATGTTGAATTAAGGTTTGACGCAAAAGACTTAGGACTTTGCTAATGTGGGGATAAAAATCAAAAAGAACTTTTAGATGGACTTATTACAGTCAGTCACACTATGTTGACAATATTCTTGGAAAGTTTGACAAAGAAAATTCTAGTATAGCCAGAACACTCGTAGATGTAACTGTACATTTCTCGACGAATAAAGCAGAGAGTGTTTCTCAAGTAGAATGCTTTAGGGTAATAGGCAGTCTAATGTACTTAATGAGTTGTTTAAGACCAGACATAGGCTATACGGAGTTGTAAATTGAGTAGATACCGCAGTGAATTCGAGGGCGAGCATTGACAAGGAGTGTAAGTATTAAAATACTCATGATTTATGCGTGATTATGGGTTGTACTATATAAGATATCATATTGTGCTTGAAGGATACAATGATGTTAATTGGATATCTAATGTTAAAGACTCAAAATCCCAGAGTGATTATGTCTTTACATTGGGAGAAGCGCTGTCTCATGAAATCCTCCAAAAACAAGCCGGTTATTCTGGAGATCGATGAATTTGGAGTTAATAGTATTAGATAAATGTGGGGAAGAGGCTGAATGACTACGCCCATTTCTGAAGGATATTAATTGGCTGAAACATGTCTTGCTCCCGGCATTCATACATTGTGATAATCAATCTGCTATTGGTAAAGCACAAAACACATTCTAGATTATGTGAAATCTAAGAATAACATCGCAAATTCGCTAATCAAAGGGTTAAACAGAGAGTTAGTTGAAAAGTTATCGAGGGGAATGAGACTAAAACCCATAAAAGAATAAGTCAATGTAGTGGATACCCAATCTAGTTGATTGGATATCCCAAGATCTAAGTGCAAGGGGACAACTATATTGTAAAGACTTTGATTTGATCACTGTGGGGATCTTCCCTTATCCATTCCTATGACGAAACAATGATGCTCATAAGAAGAAGGTTAAGTTATGCTTTTAATGATCTCTATACCGTGGGAAAGAGTAACATGAGCTACTCCTAATTTAGGAGATCGCTTATTTAAGGGTGAAGTGGGGCTACTTCAAAGGGTGAATAAGATACTTTCTTATTAAACTATTGCAGAACCAGACGAATGTTCATGGCCAAAACGAACATAAAAGTGAGAACTTGAAAATGTTAGGAAGATTCTTGTGTGAGGTATGTCATCATCTACACAAATGACAGAACGATTCAAGGACATCATGTCTACTGTTTAGTTAGTAGAGTAAGCATACTTCTATAAGGGAAGGTTCAAAGGATAACACCTACCTCTCCAATGCAGGTTTCAACTGTACTCTATCACTCTTGAGAAATCTTAGGTCCTTTCCCTTAGGTATATATTTCATTAATGTGGGGAATTGTTGGAATTTCCATATATGTTTGAGTGAAATTTACTATGTTCTTAAAAACTGGTACGAAACGATTGATTTAAAATATCTTTTTAAATCCTTTGAAACATTTGAAATTATGGATTTAAATTATTTTCAATTCCTTTTATGGGTTATGATTTCCTTTATTTCGTTAACTTGAAATCGATGGGGTCCAACAATTCAATTTTGTCCATCTGTTTCTCCTTGAAAATTTCATATGCCAGTTTGTGAAAGATTCTGTTTGTGATAGAGATACATATATTCTTCAGTTCATAGGGGTGATTGCCAAGGTGCTGGTGTTGTCAATTGAAGACCTTTGTATCATGGGAAACAAACGTCGTAGAATTCTCAAGCACCAATTGGAGGAGACAAATTTGTTTTAAGGAGATTATGGTTGCATAAGACTGGATCTACATCTGTCTTTTACTTTAGTTTTATTTTCTTCCTCTCCTTCATTTCACATTTCATTACAGTGTATTTGTCATATTGTAACAGTAGCGTGACAGAAGCGAAAATGTGGGCTCTCATGACCTGATTAGCAGGAGAATGAGAATCGAAGGTTGCAAGTGAGTATACCACCCAGGTAATGTGAGCTGGATTAATGTGATAATTGAGATCCAAAGGCTGATAACCGTGATTAATGGGAAGTGAATGTAAAACATGTGTTTGGGTTGAAGAAAAAAATAATCTAGCCCATCATGCATAATTTATGTAGTAGAGCTTTTAAAAAATCAGAGCATAGGAAGGAGGAGAGGGGTCCGGGTCTCCGGTCCTTGTATGATAACTGAAGAGTTTAGTTGTAAAAAAAACTATAAAATAATCCATGAATTCAAAATAAAGATTTTTGCTTCGTCGATGTATCTAAACAGGCAATAGAAATTAATGTACCAAAAGTTCGGTAAAACCAATAGATGAAAGCCACGTGAGCTGCACTTTATTCACCAAAAACAAATTGATGACGTGTCACCATATTACTGGAAGGCAAAGGATCTTTGCTAACGGTTTTCTGTAACTAAATTTGTATTCGTCCTTGGGTTTTTGGGTTATCTATAGCTAAATTTGTCTTCGTCTTCGTCGGGTTTCCTAACTAATATAAAAGTGTATAAAAGTTTTTTAAAATAAAAAGAAAAAAAATCATATATAAGCAATGTTTTAAAGCGGGTGGGCCGATTAAGTCAGTTTGATCGATTGGGCCAGTGAACCCGATATAAGCCGATATGGTTCAAAAGTAAAAACCATTTTTCTTTGAACCGGTGGTTGAACAGATTGAACCAGTCAAATTCACTTATAATTATTTTATTTTAATAATATGTGAAATTATATATTTATAGCGTTAGCTCCGGTTAACTACGGTTCGGTGTCGGTTTAACTAGTGAGCGTGAGCGTGACCGTGAATCGATAGCTTTTCCGATTCAGTCATCGGTTCTATTTTTAAAACATTGTATATAAGTCATCAACTTAAAAATATCTATAAATATCTTTTTAAAAGTTTTAATCCAATACACCTTTTAAATTATTCTCAAAAATAAAAAAAATCGTATTTAGCAATCATATAATTATTTCCTTTTTTTTAACTTTTAATTTCACTTTTTATTATTTAAAAAAAAAACTTCACTTAGTTATTAGTTTTTTAATTTTTTATCTTATTTATTAATATAATTTTGTTATTTTTAAATAATATTGATTCATTTATAAAAATATTTTTAAAAATTAGTTTTATCATAATAATATTAGACTCCGAATTTTAAATAAATAATTGTTTAAAAAGTGGACATATAAAAAATTAATGAGTTTCTTCCGAATTTTTGTTCATTTATTTATGATTTTAGTTGCTTTTGGTGATTTTGTTATTATAAACTTAAATTAGAGTGTTAATAGATTTTGTACTTGATCAATGAAAGCTTGGCTAAGTAGTTGAGGACTGACAAGAATAAGGAAGAGATTGAGTTTGAATAGGCCAATGTAAGATAAATGAATAAATGTTAAAAGAGAAAAAAATTCCTTGCTCCAAGCCTATTACATATTTATTAAAATATTTTTTGAATAAAAATATTTATATTTTTCAAAAGTCTTATAACATACTTAACATCTTTGATTTTAAAGCTAAAAAAGTAGAAAGAAAATAAAGATTAAATAGATTAAAAAGCAAAGATATACAGTGTAGATGAGGTATCATTATTTTAATTTATTATTAATTTATTTTATAAGTAATTGATAACGAAAACCAAATATATGAGTATTTTAAATTATTTAGATATTATTTGTCTTTGCTAATTTAAACCTTATAAAATTCTAACACAACTTTCATCTTGATTAACTTGATACTCGCATCGTACTAAATATTATTATTAAATTTCTCTATTTAGAGATTACAATCCTTAACTAAATCTTTATGAGTTCGATTAGAAAAGATCATAAAGGAAAGAAAAAAAAAAGAGTGTACTATGGAATAAAATTGGTTGTTTTTTTAATTATATTTTCCGCAATTAGGGCTAGGACAACAACAACAAGAACAACAAACAATTGATTATCGAAGGCTCATCTCGTTTTTGGAATACGATTGTTTTTTGTCCATGCGGTGGAAGCCTGTAATCACGATTGATAGCGAGTTCATCATCGGATAGTGATGAAAGTTCATCATCTTCATCATCATCCTTTATAGAAGAAAGTTGACAACCACGTTACATGAAATTCTAGCCTGAATCATTTTTCAATCGTGATGTAAGTAATTATGGAACTAACTGTTTAAAAATAAATTTGCCTTCAATCAAGGAATTAATTTTTTAGATGACGATGATCCAGGAACAATGACTCAAACAATGTACAATGTGGTGCACGCTGGCAATTGATCCGCGTGCACAATGTTTTGGTGCGCACACTGCAGCGTTGGACTCAGTGTCGTCGCGTCTTTGTGCAGCCCCGGATGCCTGCCCGCTGGCGATCCCAGCGACACCAGAGCCGCATGTCGTGAAACGGGTCCACGCTTCGCGAGCTGAAGCGCGACGCGAATTTTAGGTCGCTGGCCGGCGTAAACCATGTTGCGACACCAAAAGTGTCGTGACGCTGATGGTCGAGGAAGCGTGTTCTGCGACGCAAAAAGTGTGCCATAACCCCACTTTCTTATAGTAGAAGAAGCTTTTAAAATTGGCGACACGAAGTAGTGTGCGACGCGACTCCGGCTCACAGTATTAAATTGACACCAAAAAGTGTGTGACCGTTAGTAACCATGCCATGGCGCAATTTGAGTTGCCCTGCGGCCTTGTTGTCATGAACACGCCAAACTGCCCCATGCCCGCGACGCGAAATCGTATCGCGCGACCAGAACCAGCCTGGTCCCAGCCCCAACCATGTTGTGACACAAGAATTGATGTTGCGACCTAGGGGAGCCAAGATCCCTGTCATGCGCACTCCAGGACCGTGTCGTGACACTACTTATTTTTTCAATCATTATTATTAAGTTCTTTTTATTTTCATATGATTGGACGTACTTTTTTTTAATCATTAATGTAGCATGACTTCTTTTTAGAATTTGATGTTTGCTAATCATTAATCCTTATTTTGATTATAACCACTTAAATAATCATGATATATTTGTTATTATCAAAATTAATTGGTTTATTATTAATTTATTTCCATTGTTGTTATTTTCTTCAAGACTCTATTAAGATCATCTTATTTGAAGTGTTGTTTTACATATATTCTTTTATTGTTGTATACCATAAATTTTTCTTTATTTATAATATAATTATGATTTAGCAAAGAAGTGTTTGTTCCGAGCAACTTTAATCTCATATTCCTTTTATATTTGTGATAATCCTATTCTATTATTTTTAAAATTTATCTCTTAAATCAAATTGGTCTTTATATCTCATTGTTAATAAAATTTAAAAATAAAATAAATGTATGATGTAGTTGATAGAAACTCATTGGGTAACATTTATGGATGAGATATTTGTTAAAGAATAATGATTGTTACTCTTTAAATTATGATATTAATTACATACAAAATATTTGGATAAGGAAGATAATGAGTTTATAGAATTTACAAAATGACATATTTTCTCTTGTTTATGACTTTAGGTTTTCTGTATGATACCCGAACATGCGAAGGTTGAACAAATTTTGGAAAACGCTTTAAGCTCCTCAAAGGTTAATAATGAAGAAACTTCAAACTCCTTAGAGGTTTCCGATAATTATGAAACTTCAAGGTCTTGATATAAAGTTTCAAGCTTTTTAGGCTCTATTGAGACCATTGATTATGAACAAATTATAGGCACCACTGAGATTATCAATTTTGAAGAAATTGAAGAAATCTTCGACTCCATTGAGATTATCAATTTTGAAGAAATTGAAGAAATCTTTGACTCCATAGAGATTATTGATTATGATGAAGAAATTGAAGACATTCCAAACACTATTGAGATTATTGATGATGATGAAGATTGATATTATTGATTATGAAGAAATTTCAAGCTCTACTGAAATTATGGATAATGAAGAAATTTAAGAAATTGGAGGCTCTGTTATGATTATTGATCATGAAGAATTCCCATAAAGCTATTTATATAGCTTTATGGAGAATGTGTTCCATGTATTTAAATGGTGATAAATATAATGGAATTTGAATTATTTGTAGATAAAAATTATTTTTATGGTTTTTATAATATTCCCATATTTGTTTCATTAAGTTTGCTAAAGATTATATAATGAGATTAATTAATATTTTTTAGAGATGCCATTTCAAAAGAATATGATGGGAAATATTGAAAATAATATACCTTTTATTTTATTTTATTCAATGGATAAGGGTTCTGGTGGGCTTAGGGAGGTTTGGGTCTTCAAGTCCTAGTAAGGACAAAATTGTGTACTTATAAAAGAAAGATTTTTTACTTATTTTAAAGATAGTATTTTAATTTGACATTAATTTTGAAATAATAAATAAATGAATAGTTTTATATTTTTAAAATATTGATGAGAGTTTTAATCATTGTTTACGATTTTTATTAAATTCAAATATATATTTATTTTACTTTTTAAAATAAGCCAAAATACAAGAGTGAGTAGACGTAAAAAAAAAACTTAATATTAATAGTTTTTAATAAATTAAATTGTTTGTCCATTAAAAAAAAAAAAAGTATAAAATAAATAGAAAGTAGTCTTCCCAACCAAGAAGTAAAAATCCCATGATGCTAGATAGAGGCGAAGTTATATAGGGCTTAGGGAGGGGCAAATGCCCCTTTTGAAAATTGGGAAAAAAATATATATGATACTTAACAATTACACTATCATGACTCTCTGAAAATATTTATGCCCCTATTTTTGGCTTCGTCATTGTTTAATCTCACTTTTGTATGAGCCAACACGTAAGGTGTAGCCGCGTAGGTATGGTTAAATGGGAATCAAAGGTTGCTAGGGGAAGTAGAGTTGGATTAACTCACCAAAACTCCCTAGCCTCAATCTTAAGAACATGATAATTGAGATCCAAATAATGATAGCTACGATTGTGGGAAATGACCTTAAACGTAGTAGTTTTGGATCCCCATCTTCACTTTAGCTAAATGTGATTCTTTTAAAAA
The DNA here is from genome assembly GCA_016808115.1 of Tetrastigma voinierianum. Classification (NCBI taxonomy): domain Eukaryota; kingdom Viridiplantae; phylum Streptophyta; class Magnoliopsida; order Vitales; family Vitaceae; genus Tetrastigma; species Tetrastigma voinierianum. Next base: position 58,217 of record JAEQBH010001293.1, read on the forward strand.
AATCGGGATATGGGAAAAAAATGGTCCAAAGCAAATTCATTGTCTGATAAGTGAAATGTTTAATTGTAAAAAAAAAGCAAAACAAAACTCTATAAAATAATCACAAATTCAAAATAGAATTTACCTTAGATTCTTATAACTAAACAGACAATAGAAATTAAAACCAATAGATGAAAGCCACGTAAATCGTACTTTATTCACAAAAACAAATCGATGACATGTCACCATATTATTGGAAGGCAAAGGACGTTCTTTAATAGTTTTATGTAACTAAATTTGTATTCACCCTTGGGTTTTGGTTTACTTGTAACTAAATTTGCCTTCGTCTTCATCTTTGTGGCTAATATGAAAGTGTATAAAATTCTTTTAAAAAAAAAAAATCCATATATAAGTCATCAACTTCAAATTTTTTTTATAAATATATTTTTAAAAGTCTTAATCCAATACACCCCCTAAATTATCCTTGAAAATAAATAATCGTATTTAGGAGTAGTATAATTATTTCCTTTTTTACACTTTTGACTTCACTTTTTTATTATTTAAAAAAAAACTTCCGTTAGCTATTAGTTTTTTTTTAATCTTATTTATTAATATAATTTTGTTATTTTAAATAATATTAATTCATTTATAAACAAAAATAATTTATTTTCTAAAAATTGGTTTTATCAGAATAATATTGGACTCCGAATTTTAAAGAAATAATTGTATAAAAAATAGACACATAAAAAATTAATGAGTTTCTTCCGAATTTTTGTTCATTTATTTGTGATTTTAGGTGCTAAGTTGCCTATGGTGATCTTGTTATCGTAAACTTAGATTAGAGTGTTAAGAGCATCATCTCCCAAAATTCTATATTTTTTACTTTATGTTTATATATAAAGATTTTGGAGTAAAAACAACTATTCAATAATTCTTTAATACTCAATCTCTTTAAAATAGAGATGTGAATAATACATATTCATATATGAAGATTCATTATTCAAATATCTAAATATATAGATGATGGGACCCACATTTTAATAACACTATTATCCTATTATTTTATTAATATACTATTAATATTTTATTATTTTATTATATAATAATAAAATAATTATTTAATAAATATTTTTATTTTATTATTTATTATTTTATTAATTTTAAATTATTTTTCATATATAGTAAAATGATTTTAATATATTGATTTTATAGTATTAATTTATTTTTAATAATTTATATTTTTTCTTAAAATACGTAAATTTAAAATAATTTAATTTTTTATTAAAATTATTTTTTGACAATGATGTAATACCTTTTTATTATTTTCATTTATATTGAAAATGAAGATTGTTGGTTGGGGTTAGATAATAAAATATTAAGATTTTAATTAATTAATGCAATAATTCCATAGAAATAAAAATACAACTTCAAATTGAAAAAAGAACATAGAAGTTACATCATATGATGTTTTGCACATAATTTACTTAAACTAAAACATTAACTACAACAAACATTGTTACTATACATTTCCCATAAATGAGCGATTAATGCATTTCGAAGTGCATAATAATGAGCTTCTTAATCTTTAATTTGTTTATGAAGAGCAAGAGAATATTGAAATTGTTATGTTTTATACATTATCGTATATCGATTTTAGACAAGCATCGCGTTCCGTCAGCCGTCTTTCTCGCAGGCGTCAAATTCATTTTCTATAATCTTTTTATGCATTATTATGCACATTGACACAATATCATGAAACACTTGTTTCTCCCAATAACGTGTTGGTGTTTTGATAATTTTAATGAATATGACTTGGAAATTGTAGGGGTGATTTACCATCATAGTTTTTGTATTTTATTTTTATCATTTCGTTATAATTTTAATGTAATTTCATTATGTAGCTTTTAATGTTGTTTATTTTCTAACCTTAATATTATGCTTTATAATATAATTTATTAGTTTAAAAAATATTTTTAGGTTTTTAATCTATTTTATTTGTTAATATAGTTTATAACATACCTTAAATAAAAATAAAAAGTATTTCATATATCATGTTTAAAGAAATATTTTATTTTAAAAAAATGAATGTTTGAATAATGAATAGTGTTTTGGAATTGAAAATGATTGTTTGTTGGAGTTAAATAAATATAGGCTCCTATCATTTTAAATATTGAGAGCTCGAGATGCTCCTAATAGATTTTGTACAGTGAACCTTGATATAAGTAATTAAGAGGAGAACATATTGGAATACTAATTGCAAAGTGAATAAATGTAAAAAAATATACTCAAAATCTAGTACATATCTTTTTAAAATATTTTTTCTGAATAAAAAAGATTTATATTTTTCAAAGTTTTATAACCAGACGATCATCTTTGAAATTTTTTAAAAGTTTATTTTTCATAACGGTAATAATAAAGTGTGAGTAAATTTATTTTTTTTTTTCCAAGATTTTAAAGCTAAAAATTAGAAGAAAATAAGATTAACAATAAAGTATAGATAAGAAAACGGATATCCAAAATTAGATGAAATTTATCATTATTTTAATTTATAAAAAATTTTATCATTATTTTAATTTATAAGTAATTGGTAACTTGAAACCAAATATATAGGTATTTTAAATTATTAAGATATTACTTTATCTTTACTAATTTAAACCCTTCTAAAATTCTAACACAACTTTCTAAAAATATAAGTTAACTTTATACTCACATCAGTAGTTCAGTACTAAATATCATCATTAAATTTCTCCTATTTAAGAGATCATGAACTAAATCTTTGCTAGTTCCGATTAGAAGAATCATACATAGGAAAGAAAAAAAAAAACTGAGGAGAAAGGGAGAGTAATATGGAAGAAAATTGGCCATTTTTTGAATTATATTGCGGTGTCATAAGCGAAACAGTAGCAATAATGTATTGATTATCGAAGGCTCGTCTCGTTTTTGGAATATGATGATTGTTTTTTTTGTCCATGGAATTGGAAGCCTACAGATACGATTGATAGTAGTTCATCATCGGATAGCGATGAAAGTTCTTCTTCATCATCTTCATCATCTTCATCTTCATCATCATCATCCTCATCCTCTATAGAAGAAAGTCGACAACCACGTTACATGGAATTCCGGCCTGGATCATTTTTCAATCGTGAAGTAAGTAATTAATAACGATTCTTGTTTAAGAATAAATTGATTATATTTAGTTTTTGTAGAAGTATTAAAGAAGAAAAAAGAATGTTAAAAGAACAAAGACTTGTTTCATTTTTTGTTCTTGTTTTAAAAAAGCAGATTTTGAAAACAAAAATAACACTATTTTGGTATTCTTTATAAGCTATTCTTGATTTATGAATTTAGTGTTTTCTGTGTTCTTTGTGTTTTTCGGGGAACCAAACATGATATATATGTTTTCCTTATTTTGAGAATAAACTTGATTTTAAAAAGACAAAAACCAAACATACCCCAAATTAGGTTTCTTATTGTGATTCTACATAAAAATTTATTAAAATTTTATACATTTTAAAGCACATATCAAAATAATTTTTAAGTTTAACATATTAAAATTAAGCTAGATTTATTTATATTATAATTATATAGTTAATTTAAAATGAAGTTATTTTGTTTCAAACTATACAATCTCATATGCCTTTATATGTGTGATAATCTCTATTATGTTGTTTTCATTTCATCTCATGTATCTTATAACAATCCTTCCTCAACCACCAATTCAAATTGGTCTTCTATCATTGTTAATAAAATTTTAAAAAATAAAATAAAATAAATTTATGATGTAATTATTAGAAACTCACATTGGGTAACATTTATGGATGAGATATTTGTTAAAGAATATCAATTGTTATTTTTAATCATGATAATGATACATACAAAATATTTGAATGGGAAATATGAGTTTATAAGTCTATAAAATGACATCTTTTCTATTGTTTTATGACTTTAGGTTTTCCCAGCAGTGCCAGAGAAACGTGCAAGGTTGAACAAATTTTGGAGAACACTTTAAGCTCCTCCAAAAGTTGTGATGAAGAAACTTTAAACTCTCGGATGATAAAGAGCGAAATCGCCATCGGAGATAGTGAAAGTCTAGCTGTGATGAAGATGAAACTCCAAACTCTTTAGAGGTTTTCGATAATGACAAAACTTCAAGGTCCTCTTATGAAGAAGTTTTTAAGCATTTAGGCTTTCTGAGATCATTGACCTGGAAGAAATTAGAGGAGTGAAGAAATTGGAAAACTATAAACTCCAGCATTGAGATTATCAATTCCAAAGAAATTGAAGAAATCTCCAACTCCATTGAGATTATTGATTATGAAGAAATTGAAGACATTCTAGACACCTTTGAGATTATTGATGATGACGAAATTGAGATTATTGATTACGAAGAAATTTCAAGCTCCACCGATATTATTGATCATGAAGAAATTGAAGAAATTTGAGATTTTGTTAAGAGTATTGATCATGAAGAATTCAAAGCTCCACAAAAAAATTAAACCTTTAGGAGACTAAAGCTAGGCTAAAATTGATATAAAATATAATTGGATGCTTTATTTGTTTTCGAATTTTATATAATATATAAACACATGTATTGTTTTCCTAAGGTTTTGCCTTTTGCATTTTATTTGATTTTATTGGGGTTTGTTAACTATAAATGTATTACTTGCATATCTTATTGCATACCCAAAGTTAAAACTTTTAAACTAAATTAAACATTGGAAAATTTGGATAGCATAATGAACGTTTAAAAAAAATAAAATAAATAAAAATAAAAATAAAATATACTATATATATATATATATATATATATATATATATATATATATATATATGTATATATATATTTGGATGTAATAAGATTTTTAAGCCATGCTATTTATGCATTAAATTTAATATATTAAGTTTATTAATACTTACACCTACAATTTTTATATACTGAAATGCCTTCTCCTCTTCCTTCCCACTCATCTTTTCTTTCTTTCAACAAAAAAAACCTGTAAGAGAAGATATCTTTTACGATTTATTATTTAGGTAAATTTAGAAAAAAAAAATCCTAATTCTTCAATAGTTAAAGAGGATTTCGAGAATTATTTACAAGTAAGAAATTATGTAGTTTTCGCAAAGGATGGTTTCTTTATTTAATTAATTAGATTTTTATCCTGAGTAATTTATAAATAAGAAATCATGCGATTTTCGAAAAGATTGATTTCTTTATTTCATTAATAAGCATTTTTATCCAAAAATTATTCAATTAATAGAAAGAAAAATTCGGAACGTCTAATGCCCTCTCCTTTTTTTTTTTTTTTTTAATTGGTTGAGTGGAGTTCTTTATATATATATATATATATATATATATATATATATATATATATATATATATATATATATACCATATATATATATATATATTTTTAAAGTTGGTTGTAAAAAATATAATTTATTTTATCTTTTGCAAAGAATTTTTCTTTAATCATAAAATAAAATATTTTATTCGAATCAATGAGCAACATATCCCTTAAGGAAGTGGGTGGTGGAGAACAAGATTGGATCTGTTGGTACTTTTCTCTTTCCTTATTCTGCATATTCATTTTCCTTTTGAGTACTTTTATGTTCATCGGATTTTGAATATTCTTTTTTGTTTGTGTGTTTTTTATTTTGTTTGGTTGATGAATCGTGTGATACAATATCATATCGGTCTACTTGCTGAAATATGGTGATCTTAAGTTTGAGAGTTCTCGCATATCATATTGATGTTTTTAAGTTGAGAACCTCACGGTAGGTTTAAGCCTATCATTAGTGATTTCATCAAAAGTAGGTGTCGGAATTAATAAAGGTGGGTCAGTGAATCTTAGCGAAATTTGAAAATATGGGTTGAGTACTTGAGTCCAATGGGCCAGCCCATTTTAATTTAAATTTTTTAGGATTGAGTTCGGGGTGGCAAATTCGTAATACATGAATTAGATTTCGGTGTGCGTGTCGATAAAATCGTATCAATGTAGCCGAAGCCGACGTAAATAATAAACGATGTTAACATTCGTTGTTAAAGCCCAAATCATTTATTATTAAGGCTGTTAAACGAGTCAGCGCCTAAATATAACCCATTTAATTTGATTATTTAAAATAATAAAATTATAATTAATATATTAAAATTTTAACATGTTTATTAAATTTATTTAGAATAATAGGAATTATAATTAAAAATCTATATCTAATACAAATAACATATTAAATAGGTTAATTAATTAATATAATAATTAAACGGGTCAATTCGGATCAAATTTGTGTTAGAGCGGAGTCGACACGAATATGATACCATTTATTAAATGTGTTAGGTAGGGTCCGACACCGAATATAAGCGAAATGCAATTGCTCGGCAAAAACTCGCAAAAACCGTGTTAGGTTCATGTCGTGTCAAATTTTGTCATCCCTAGTTGGGTTGTGGCCTGGGCTAGCCCACTTTAAAACTAGGTCAATTTTTCCCGACCGTTTTGGTCTATGATCCATGTGGGTTTGGCTCGGGTTAACTCGATTAGCTCGATTGGTCCGAATCTTTTATTTAATTTTTTTTTTAAGTAACTAGTTTAGTAATTAAGATTTTCAAATATTTATTTATAAAATTTGATATTTTAGCTATTTCTTTTGTAGCATAGGAGTTTTAAAAATAATAATAATTATAACATATAATTAATATATTAAAATTTGTTGTTTTAACTATTTTATTTTCAACTTCTAAATGTATCTTTTAATATAATTTATATGATAATTTAATATTTAAAAAATGTATATGAAAATTTATGGAATACATTTTGAATTAAATAAATTACAGTTTTAATATTGAATATATTTTTATTTTATCTCATTAATCTTCTTTAAATATTTTAATTCATTTTTTATTTATCCTTTAAATTTTATTCAATCATATATGTTTTTTTTTTTTATAAAAATGAAGTTGCATTAATTTATAAATTAAATTAAATTTACTAACAAAATAATGTTATTTTTTAAATTATTAACAAGAATTATATATTAATTTCTTTCTTAATATGATTACATCTTCTAATAAGATGGATTTTTAAATAAATAGGATATTTCATTATTATACGATTGAGATGCATTTTTTAAAAAAAATATTTTTTTATTCTAAACATAAATGAAATTTATGTTATTAGCATTATAAATTAATTAATAGATGATGATAACTCAACCATCGAGGTTGTACATCTATTTAATATGGAATCATTTCTAATGTGGAACCCCATGTTATTATCGTATGTAATGAGGATGAAGATTAAAGGCATAGTACTTTGGTTATAATACTGTTATAACATTATTTATTTATTTAAATTTGTTTATTATTCTTATATTGTTTAGAGTAAATCATTTTATATATTAATTATTATTATATATTTGTATATTATTTATTTTTATTTGAAGAATGATGAAAGCTGTCACAGCTAGGCATCACTTCCATACACTAAATCTTGCAGGAAGCATTCAACCAAGACTCAATACAAATAAAATAAAAATTACACTTTCTAACTCAAAATGCCCAAAGGCTTAATAACCAAAACAATTTCACAAATCTACCATAATATATAAAGCAGAAGAACCTAATGCAACCACTTCCGTCAAATTGATTTGGATCCCAAACTACTGTCGCTATACATCTTATAAAGATAGGGCTCAAAAGTTTCAGTTAAACCCAAAGCGTTGAATCAATACATGCCTGTGCTGCTGCAAATCGATATCCTTGGATGATATCCTTGATGACAAAGGGGTATAGCACAGTCAATGGTCAATATTCCAAGTAAATGAATAGCAGCAATGCAATCTTGTCCCTGATAATTGCATAACAGGTGATACTTTGCTATGCGGTTAACGACGCTTGTACAAACAAGGTTTCAGCTCTGGCCAATCAATTTCCTTTACCTTGGAGTTTGGCTATCCTGCTGAAAAGGATGTTAATTGGGAGATAGATACTTATCCTAAAGAGCTGAGAGAATGGAGTTTCTTGTAAAAAAAACAGGGCTATATATTCTCTCTAGCAAGAGAAGCAAAACTTAGCTCTGGTACCTTTTTCTTGAAGTATAACAAGACAAACATTTTATTTGAGAAGTCCTGCACATAGTATATGCCAATTAGCATGAAGGAAGAATCGATTTATTTCTAGAAGATAAGAGGGAACATGAAGATGCAGAAACCTTTGATTCTAGTGTAAAACCTAGCTTGCAGATGGCTTTCGAAAACTTATTTGGATCTGCTCCTCCAGTGTTTGGATCAAACCTACTCTTAACCTCTGCTATCAAGAGCCAACCACTGTAAAAGGAAAATCTAAGTTAACAAACTCCTAAGTAATAGAAGTAGAGTGATAAAAAGGATTTAGATAAGGATTGTATGCAAACCATGGCTTAAGAACTCTGTGTGCCTCCTGAAGATAGCTTGAGAAGTTAGTCCCCATCAGCGAAAGGCAGAAAACAGCAACATCTATTGATGAAGATTTGAGCGGCGTCTAGATTTTGAAGTGCAAATATCTTTTGGTTAGATTGTCATACATAAGATACCCCAGAAGAGACTGTTGTGGTTCTGCAGCCTTCATGACCATGCTTTGACATTTTTTAAGTGAAAACTAAAAAGGTTTCTGTAAATTATTGTAATCTAGCACAAGTATTACTCTAAACTTTGCATATATCTGTAATCACCAATATCATTGGGTCAATTACTAACTTCCAAGTTTTTGGTTAGTTGCATGTATCTGCAACATCAACATAATGAGTTACAATACAAAGTTCCTAATTTTTGCATGAATCAACAAGCATCAACATCCAACATTAAAACAGAGCAAGCATGCCTAAAATTACTATGAGATATATTCAGAAAATATAGACAAACACAAAAAAGCAGATCTACTGAATCATCTGCCAACCTATCCACCAAATTTCAACCATTACGAATGGGTTAGAATTGGGTTTTGTGTCACAAACAGAAGTATTGATCCTTTAAATGCCTCAAACATTTATGACAGAACGAAGCCTACACCAAAATGCGCTTTTGATTGCAATGTTTGTTTTTGATGCACAGGGAATCAAGCTACGGAAGCTTTTGCCTGGACCGAAATGTTTGTTTTTGCAATGAGTATAGGAAGGAGGAAGTGTGTGTTCCACAAGAGGCATAACTAAAAGTAACACCTGTTTCCTCATGTCTCATATGCACGTACCCCTTGTGACTGAGTTTTGTAGTGTCAGGCCAATATGCAGCGGCTGAAACGGGGATGGTGCTAACAACAGTAAACGAGGAAAGATCCATTTGATTACATGTTACTCAACATATAATTATAAAATCCTTTAAGTATTTCAGAGAAAGCACATACATTTGACATATCACAAACAATCACTGAAGGATCATTCGAGACGAGATCAAAGGAGAAAACTTTATTCTTCACATTTCTTGCAAGTCGCGCATCCCCTGGAACACAATGGAATTAGATGACATTGTAGTAGCCAAAAAACAGCGACACTAGGAAGTGCCAGCCATTTGCTTGTATTAGCTTTAAAAGTTCTCACCGCATCCAAGATGGCTAATCAGAGGGCTGTGATCCTTCTAGCCATTTATGATAAATATTAACCAGTTGTTTAGGGCCAATGTGACATTTGCTCTTGATATCCTGTATGATACTGGCCAAGTAAAAAATATAAGTTTCTCCACAACTCCATACAATAAAACTCGAATCTGGAATATTGAAATAATCATATTCAGAAACATCTTTTATAGCAAAAACACACTGTCTAATCAAATTGTGCATACAGAATGAAAGACTGAAAATAGTTACTATGCAATTTCCCACTCAAGGAGGAGCAAAAACAAGAAGATGCCACCATTGAATCCCAACAAATAAGCAAAAACCTAGAATCCAGACTTAGTTCCGCCTTTGAACAACAAAATTGCCACCTTTAGTAGAAGAAACACCATTGCCAATGCCTACAATCATTTCTGCCCTAATTTACAGTTTAATGTTCTTATATTCTCAAATATTCACTGAACAAATCAAATAGCATATATAAACAGTAAAAAGCAAAATAGGTACATCCATTGCGAGACTATGGAGATCAGAAGAAATTTCAAAAAAAAAAAAAAAAAAGAAAAGAAAAGAAAAGAAAATTTTCATTCGAATAAGTCTTACCACATTAAATAACGAAGGGTCTTCTTCAAAATAGCTAAGCGCCTCGCTTCCACTGAGAAAATTTATCCAAAACAAAAGAAAGAAATTGGTTTAGAAAATTCTAATTCATATAGAAAAAATAGAGAAAAATGCCACACTATAATTCACGATTAAACCCCATTTGATAACGAATGCAGTAAATTCTCTATTTTCTTCGTCAATTATACTATTGAGATTAAGAAAAGAGGAAAAGAGTAATAAAACGTACCATTTGCAGTCTTAGAGCTTCTCGTTGATCATCTAAAATGCCCTCCTGATAACCTCGCCCTCATCTTATCCAGAAAACTACTCGACGACTTCGATTTTCCATCAACTTCTTCAAGCTTCCTCCTCTTCTTCTTGGTATGAGATTCTCCGTTGTGGGGTGTTCTCCGTTTCCGGTCAATCACCTTCTTGGCCTCCATTACCGCCACCTCCCAACCTCCGAGAACTCTACTTCGGGCCCTAAAACCCTAAATTCACTTGCAGGCCTAAAATTTCATATATTTTAAACTTTTTTAAAATAAAAAATTTATTTCCTTTGCTCTTTGAAGTGTGTTTACTTTGCGTTATATCATACTATTTTATTTTTCTCAAATTATTAAGACAGACCTTGGAGCCTTTTCTATTCAATTTAGTTTTCTCTTAATCATTTGAACTAGATTTGATTGACTATCATGATATTTATAATTTAAAAAAATTAAAATATCAATTTTTTCTTCACCTTGTGATTCCATTTGAACCTGATAAGTATTAAGAAAGAAAAATATAATAGAAATGGTACCTTCTATTTTATTTATCATAAAATATAAAAGAAAATCAAATATTATCAAAATTCTTCAAAAATTTACATATTTTTAAATTTCTTAATCCTTAGATAAACAAATAAAATGAGTTTAAATAAATGTGTAGCTCTTAGTTGTAGGGCAACTCTCCAATGGTTGAGGACAAACAAATATCGTAATGTCTTACTTAAAACAGATAGCCTATTGCTAGCATTGACTGTAAACAACCTAATTCCTTCTCTTTCATCGATAGGTTTGATTATTTAGGACTGTAAAGCTTTATTTCGGGTAATCCATGAATGTTCGATTAGTTTTGTACGTCGATCAATAAACCATGTAACTCATCTCCTAGCACGAGTGGTTGGTTCAACGACTGGTTAGGGTGAATGGGTTCATTACCCATCTGCTAGTATCTTGGTTGTAATTTCAACTGAATTGTTTTAATGAATTTACATCATTCTCTTGTCAAAAAAAAAAATGTATATAATTAATTTATCAAGTTTAAACCTATATATTATTTTCCTTCAAATTTTATTTCTTTTCCCTTGTTCTCTATATTTTTCTTTTTACTTTCTTTCTCAATATTGTTGGGACTTTGATTGTCGGATCTTTGAGCGTCAAGTTGTAGGGGACTTGATCGTTAGATTCTCTGAGCATCAGCAGCGTAACGTGACCCTCGATTATCTGACTTCATGGATATTAGTGGCATAAAGTAAACTTACAAAAAGGGCGATTCGCTTGACGGTGGGGACAGTAGTCTTTTCGGATGATTAAGTCGTATCTGAGGGAGAAGAGTGCGCGCCAGTTAAATTAACACGCCACTTCATGGGGATCTTGCAATTTATAGACAATGGTTTGCCGAATCTCCCTCCTATTTCGAGAAGGAATCTCCTATTTTTGGGGATAAACCTATTTTTCCTTATCAAAGATTGATTATCCCTTATCAGGGATTATCCTTCCCTTATCCATGATTATCTCTTTGAGGAGTAAGGGATTTGAAAGCTGGAAAATTTGCTGATAATATCGCTTTTGCGGATTTTCCACTTATAGGTGCTTATTCGTAGAGATCTTCCCATATGGGGTGGAATTCCCATATGGGGTAGAACGGCCGGCTGGCAGACTTGAAATTCCAGACAGACCGCCTCAATCAGGCCTTGGATGGATTTGACCTTGCTTGCCCAGGCGGCCTCTTTAGACTCTACTGTTTGGGAAGTGTCTGTCCGATATTGGTGAGGCGAGTGGAATCGGGCTAGAGTAGCGGATCTTAAAGATCATGGTACTCACAATGCCCATCTTTTTCCCCAGCTGAAGTTTTTATACTGTTTCAGTTGAGGGAAAATATTGTTGTTTCAAATGTTGGATGTTGAGAGTTGAAAGGTTTGGGTGAAATGATTAGCACATTAAAATGCGTTCGGAGGCGATGCTCACGTGTGTTTAAGGCGCATGGGAGACGCATGTCTCCCAATGGGCATCCTACGTATCTCGTTCTGTCGGTGCATTTAATGCACATGACAACTCCCTACCCTTATAAATAGGGATAGTGGTTTTTTTTACGTCTTCTCAAAAAATATATATTTTTGTTTGACTCCTATATTCCATCCTCCTTTACACTTCTGCAAATTTCCCTTTCAAAGGAGCCATCGGAGACCCTTGATGCTTCGACGACTTTTGATTTTTACGTTGAGTGTTGTAACTCAGGCCTTTTTGCGTCGCTTGTTGCTTAGTGTCTTGCATTTGAAGGTGTCCCTCTTAGTTTCATGAAGGCTTTTAGGTTTTTGGTTTACGTTCTTTAGGTTTTGTCCCTAGTGGGTTGTAAAATTTTTATGGGAGACTTCTTTTCCTTTTTTTTTTTAGCTACATGGACCTCAAGTTGACCCATTCTCCTTCACTTTTTTTTATATTTGCCTATAGAATGACAAGAGGTCATGAAGAGGTTTCGATCAGTCAGGTCAGGCGTAGGAGGGGTACTCCTCGAGAAAAGCCTACCGATAGGCGTATTTTGTAATGTGTATTAAAAATATGTGATAAAATATGATATGAGTGAGAGATTTAAAAAAAAAATTATGTGAAAACCATCACACAAACAGGAACATTCACATTAAATCATCAAGAATCAAAATACAAGATTTGCGGAAGCGTGCCTGAATCCATAACAAAATATTGAGATTGAATCTGAGTATGAAGCTTTATGATCTTATAGATCTGAATCCAAGTTTGAGGCTTTATGATCTTCGGATACCTGTAGTTTTAATACAATATTTCTCTACGATGATGGGAATCGGAAGAAGAAAAAGCGTTGTGATCTACGGGGACCATGATTTTTGTTATAAACAATTATGTTTGTATATGAACAATCACGTATGTTCGTAATTTATATTTTAACCCATCATAAAAATAGAAATTACGCTCGTCTCACACATTAATGCCCACACTTTATAATATATTAATTAAGGCACCAAAACTTAAATTAATCACTTTAATTAGCCTAACTTTATTTGATAGCCTATAATTCACATTTATTTAATATATCGACCAATATGTTGATTTTACTCAACAATCTCCCACTTAGGCTATATATGTAACTTTATAAACTTGAATTATACTTTATGAGCTCATGAGTTTTGCTATCAAAACTTTATATATTTTAACAATCTTGTCCATTAACCACACTAATATAGAAATAAAGCGATCGTCGTTACATATTTCGTAACTAGACCCATCAATGATCACATATATCAATGCAACTAATGACAAAGATCAAGTGTGGATGTGTAGCATGGAAATTTCATGCAATGTGATCTTAACATACCTATTTAAGCGAATTATCATAAGCTTTAGTGGTCCCGAGCCATACGAATCGAGTGGATGAAAGCGAAGAATCTTCTTGTATTAAATAGCAGCTAAATCAGTAATATGTAACAAAAGTATCTAAAAAAGCATCTAAAATACAAACTCACTAAAAGCGACATATCTTGAAGAGAAACCACACGCTATGGCGGTGTGCTCATGAAAAAGACCTTAATTGGTAATCCCTTAGTCGGTGGATGCGCAATCGTAAGGTTGTCACGATATGTTATAGATATAAGTCCACTCACGAACCCTTTTCTTTTGTGACAAGAATTTGATGTCTATAGAATTTTGACCGTTGAACCACATTTGTTGGAATATAGTACATTCGTTGTCACAAAATAACTTAAGTGGTCTTCGATACCATCGTCGCAGCCAGTGACAAAATTTAGCAACCACATTCCATGATTGGAAGCCTCATAACGAGCTCTGAGCTTCGGCGCATGGTGGAAGAAGCTCTGATAGGCGTTAACACTCTTCCATGATATAGCACCTCCGACAAGTAAGTAGATATAACTGGGGAATTTCATGCTATCTCGGCATCTAGCAAAATCGGTCGAGAATATCGATGATCTTTAGGCGATCTACGACTTTCGATAAGTGAAGCGTGTAGTCTTTTGTTCTCTTTATAAATTACCTCATGACTCGCTTGGCTGCTATCAATGAACCTTTGAAGTTGCTTAAGTATCATGACATGCCAACAATGTACGCAATATCGGAGATGACGTACATGCCAGACACCACATCAAACTTCTGATGGCGATGTAAGGAATACATTGCATCTCCTGAATCTCAAAATTATTCTTGGGGCATTGATTGAGACTAAATTTGTCTCCCTTAGCCACATGGGTGTCACCTGGTTTGCAATCACGCATGCCAAACCTTTTAAGAATTTTCTCAATATAGCTCTTTTGTGAAGTAGAAATTATTCTAGAGATCTATCCCGGTGTATCTGTATACTATATGGCATCCAGTAAGATCTTTGCTTGCCAATTCTTAATTAGAAATCTCTTTCTTTCATCTTGACATGTCTATATCGTTAGTGGCAAGCAATATGTCATAAACATATAAAACCAAGTAAATATGCTTACTCCCACTGAATTTATGGTATATATAATCATCAACCATATTCATCTCAAACGGGCGAAATGATAGGCGATGAAACTTGTAATAAGTGACGAAGCTTGCTTAAGCCCATAGATGGATTCTTTAACACAAACCATCCTCTTTTGTATCTCCCGAACACAAAATTTTCTGAATTTTTTCATATAGATTGTTTCATCAATGTCACAATTGAAATGCGTCTTAACATCCATCGATAAGGCTTTCGAGTCGAAGTCTTTAAATTGCCATTATTGTCCTAAATGAGTCTTTTTGATGGCTTAGGAGAGAAAGTCTCTTTATAATCGAATACACTTACATTTGTGTATTGTAAGACCAGAAATTCCAATTTACGGAATAAGAAAGTAAATATTCATTTCTGAATTGTAATTTCGGTTAAAAAATCCATAATTAATTCTCTAGATCTCGGATAGCCAGGAAACAGATTGTGCCGTTGGAATCGTCTCGTGAAATCTAGTTAACCACGAAAAAAATTTCATAATTTTAAGGCCGGTCGGTCAGCTGGCACGGGGCATCACATTTCGGTCGCAGTAAATCGATTTGATGCGACGAAAGACATATATAGCTTTAATGTAATCATGTGTCATAAATTGGTATGAGTAAAGTGATGAAATGGATGGCGAGTAGTGCAGAATATGAAATCGGGAATAGAAGGACGTAATGGTCGTTTAAAGTTTACGATTTTAAGTCATTTAAAGGCAAAGATCGAATAGTGTTTAACTACCGCAGAATGAAGGGCAAAACGTGAAATGGGAGAGAAAGGGATGCAGTAGGCGTGGAGAAGACAAAAATGGTGATTAGAGAGTGCCGACTGCCTGCAGAAATCTATGTCGGACTAGTTGGATTTCGACGGGCGAAGGGAAAACGTTCTACGGAAGCGAGGCTACGTGGACCCGGTTGCGGTTTGGCAAACTCGAGAGGTAGGATTTTTCTCACTTACTTGAGTTTTCTTCATTTTTAAGTGTTTTTCGATGTTTCGGTTGGTTTGAGGCGTGAGGCGGGTTGATCGATCCCGGCTGTGGGCCAGGGTGATACTGTAAAATTTTGGGATTTTACGTGTTGGCGAAATGGCCCCTTGAGAAATTTAGAGGCTGTTTGGTGTTTTAATTCCAAAATATTTGCTTTGGGGAGGAGGACATGTGTTGCTGCCTCATGACAGTGAAGAAGAAGCATGGATGGATTTGGATTGGTAGAATGGCTGAGTAGTTGGAGTTCTAAGGTGGCTTAGTTGATTTTAATGATTTTTAGAATAGTAGAAGGCTCACTATTCTAGAAACGATCTAAAATAACCACTGGTGAAAATATGTGTTTGGCTAGAATGATTTAAAATTAAATCGCTCGAGTTTGGTGCTTTATTAACCCAAGTGTGCTAATTTTGATGTGTGAAATGATAATTACATAACATGTTTGTGTGATTTAATTTTATCACGAAGTATATTCATGTTTATATATTTCGTGTGATTAGGCTGAATTGGGCGGCATACGTGCATTCGTATGCAACGGAACATCATAGAATATAGGAGTTAGTGTTGAGATGAGTCACAGAAAAACGAGGTTCGGAGGGTAGTCTAAAATGTTAATCATCGGAGGGTAGTCCAAGCTAAAAATATCCAATAAAATTAAGAAGACGGCCCAATTGATATTCATGGTGAATCCACAAACAAATAATATATATCAATCGTCGGGCGGCGATTGATATATATTCATGGGTTGCCCACTAATAACCTGATGAATTCTCATCTGAGGCTTAGGCGAGTGTAGAGAGAGTCGTGAGGACTCGGGATGGAGTTGGTCATGTAGACATTGAGTAGGATCGTGTTTGCTTGAATGTGTGCTTAAATTGGAACATTACCTTTGCACTTAGGTGGTGAGTAGCCCGCCCAGGGCGATTCTCCTCTTGACTTTAGCTCACCGGGTCGTGGGACCCCCTTTATTTGGTACGGGGCGTGCGAGGGCGGCTCGATCTTTGGTGAGATTAGAAGAAAAGCCGGGTTGTGGCTTTGGCTTGATGATATTTACATGTATTAAAGTTTGAGAATTTGGATATATGTGTTGTATAAGAGTAAATGATTAACTCTTTAAACTGTGGATATAGTTGTTGTAGTATGATGGGTATTGTTTATAGGCCCAAGTGGTCGTTTTACTCGTGTTGCGAAAATATTGAATTTGTTTGGGACGGTGTTGTAGGTATTGTATTTGGGTGACTCCAGCATCTGAAAGGAGACTGAATTTTAAAGTGGCAGATGGCAGGCATTCACTTAGTTCCGCGAGGTTGACGGGTAGTCACGGACCCCGGGTTTGGGGCGTCACATGTATAACCTTTAGTGCAAGAGCGAGCTGTATCTCTCGCCTGTCAGCCTTTCGAATCCCTCTTGGTTTTAAATATCCATTTGCAACCAATGGGTTTCACACCTTCAGGCAATGGGACAAGATCCCAAACATCATTGTCCTTCATGGACTTTATTTCCTCATTCATGGCATCAATCCACTCTTGAGATTTAGAACTTTCCAGGGCCTTGGTGGAAGTTGATTGGATCATCTTCCATCGCACCAATGTCAAACTCATGTTCTTGAAGAAATACAATGTAATCATCTGGCACCACACTTCTCCTTTCTCTAGTGGATCTCCTTAATGGCGTAGGTTCTAGAGGAGGTAGAGTTTGTTCTTACGGAGCGGAAGGTTTTTGGATATTGTTTGATTTGGATCTGCTGAGAAGCGATGTCGGGTATAGGAGCTTGAGCGATGTCGATAACGGTACGTGGGAATATCAACATATTCCTCTTCAAAAATAAAATTCTATCCTTATCTCCCCCATCAAACTCAACATCCTCAAAGAATCGAGCATTTCCGGTCTCAAAAATTGATTTAGTAGTAGGATCATAGAATTTGTAACCCTTGGATCTTTTAGATTATCGATAAAATAGCAACTAAATAGTTCTTGAATCGATTTCTTTTCATGTGGCGCAGGCCTTGCTTCTTGGACATCCCAAATGTGTAAGTGCTTGATTTAGGCTTCTTGCGGTCCAAAGTTCATAGGGGTTTACTTAGGTTGCTTTAGTTGGTATACGGTAGAATATATGCTGGTGTAATGCTTCACCCTAGAGTGATATTGGCAAGTTAGAATGACTAATCATACTTCTTACCATGTCTTTGAGTGTTCTTGTTTCGCCTTTTAGCAATACTATTCATACTTAGAGAACCTAGCATGGTATACTATGGGACGATACCGCACTCCTCTAGGAATTTAGAAAATGGTCTTGGACGTTGTTCACCTGAATCGTCATACTTCCCATAGTATTCACCACCACGATCAGATCTGATGTTTTTTAATCCTTTTGTTGACTTGATTTTCAACTTCAACTTTGAACGATTTGAACACTTCCAGTGATTGAGACTTTTCATGAATGAGATAAAGGTAGCCATAACGTGAAAAATGCGATACATAAACATGATAAAATGTGTTGGCCATTCCGTGAAATCGTAGGAAATGACCCTGAAATATCTATATGTATCGGTTATGCAAGACATACAGCCTGATGGCACCAAATCTCCTTGTGTTTGTTTGTTTTCCTTTATACGAATTTATTGCAGAATTTCAAAATATGCAAAATCAAGGGAATCCCCTAGAATCCATATGACCTGAACCTTTCAATTCTCCTTTTAGAGATGTGACCTAATCTCTTATGCCATAATGATGAGGAATTCTCATCGGTTAATTTTCTTTTAACACCTTGAGTACTTAATTGCAAAGTTTCATGATATGAAGCAACTGTATCAAGCATATAAATGTTATCTACATAAGATAAAGTACCAACCAAATTTGAATTCTAAAAAAGACTAAATTTACTATTTCCAAAAGAACAAGTATAACCAAATTTGTCCAATACAGAAATAGAAACCAAATTTCGTCGAAATGACGGTACAACAGATGTCTCATTCAAATCCAAATAAGTACCAGACTTTAATAATAACCTACATGTCTCAATTGCCTAAACTTCGACCTTCTTGCCATCGCCTACAAAGATGTATCTTTCACCATCATTTGGCTTTCAGCAACTCAGGCAACTCTGCATGGACACATTGATGTGAGTGGTTGCACCATAATCTATCCACCAAGTGTGTTTAGGTACCGAAGTCAAATTAACCTTAGAACAAACTAGATTAAGAAGTGTACCTTTTTTTGCACGCCAAGCATGATAGTTGGTACATTGCTTCTTCTTATGTCCCGCAGCTCCACAGAAGAAACAACCATCAAAATTTTTTTCTTTATGTTGTTTCTTTTGATATGGAACCTTTGCAGCTTCTTTATCCTTGTTTCTTTTCTTCCCTTTATCCGTGGAAGTACCAGTAAAATGAGCACTTTCTATCTTTTCTTGCTTCAACCTTTCCTCTTCTTGCACACAATGTGAGATGAGCTCATTTAGAGACCAAGTCTCCTTTTGGCAGTTGTAGCTCACCTTAAATTGACTGAATTGTGTGGGAAGAGATATCAACAAATCTGTGAAGCAAATCCTCGGAGAGATCAAGTTTATGTGTCATAACTTTGGAAAGCCAGTTAAGACATTTCCATGTGTACTCCTAATGTTCCCATTACCTTTATATCTCATTGAGATGAGATTTGCCAAAAGTGTACTTGTTTAAGACTTTTCATTCTTGGCAAATATATTCTTAATTTCTTCTTGGAACTCTTTGGTTGTCTTTATCGTTTCGGATATTGTGCCCCTAAATACTTTTGGAATGACCTTCTTAATGATCATCAAACACATGCGATTTGACTTCTCCCACCTTTCAATATCCCTCTTTTCATCAGAGGAACTTTCAATAGTAAGAGGTGCAAGAAAAGAAACCCCTAGCAAGAGTCCGAGATCCGTGACAAGGAAGCTATTTGGAGTTCTCATGCCATGTCTTGAAGTTTGTGCCATTTAGCATAGGAATTGAATTAATGCTGACATTAATATTAGAAGCAGAACTAGTAGTTGAATATGAGAACAATGAACAAGCAAAACAAACTCACATAAGATGCAAAACCCAAAAATAAGTTCAAATAAAGGCAAATCCCATCTCAAGATATCAGACACTCTATTAGTATTTTATCTTTGGATAAAAAATGTGTAGTGATATCTTGGTGTATTAATCATGCGATAATAAGAACATCTCGAAAATAAATCTTCCTTTGGGCCAATTTATTGTTATATGTAAACCAATGGTATTACGCGTTTATTACCATGAGTGTACATGCAATTCTGTTAAATATTAATTTTCCTTTGGGCTGATTAATATTTACATAAGTTACATGCACATAATCTTGTTATATTTTGAAAAAAGTGGTCACTTTGGTGACATATTGTGTTAATTAACTTATATCAAAATATATATTTAAACACCTATATTTGAATGTAAATTTTTAAATCAAATACCTTGTAACGATAACATGTTGCCAAATCACCAACTAAACGACCGGTTGGCCCATGACTATTGGATTTTTTTTTTTTTATTATGTACCTCTTCGAGGGTATCG
Source organism: Tetrastigma voinierianum (assembly GCA_016808115.1). Classification (NCBI taxonomy): domain Eukaryota; kingdom Viridiplantae; phylum Streptophyta; class Magnoliopsida; order Vitales; family Vitaceae; genus Tetrastigma; species Tetrastigma voinierianum. The sequence goes on from JAEQBH010001293.1 coordinate 78,664, forward strand.
ATGCTTATTTGTGTTACTCACATTAGGGAGTAACATTAACTGAACGATAGATGCCATCTTGGCGTGTTTCATATACCTCTTCAGGGGTACCAATACTTATTTGTGTTCTCCTCTTCCGGGGAGTAACATCATTTGAACTAATAGGTCTCCTACGCTTCAGGGGTATTTCATGTACCTCTTCAGGGGTACCAATGCTCATTGCTATGTCGCCCCCGGGGGTTGTGAATCAGAGGCTAAAAGCATTTCTTGGTCGAATCAAGGGAGAAAAAAAAAAAAAAAAAAAAAAAAAAAAAAAAATATATATATATATATATATATATATATATATATATATATCTTTCTTTCTTATATATATATATATATACTCTATATATATATATTCGGCCCCAAAATAAAAAAATTATTTTCTAACTTATTCTCAACAATTCAATATGAAACCGTTTTGATACCACATGAGAGATTTAAAAAAAAAATTATGTGAAAACTATTATACAAATAGGAACATTCACATTGAATCATCAAGAATCAAAACACAGGATTTACAGAAGTGTACCTGAATCCATAACAAAATATTGAGATATTTGAATTTGAGTCTGAAGCTTTATGATCTTCCAGATCTGAATCTGGGTCTGAGGCTTTATGATCTTCCAGATCTATACTAGTTTTATGTCTAATATTTCTCTTTAACAATGGGAATCAGAAGAAAGAAAAACATTGTGTGATTTGGGGACCATGACCCCTATTTATAAACAATTATGTTTGTATATGAACAGTCACGTATGTTCGTAATTTCTATTTTAACCCATCATAAAAATAAAAATTACGTTTGCCTCTACACAATAATGCCCACACTTTATAATATATTAATTAAGGCCCCAAAACTTAAATTAATAACTTTAATTAGCCTAACTTTATTTGATAACCTATAATTCACATTTATTTAATATATCAGCCCATATATTTGATTTTACTCCAACAATGAGTCTTTTTGTCGGTCTCAGTATACGAGCTTGTCAGTAATAAAGTGTACCTAAAAATGGGATATCGTCCTTAGGAAAATGAGAGGATGCTAAGTACCAAAATTAGAACGCTTCTCTAATATTCAAACGGTCAAATATTGTTTAAGTAGAATTTAAAATAAACTAAACTAAAGAAAACTTAATAGACTAACAAATTGTGCAGCTACGGGACACCAAGAGATAATATATTTCTAGGATATTTGGTGCAATTGGACATTTCTATTATATCAAGGTCAATATTCCACTCTATTGTCTCATGAAAATGCTATCCAAGGCATTTCTTATCTAATGTAATTAAAGCCTTTCTCAAGGTCAAATAACCTACCAGTTATCACTAGGTTTCTTACTTCTTAGCTCAACCCCAAGTGTTAAAGGTGCATTAAAATCAAAGAACTACCAAGCCTCCTAATTATCGATAATCTGTATCATCAAATTTATTAGGTTAGCTCATCTATGTCTAATTTCTCCTCACTTCTTAAGATCTCATGAAACCACTCTCCATATTGAGATTAGCTAGAAATCAATATGTAAATATCAACCAAGAATAGATAATAGATATACAATCAAAAGACAATAGAAATAGGAAATCAACCATTAGATATAAGATCCATGTCAAGCTGTAAAAACCTAGAAAACAAGAATCGGAGTCCATCGATGGGAAAGATACGATCATAAAAGATAAGAAAACATGAAAGAAAATAAATTGCCTAATGTGATGAATGAAGCCAAATCTCCTCTTCAATCTTCATCTTCTTTTAATCCATCTTATTCCTAAGAGAACCATGCCTGAGAATTGTTCCCCCTTTCCAAACCTCCTAAAAACGTTTTCTCCTGTCTCCTTCGGGTTTGAGCTTTAAAACCCACAATTATGGGCTGAAAATGGGCTAAAAATTGACCCAAAACCAACCTCGAAGGTTGCAACATCGTTGGGAAATGTCGCGACGTTGGGATGCTCTGTTTCTACACTCTTTACAACGTCGCGACGTTGGTTCTCAACGTCGCGGCGTTAGCTGCGACTCTCTGTTTTGTAACCGTCAAGGCCATAACTTTGTTATACGAACTTCGGGAAAAACACGTAGATGATTATAAATACTTAATGTAAATTCTCCAGCGGTCACTTTTGAGCTCTCTTCTCTTCTTCCTTGACTACGAAGTCATAACTTGATCATTTGAAGTCAAAATGGAGTGAATAAGGTCTCTTTCGAAAGCATGAGAAGTCTCCTATCCATCCATATCAATATTGTAGCCATTGGGGATCATTGTGCAGCTTAAAACATCAAAACATAGTAGCTACTATTACATGTGTAGTTTGCTGATTTTGGGCTTTATCCCTTTGCTTTTGCTCCATATTGGCTCATGGTCGACCTAATCACAAATTGAACATTTACAGCATTAGATCCTTTATTTATATAATAAAACTACTAAAAATATAAGTAAAACATAGGGATAAAATGAGTATAAAGTATACTCATCTTGCTAAGCTTGATCCCCAGTTGTTACCATGTCTCTGGAAGGCTAGGGTTTTTCATCCAAAATTCCTTCAAATCGGTTGGAGAAGTTAGATGGGTAGTACCTCGACTATGGGGGAGGCGAGATAATGCATCTCTACTTTACATGGGAGGCCGGTTGTTCTTGGAGTTTTAAGCCTCACGTTATCGTTGGTGAAGTAGTTCATTAATTTGCAGCACCTCTGTGATCATACATCAGAGCGTTTTTGGATTTTGATGGGTTTAAGTGTGTTGGACTCTCTCTACCAGCTAGATATCTCACTGGTGAAGATCCGCTTCATTTACACTTTGAAGCTCGGGCCCGGGGGCGCTGTCCATATCGGCCCTTAGTCGGTTGTAATTTATGTCGAATCATGACTCCCCAGACGGGTGAAGGGTGTCTGAATTAAGGGCTTGTGGTATAAGACCCTTGGTTCTCTAGGGCTTTCTTTCAATCTAAACTAGTCCCTGTCGTTCCCAGGTTTGTCTTTATTCCCATTTTGGTATGCCTCACATTTCCCTAGGTTGTGGGTGTATTGACATACCTACCTTCTTGATGATTTGTAGACATGCGCAAGTGAGGCCGGCTGGTCAACTGGGTGGAGAAAGCGAGGTTAGGCCACCTTCGTCGGCTATTTGAGATCTTAGAGAGGGAGCACCACCACAAGATCCTTATGTCTGTGAAGAATCTACAAGAATTAGGCGCCAATCCTTTCCCCTATATAGTGTATGTTCTTCCCCGTTCTTTGCCCAACGAGGTTGTCAAGGGTAAGCACTTTGTTCTTGCGGACCTTCCAAAGTCGTTGCCAAGAGGTTCTTCCTAGGCAGAGGCAGCTCCGAAACCCCTTGTTCGGTTAGATCATCTACCTTTGTATGTAAGGACCTATGTCATCCCCAGAGTGCGAAGAAGAAAAGAAAGAAAAAAGAAGACGAAGGGGCGGCGAGGCGTGGCCTTGAATTGGAGGGGGTTAAGTAATTTGGATGAATCAGGTTAGCGAGAGTTAGGAAGAGGAGGTTGAGATGTTTGGCCTTGTATCTAGTTTTTCCGCGAGGATGTGGAGACGGCGGATGGCGCTCGAGGGGAGGGCGCCTGGCTGCGAAGTGCACGGCGGGAGCGTCGAAGTTGTTTGGCCGGAATGAAGAGGTTGAGAGTCGGCGGTGGTGCTGAGGCAGAGGCCTTTGGTGTAGGCGGCTTTGGAGGATTCTCCACAGGTGCTTCAAAGAGGCTCGTGTCCCTCTGGGATGGGATCCCCAGTGGGGGATCCCGGTCTGAGCGGGGAAGGCTGTGGTAGAGGCTCCATTAGAGGTAGCCAGCTCACATCGTTCTTGTCAACTAGCAGTGTTGGCCCTCGCGAACGGACTCTGACGTTCTTTGCTAAAGTAGTATGTTCGTTCGCAAAGTGGGTCCATCATTTAGGCGGAAACGGTGGCTCTTGGCCGGAGGGCGCCCGTGTGTGGATTGGAGCCTTGATAGAGGAGTCTTCTATTAAAGATATTCGTGTCCTGCAGCGTATCCTCCGGGTGTCGGCGGCTCGCTACGAGCAATGCTGTCGTTTCAGGCTACTTGGATAGAGAGACCTTCAGCCCAGCACGTGGTACGAGCAGGATGCTCATCCCACAATCCACAATTTACACAATCGGTGACTTGTAAGTTATGATTTTTAATACTTGATTTCTAATTCTATGTTTTTATTTTCTTCTGACATCTTCTCATTTCCAGGTTGTGACGACCATTTGCAACATGGCTCGTCGGCATAGGGAATTCCAATCTCAGTTGGACGATGCTGAGAAGCTGCGACTCTATGCCCAGACGATTGTCTCCAAGCACTAGGCTTTGGACGCTTCCTTGGCTAAGGTGAAGTTTAAGTCGAAGCATTGGGAGCGAGATGCTAAGGTAGGTGGGGAGAGGATTGAACAGACGGAGAAGGAGAGGGATAAGGCCAAGCAGGAGGCAAAGGTGGCCCGCTTGGCGGCCAATGCGGCAAGTGACGCCAAGGCAAGGGCGAAGGAGGACTTGATTAAGGTCAAACCCAGGCGGTGAAGAGGGTGGCGTAGGGCGTCTTTATGGCCTTGCACGGAAGGTTGAGCGGACATCTATTTTCACCCCAGAGCTCGGGCGACCCAGATGGTGTCCTCCCTCCATTCTTAAGCGGGGATGGACAAGGAGGCCATAGAGGAAGAATATCAGAATGCTCTGGAGGTGATCTTTGCCTATGGGTACATGTGTTGTGTGTTTAAACACAACATTTGTGGAGACCATCCGGAGGTTCCTGAAGGTATGCCTGATTTCGTCGACTCGCTGCCTCCTGAGTTCTTTGTGAACCCGGGCTGTTCGCCAGTCCAAGCGGTTGTCGAGGCCATAGCGATCGAAGCACCTTGACGAAACACCAAGGGCCATGGAGGTTGTTCTGGCAGGGGCCAGGCGAGACTTTAACCACTTTTTTAAGTTCTTATTTTGTAATAAAGAATTTTTTTTTCGCAAAGGGCCTTAATAAAACCACCGTCATTGTGTACTCTCTGGGCACTATTGGCGCTTTTAATGAAATACACATTTTTTTGTCTATTTCGACTGTTGTTTATTTTAATTTCTCATCCCGATGCCATTGGCGCTTTTATAATTTCTAGTTTTTCTTAAAAATTTATCGATTGCTTTCAACATTAACCCTTTCCCCCCAGTGCAGGTTAGGATGGTATCTTTAGGACACCAACACTAAGTTAGGAATTGATTCGCGTCAGTTTGAGGTATCGTGAATCAACAAAATTTATACCTAATACCTCTTACTGCCGTAACATGACTACTGTAGTATAGTGACTCTAGGATTGTCCATAGGGATGGGTTTTCTTCGCGTAAATGACTTGTAGTGGGGTTCAAAATGGTGAATTCGTTTTGGATTCTGGGGTTTTGTAAAAACAGTGAGGTGTAATGTTTGGAAACTGACAGTAAAATGAAGTAAAATATAAAAGAAAGCTCCTTGAAGTATCAGGACACTGGGCTTGGGCTCTTAGGGCAAAGGAGGGTTTCTCGGGTCTTTTCCTCGCGTTGGGGAGGATGACCTATAGTCATCTTAGGCCCGATTCTTCATTTGGCTATAAAAATTGACCCAAAACAACTATCCTTTGGAAATGGTACCCACTGAGCATCAGTGGTCTTAGACAGTGGAAAAAAGTCTCCTTGACTCACCTTCCAATGACTAATAGATGATAAGCTGGTCTCCGGTGGATGCAGCGATAGCGTCTGCGAACCCTCCTTCTGAAAAATCGAAATAGTAGCCGGAATTTAGTCACAATTAAATCCCGTCATGTTTAGTGATGGATTTGTGACGAAATTTTCGTTGTCATAGTATTGGTAGTCACTAAATTTTGTGACAGAAATAATTTCCGTCACAAAAATTGATGATGAGAAAGATGTTTAAGTGTGAAATTGTGACGATTTTTATCATTTATTCCATCACAATTTTGTGATGGATTTTTAATCCTGATAAGATTACAATTTTGTGATGGATTGTTGTCTGACCAGTCACAATTTTGTGAAATAGTGACGGTACAAATATAGTCACCAAATCTTGTCTGAATTTTGTGGCGGAATAATGTAAAAATCGTAATAAAATTGTGGCGGATTAGTGATAAAATCCGTCACAAAATTGTGTGGATTAATGACAAAAATCCGTCTGAATTGATGGATTAGTGACAAAATTAAATCATAATTTTGTGATAGATTAGTGATATAAAATCGCACAAATTTTGTAGCGGATTAGTCACAAAAATAAAATCTGCGTTTGTGACTATTAAAGTGATATTATTTTAAATATTGTTATATTTATATAATTTTTATAAATTAAATGTTATTTTTAATTATAGCCTCATTTTGATACATTTTAATAAAGTGAAGAAAATTAAAATTCAATAATTAAAAATGTCTTTTATAATAACAAAACATTAAACGGTATCCATAAAAAAAAAAAGTTATATAAGTGAAACATAACTAATAATAAACATTTATGTTTTACATCGACATTAAAGAAGTCATCACCCAGTTTAAAATCTGAAGATGCGTCCAATTAAATTGTTGACTAGATTGCATATGCTCCATGAAACGCCTCATTTGCTCTTGCATCTCATGAAAACTTTCTCTTTCAGCAGTTAACTCAGCAATTGCTCTATCCATCTCTGCTTTCTTATTTGCGAGCTCTGCTACAATCTCTACAACTCAATTTGCGAATGCGATGAGTGTGAGCTCAGATATACTACGATAGGAGGAAGGATGATGATAGATAGATGCGGCCGCGACCAAAGACCATATACACGTCTCCCTCTTCTCTCACATGCTGACCTCGAAATAAAGAATTAATACATGTCGACTTGTGGAGGTTGTGAACCATCATCTAAAATTTGAGGCAGCCCAGAAGACATCGAAACTCCTCCATGCGATCCTAAATTAAAATTGTTCAAGTTAGTAGCCAAAATTTATGATTTAATAATTATTAAATAACTTTAAAATTACTAAATAAAGATGAACCTACATTCACTTGCTTTGACTTGACATCCACAAATGTTCCATCTTTTTCATGTGCACTTTCTTGAATAACTCAAACTATTGGTAAACGTTACGACTCTTGATCTTAGTGTGTCTGATAAGTTAGTAATTATATGTTTAAAAAGTTTAAATTAAAAAAAAAAAGAAATCTAAAAACTAAAAATTAGAGCACTAAATAATTAATAATTTACCATTTTTAAAGAATGCTCCACCATATATCGAGATCCACGCGTATGCTTAGTCGAGGTCCCGGTACCGGGACCTGATCCTCGCAAACCGATTATGTTTAGATTTATGAGCTCTCTCTTTCCATTTTGTAGTGTTCCAATGTTGTTGCCAATTATCCTAAATTTCTTGGGTCACACAACCGGGTTTGCCATCTTTAGAATGCCTCCAAATGTGGACATGTTTGGTGTACTGCGTTTTAACATTTTACCACCAACAACTCTTAATAGCCTCTTCATCCATTGGGTCCCGAAATTAATATCTTACCCTTGTCTGAATAATTATAAATAATGAAATAAGAATATTTTATTTGTCAAATATAACAATAGAAATTAATAATTATGAAATCCTTATTAAATTTATTTTTATTCACACAAAAATACACTAAATATTTTAACCTTGAACTCCTCCCAATAAAAGTCTTTAATATCTCTTGAGAGATGATTCCCACTATAAGCAGTTGCTTCTTGTCTTTCACAAATTTTTTCAAGCATGTAAAGTAGATCTTTGCTTGACTGAAGGAAATAAATAAGATGACATAAGTCAATATATTATAAATAATCTGAGAATAATCATAATAATACCAAATATCATAACTACAAAGTGGGATAGCAATATATACCTTATAGACCTTACTAAATAATATATAGATAAATACCATAGAATCTTCTGCACTATCAACGCAGTGATAGTCTCCTTGTTCCATCAGTAGATGATGTTGCAAAAGAGCTATTTATAGTGCGTCTTTGGAGATAAGCGATTGATGGGGGGGTGAGGACATCCTCACCATGTGCACCTGAAGTGGTCGGTATGCTGCTCATAGCTATAAAAAATATATATGGTGAATATACTTAAAATCCAAGTAAAAATATTAACACGATTTTACGTAGTATAACATTAAATGGTAAATTTCATACATATTGTTTGAAATAATTACAACAAAATATGAATATAATTATTTACTCATCGTCATCATCATTAAATTCTTGGTCTCCCTCACTATTTTCATCATCATCATCATCATCATCAAATTCTTGCTCTACATTGGTGTCTTCATCATCATCATCAAATTCTTGTTCTACATCGATGTCTTCACATCTTGATTTGCGAGGCGATTCAACATTTTTCTCAATTTCAATATTATCCATGTAAACAAATGAATCATTTTCATCATTTAGAGATTGATGTCTGTCATCTAGTACCGCATCGATTCCATGTTGATCGTTGACATCCTCTTGAAATGCCATCATATCAAAAGGTAGACATGCATTTGACTTTGATACCTCCACAATTCCCCTTGCTTTTATTTTGCAAACAGCTAACCAAACATTCACATTTCTCTTCAAAATAGGATAAGATGCAAAATACACTTGCCCAGCTTGCACAACAAGAATAAATGGTTTATATTTATTGAATACTCTTCCACTCTTGACATCTACAAGTTTGTACTGTGGGTGAATTCTTGTACCACGATTCAAGATTGGATCAAACCATGAACACTCGAATAGTACAATTCTCTTTATTGGTAGATCAGGGTACTCAAACTCTAAAATTTCTTGCAATCGACCATAGTACTCTAGCTCATTTACACTATGGCTAGAACCTTTTATGAACACTCCACTATTCATTGCTCCACTATTTGAACCACGTTCCTCTGTGTGGAACTTATATCCATTAACATAATACGAAAATGATTTCACCTTAAGAGTGGTCATTTTGCAAGGTCTTTGATCATTTGGTTAGAATGAATGATTGTAGATTTGTCATGAGAGCACAATTATAAGAAATTAATTACTTATAGAAATATTCACATATTATTTCATTTTTGAGCTCCTACAAATTAATTACTTACATAATTTCAAACCATAATGCAAACTCGCTCTAAGTTCTCGTATTAATTTCTCGAGTTTCAATAGCAGGTTGAAATTGCCTCAACTCGTCTTCAAAGATTCTATATTCATAAAGTAAATTTTATATTATATTATGCTTCTAAAATTTAAATATATATATATATATATATATATATATATATATATATATACGTAATTGCCTAGTTAGTTACTTACTCGAATGTATGACTTACTTCATCACAGCTTAACAATATGTACGTAAGGAAGTACATCAGATTCCATATCAGTTAAACGTCCGAGTTTTGCTTTTTCTAATGATCGACCAACACATTTAAATATGGAAAGCATCTCATGTGACGCCCTAAAACTGGTACCATGGACAACCCGTCAACCTGCTGAATACTGCGGAATGCTCTGCAACCCGACATCACTAGGTTGAAAACCCGGCAGAATTTCCTTTGTACGGAGCTCTACCCAGCACAAACTCCGTCCCAATAACGATAATGCCACACAGTGGTCCACACGCAAGTAAAAATAATCGCCACTGTAATTTCTCGCATCAATACTCACAAAATATAACAACTATATACAACAAGCCAAAAGTTACTAAATTATTTAATTCAACATATTAAAATTTACAATTCTAATACATGTTATACAAAATCAAATGCCAAAGCCACAACCCGACTTTCTTCTAAACGCGACCTCTAGTGAGCACCGTCCTCGTGCACACTCCTTGTACCTGAAATGGTGATCCCTCGACAGGGTGAGCAAAGCCCAATAGTGATATTTTCCTACCTGGGTTACTCCCCATCTAAGTGCACATGTTATGGCAAACAATCACATTCAAGCAATTTCATGAACCTACTCGAATGTCTACATGCCCAAACCCATGTCTCGAGTCCTCACCGACTCCCTCACATATGCCTAAGCCGAATGCGAGTAAAATCACAATTTTCAAAACAAAAGTTATTTGTTCTTGAAAACACACTACCAAGTTTCGGTAAAATCAATTGGACAACCCTCCGAGACGAATTGTTGGATAACGCTCCGAACCAGTCATGGTCCTCATCCGAAGTGATCTGTTGGATGAATAACCAAGGCAATTCTTCGGAAAATCTTCCGTCGAAATTCCTTTCACAAACATTTTTATTTTTGTTTCATTTTATGTCATGCACTCACACCTAATATTCTAAGCCGCCCCAGTGCATATGGAATGAATTATGCAAATTCACATGTATATATTAACATAATTTAAATCACATAAATCAAGTTATACAAATTCACCATCAATAACACCAAAATTAGCCTTACATACTTCGCTAATTAAAGAACACAAGCAATTCATTTTGAATCACTTACAAAACATTACTTCACACCAAGAAAATCACATCATTATTCACACGAACGTTGAAACCCTGCCACTGCTCATGACCACACAAATAGGAATTTTCTCCACTCGGTTCAAAGCTTTTGAGATCGAATTTACGGCTAAAACAAGCCTCAGAACATTCCTAACCATAAACATGGCTCTTAGTTAAAGAATATCACAAGTAGGAAAAGATCCCTACCTCTTGAGTCAGTTTAACTCCACTGGAACCCAAGGTCTACGCGTAGTTCCCACCGCGCAGGCTGAATTGGCTTTCGTCTCCATCCGTAACCGAGGTCCGAATAGCCGGAATCCTAGAGAGAAGACACACCTTCTCTCTCTAAAACTCAAAATCTGCACCTCACTGCATCTCATTTCCAGCCCCTCACGTTTTTGGTCTTTAAATTTTGGAGAAGAAGACACTATTGTCTTTTGTTCTTGTTCTCATTAACAATTTTAATAATTCCTAACATGTCCCCTTTTTCACTATTTTGACACTTGGCACTATCTAGGCCGTCCATTTCATCCTCTCACTAATCATGCAACATGTGTCACATGAGTACATGTAATACGCGACTTTGTCATATCACACATGTCTCTCAAACCCGTTTACAAGACCCTAAGACCCGACACTCTATAGTTTCGAAAACGTGAAATTCCGACTATCTAGGAATTCGACGGAATTCGACGTGATAGCTAGATTTTGTGAGACGATTCCAATCTGCGGAAACTGCTTTTGCCATCCGAGATTTCAAAAAATTTCGATTTTTACTTAAAATTACCGTTTTTTACCATTTTTCAAATTTGAATTTTCTCGTCTTATATCCTCGTAATCTTCTTCCAAATCAAATAACCATCACTATTGAGCTGCACTTTTCGATGTCGCATATACGACAAAGTTGAAAATAATGTGTACAAATGATGAAGCTTCTTCAACCAAGTATGCATTACATATTGAACCTTCAACTTTAGCTTTATTCCCGATATTCTTTAACTCATGAGGTACCTAAAAATACAAGAATTGATTTAATTATTACATAAGATAAATTTTATTAATATGTATCAATACATAATAGTTTTTAAACTCACCGCCAAATGGATGTACATCCATCTATATTGCACCGCCAAGAACTCGTCATAAGTTCAAAATGAATCGAAGATGTTCCATGAAGTAAAAAAAACTTGGTGGAAATATGCGCTCTAACTTACATAGCACAATGAGAATATCTTCTTCCAAACGTTTCATGTCATCCTCTGATACACTATAGCGCTAAATCTTAAAAAAATGCTCAACCCTCACAAAGCTTGCCATACATTTGCTGTGCATTAACTCACTTAAATGCAATCTAATTAACTCTCTCGTGATAAAAATATGACAATCATGAATTCGATTCCATGCAACTTTATTCCCACTTTAAATCAACACATCTCCCAAGTTAGAACATAGAACCATCCGAAATTTCAACTTTAATCCACTTACAAAGTTGCTCTTTCCCATATTTATCCAATGTAACAAGCCTAGATATTTATTCGTGATTTTCATCCCGATGTAACTAGACTTACTGGCAAATTCCTTCAAATCTTCCCTAGACTTTGCATTGTCCTTGGTTTTCCCTTTAACATTCATGATCAATGTATTAAAAATATTATCAATATTTTTTCTCTCAATGTGCATAACATCCAAATTGTGCCTAATGAGATTGGTTTTCCAATAAGGTAAGTCCCAAAAGATACTTCGTTTTTTCCAACCACATCCACATGATTTTTGGATTCTACGATTTATCTCTTCTCCACCAAGTTCTGTCACTTTCTTAAACCCAAAATCATCAATTTCATTAATTAGGTCCACACTTGACCATATAGGTGGTGCACTTTTTTGAAACAAATTTCGCCCTAAACTATCTCTTTATTCCTTCTTCGCCATAAATGATCTTCCGCAAAACTTTCGATGATTGTCAAACCATGACATTTTTCCTCCTTTGTAAGAGAAAATGCATCCTAATCTTCCATGCAATAAGGACAACATACTTTCCCCGCTGTAAAGACTTTAAACTACAACATCGAATGCTAGAAAATCACTCTATTGTCCACATAAGAGCAAACAAGAATTGAAAATTTCTTTATTAGAAACACTAGCGGCGTTTGCACTCCCAACTTCCCATAATTCTTTCAACTCAGTAATGAGTGGTTGCAGAAAAATATCCAACTTGTTTTTAGGATTTTTTGGCCCAGGAACAATGACAGTTAAAAACATGTACTCTTCCTTCATACACATCCAAGGTGGCAAATTGTATGAAGTTAATATTACAGGCTAAGATGAATACTGTTGACCTGATTGCCCATATGGTTGGAACCCATCAGTGCACAAACCTAACCTCACATTTCGACTCTTCGATGAAAATGATGGATGAGTCAAATTGAAATGCTTCCAAGGTATGAGTCGAACACTGACGATGATACCACCATCCTCATGTGGTTGCTCGCATGCCACCCTCATATGCTTTTGCGCCATCGATGCATACAATCTGGCAGACGAGGAGTTTATAGAAATGGTACATTTTCTTATACGAAACATTTTTCTTGTGCTTGGAAGATCCACGCTTTTGTCTCTTAAAACGAGGATGAGAACAAATCTTGCAACAACTTAAGTCATTATCTTCACCCCAGTATAACATACAATTATTCTCACAACAATCAATCTTCTGAACTGGCAAACCCAAACCTCGCACTAACTTATTTGTGCTATAAAAGTTATTTGTCATTAGATTATCGGTCGGAAGCAATTCTTTCATCAATGTACAAATTTCATCATAGCACCTTTCGTAGATATGGTGTTCACTCTTAATATTCAAACTATCCGACATTGCAGATAATTGAGAATAGCCATATGGTTCCTGATTCCACACCTCTGCTTTGATGCCAGCATATAAAAAGATGCTGTGTTGTGGATTCGGCCTCTTTATACTCAATCGACTAAAAGAGGGACCTCAAGCAGCGATCATACACCATGGGATCGCATTGCATTGAATGTCCTAATTATGCTCAGATGTACAAAAGCGCCAATCTACTAACATTTTGTTCTATTAGCCGAGGCACATAGGTTTTCCCATGATGATACTAACGAGCAATAACTGCTACAAATCCATTTCTTCCAAGATGCACGCACGTATCCTCGCCCAAATACCTTATTTCATAATTTGCGGCGATTACATGGACACTTTATCTTTCACCATCCATACATTCTCGATGCATTTTTGCAAATCCGCCATAAATCAAGCCAACCCCTATTATAAATTCAAGCTTTATCCATCCATTATCCAATCTAGCATACATCCATTGCCTATCCGAACTCATATTTATATTTATCTGGAATGTAAATAATAATCAAGTTTAAATTACATGTCAAACATAATTAATTTGTTCAAATGATTTAAATGTACTTTATTTTTTATTGGTTACCTAATTTCTAAAATAAACAAAAGTATATCATTAACTTTGAATATAAAAATACCTGTTGTCGCTACAAAAATTACGACGAATAACGAACAAATTACAACAACTACTGCTTCAAGAAGTTCCTACAACATGTCACAATTTCATGAGCCTACACCCAATTCTATATACTCATGTACAATTTAATAAAAAGAACAATATTACAAGTATGCAAATACTGATTTTTACAACACTATAAATTATATATACAATTTACAATATTGAAATATCATAAATTTAAAAAATTTAAAAAATTGCACAATATAGCACAACATATATTAAATTTCAATGGCCATTTTCAACATTAGAATATTTTGAAATAGTGTCTATGTGACGCCTAAAACCCGAGGTCCATAAATTGGCCAACCTCGCGGAAGATTCATGGATGTCGTGAATCCTGACACTCACACTATCAGCCCCCTTTCCCAAGACCGATTTAACAAAAATCGGGCAGAGCCTCCTTTGTATGGGGAACTCTACCCAAAATACAACCTGTACAAATTCATGGCAACATGGCCCAAAAGAAAACCAATGCATTTTGTATCAGTGACCTATTTATTTATCTATTGATGTATACTATAATTCATTTGGATTTTTCTCGATCCTTATGTCCTCATTATCGAATCAATTCATCGTGGAAGATATAACAAACTACAAAATGCCAAATTTAGAATGGACTCATCTAAGATTCAATTTTGACTTAGGAGACATGTTAACCCTTCAAGTATAACTAACAAAATTGTAATGAGAACATTTTAAATAAAAGCCAACTATGGATATAAATAAAATTAGAAGGAAGAATATAGATGCCAAAACACATCCTCTCAATCTAATCATTCTAAATAATTCAACAATCTTATTTAGGAATTATTGATAAATAATCTAACCCTTTCTAGTGCATGAAAAAAAAAAATCCTTTACCGACATGGTCATAGGCCTTTTTGAAATCAATCTTAAGGCCACTGCCTCTTGATTCTCTTCGATCACCATCTCATCAATGTCAATACCACGCTTGAAATCTTACCTTTCAATGAAACTCCCTATGAGATATTGATCCGATACAACTGGACAAAACTTTAGCATTGATCGAAGAGAGAAATTTAGTGCTGTTGTCTTTATAGCATTGATGAATGAGGGAAAATGTCTTAGTAGCTTTTCTTGTATATTTTCATTAAGTTAGTTTGCATAGTCATTAGTCATAGACCTTGTACTCCTGAGGAGGTCTCAAGCAATCCTGTATTAGAGGGAGCTCAATTATGATTCTCTGTGGGTATCATATCATATTATGAGAGTTTACATGGATATGCATTGCTCAATTTGCAACTATATTCAGTAGTTACTTTAAAGTCAAGTGTGCCGGGCTTTTTATATAAAGTTAGGCGTGCACAGTTTGGTTTGCTGACATGTGAGGAAGCTGATGTTTTCTCTTAAGTCCCAACTTAAGTCCTGCTTTTAAGTCCTTACATGAGTAAACACTATTTAATTCAATTCCGCTTCATTCCTTCCAAGCAATACCAAAAATGCAATTTGATCACATTATTATGTTACTAGATATTTACGCAATATCACATACCTCGCAGAGCGTATGTTTTAATGACAACCTCTGCCATCGGGAGCAAAATACAATTGTGACTGTCAAACTCTTTTGTAGGGTGCTAGAGAGAGATGCTAGAATTCCTAACATCTGAAAACTAGGACACAAAAACATACATGCAGTTCTATTTTCACCACGGATAAGATAATATCAACCACTCATAAAAACATAAGGAAGTCGAAAGTATATAGGATTTCGTAGAACCTAAAATGTTGACCACAAGGAAAATTTGTACTTATAAATGCCATGCCCATTTTACAATAATAATAAATGAACTTAAGAGGATTTTAAAAGTACAGCAAAACTAATAGAGTTTTAGGAATTGATGCATCCTTAATTTCCATTAGTACCAAAACCTTGCATTTCAAGCTTCTATTCATTTATGTCTCTTCCCATCATTCAAGAAAAGGCAAGAATAGGATTTTAAAAAATTCCAAGAGTTCTTATACAGGGACAAGAGCTTTAAAGAGAAACAAACACACACACACACACTTGTCTGTGTAATGGCTGCTTTTTGAAACAATGATTGAAGAAAAACATAGTAGAACGAAATAGGAATGAATCGAAAGAGTAAAACTGGAAAGCACACCTCTTTCATTAAGCATCAGAGATTATATAGGAAGGCTTCATCATCAACCTCCCACTACAAATGTGTGATCGAGTAATCGCCTCCATAAAGATAAACATGCCAAGGGTAAATGGAATATGCAAAATGTAATATACAAATATTCTAAAAAAACACAAAAGTAAGAACAACTATGCTAACAAATGGAAATCTCAATAGCTCAAATTCGATGTCCAACGTTCATTATAAGACAAGCATCAACCCAAGGGAGCATATTCACCAATGATTTTTTCAAAAATTATAAAATAAAAGTTTTAGGATTAAACCACCCTACCTCATATTCGAAAATCTAGCCAAGTAATGAAGCAAATCAGATAATCAGAGAATGTTATCCACTTCTCGAATGTAACGGGCCTCAAATTTGAGGCCGATCGAAGGTTGATTGACCAAGAAATCGAAAGCCTATCACCAAACCCCTTTGTTCTCCTTTCCCCGCCGCACTGCTCCCTTTCCAGAATCCACTTTCCTCCCTCTCTCTTTGTTTTTTCTCACTTAAACATTTGGCCACCCATCAAACCCTTGGATATTTATTTTATTTATTATTATTATTATTTTTAAATCCTCTCATACACAATCAATCTTTTGGTTTGTTTGTTTTATATATATATATATATATATATATATATATATATATATATATATAAACACTTTTTTTGAAAAAAATATTATTTCATAAAATTAATAATTCCATTTTTTCCAATCTAATAATAATAAATAGTTGAACTATTATATTTTTGTCAAACAAAATATTTCATTTTATTAATATTTCTATTTTATTCATTTATCCCATTTATTATAATGATATTTACTTTATTTATTTTAATTCTAAAATGACAAAATTTTCAAATTTCTTAATTAACCTCTAAATTTTTTCAAATTTCTTTTATTCAAAGATCATCATGTCTCCTTTATTTGTCTTTTTTAATTTTCAATCATCATTAATTGGCAAGGTAACCTTTGAAAATCCTACTTGACATAAAATATAAAATTCAAGGTCATTATAGATATGCTCCAACGCTTGTAGGCTTTATGGATAAGAAGAGAACACGGAGAATGCTAGTTTGATGTATATTAATAATAAAATTTCAAATAGTTTATAATATTTTCAAATATTAGAATATTTTAAAATAGTGTATAATACAAATTAAAATATAAAAAATAATTTTTTTAATGGATATTCGTTATAAATCGATCGCAAAATTGTGACGGACTAGGTTGGCCACTATTTTGTGATTTTGGTCAAGAATTCACAAATTTGTGACTGATCTATCATTATATTCGACTTTTTGCGATCGATTTACGACATGACTATTAAAACTTATTCACACAAATTTGTGACTATCTATCATTATGTCGTAATTCTTTGCATCTAGATTTTATGACGTATGACTATTAAAAAAAATAATTCATTTTTATATTTGAAATTAATTGTATTATATACTTTTTCAAAATATTCATAAATAAAAAAATATTCATCAAAACTATTAAGAAGGCCAAGATTATTCAACAACTTATAGGAATCGTTCGTGCTTTAATGAACACAATCGAGTCGATTTCGAAAATATAGTTTGACACGTTGCATCAATTAGCTATGCCCCAACGATGGTTAAAATAAAAAATTATTTTCAAAAATCATAAATTTTTATAATTTCAAATTTTGTAACATCGTAGCCTGATGTATATTATTTATTTTGATACTTATTATTTTTATGAGTATGTAGCAAGCAAAATATATATAATTTAAAATATTGAAATATCACAAATTTTAAAATTAAAAATTAAATTGTACAATATAGCACAACATATATTACTAATAAAATTTTATTAGTTTATAATACAATATTAGAATATTTTGAAACAGTGTATAATATAAATTAAAATATAAAAATAATTTTTAATAGATATATTGCCACAAATCTGGCCACAAAATTCAGACGGAATTCGCGTTTAAGTCAACATTTTGGTGACTCGAATGAGAATTCGCCATAAATTTGTGACAGCCTGATCATTCTCACATAATTTTGTAATCGATCAGATCGATTCATGATGTAATTTACTATTAAAAAAAATTCATTTTTACATTTGAAATTAATTGTATTATATACTTTTTCAAAATATTTATAAATAAAAAAATATTCATCAAAGCTATTAAGAAGGCCAAGATTATTTAACAACTTATAGGAATCGTTTGTGCTTTAATAAACATAATCGAGTCGATTTCAAAAATATAGTTTGACATGTTGCATCAATTAGCTATGCTCTAACTGGGTGGTTAAAATAAAAATTATTTTAAAATCACAAATTTTTATAATGTCAAATTTTGTAACATCGTAGGCATGATGTATATTATTTATTTCGATACTTATTATTTTTTACGAAGATGTAATGTCAAGAAATTATATATATAATTTAAAATATTGCAATATCAAAAATTTTAAAAATTAAAAATAAAATTGTACAATATAGCACAACATATATTAATAATAAAATTTCAAATAGTTTATAATATTTTTAAATATTAGAATATTTTGAAATAGTGTATAATACAAATTAAAATATAAAAAGGAATTTTTTAAATAAATATATGTCATAAATCGGTCACAAAATTGTGACGGAATTGTGTTTCCGTCACTATTTTGTGATGGAGTGAGAATTCTGTCACAAATTTGTGACGGATCTATCATTCCGTCACTATTTTATGACTGATTTGTAATAGATGACTATTAAAAAAAAATCATTTTTACATTTGAAATTAATTGTATTATATACTTTTTCAAAATATTCATAAATCAAAAAATATTCATCAAACTATTAAGAAGGCCAAGATTATTCAACAAACTTTATAGAACGTCATGCTTTAATGAACGCACCGAGTCGATTTCGATAATATAGCTTGGACATGTTGCATCAATTAGCTATACCCTCAACGTTGGTTAAAATAAAATTATTTTCAAAATCACAAATTTTATAATGTCAAATTTTGTAACATCGTAGCCTGATGTATATTATTTATTTTGATACTTATTATTTTTTATGAGTATGTAGCAGTGCAAAATTATATATACAATTTAAAATATTGAAATATCACAAATTTTAAAAATTTAAAATAAAATTGTACAATATAGCACAACATATATTAATAATAAAATTTTAAATAGTTTATAATATTTTCAAATATTAGAATATTTTGAAATAGTGTATAATACAAATTAAAATATAAAAAAGGAAATTTTTTTAATAAAAATCAATATCACAAATTGTTTACAAAATTCAAGTGATGAATTGGCAAGCTCATATTATTTTGTGATTGACATCGAGAATTCGGCCACAAATGTCTCGACTCGATCTATCATTCCGGTCACTATTTTGCGACCGATGAGTAACCGGGATGTGATGTATGATTATTGAAAAAAAAATTCATTTTTACATTTGAAATTAATTGTATTATATACTTTTTCAAAATATTCATAACCAAAAATATTCATCAAAACTATTAAGAAGGTCAAGATTATCTTTAACAACTTATAGGAATCGCTCGCGGTTTTTAATGAATACAATCGAAATGATTTCGAAAATATAATGTAAGATGTCGCATCAATTAGTTATGCCCCAACGGTTAAAATAAAAATTATTTTAAAATCACAAATTTTTATAATGTCAAATTTTGTAACATCGTGAGCATAATTTATATTATTTATTTCGAGCATTTATTATTTTATGAGTATGTAGCAAAGGCAAAATTATATATATAATTTGTACATTGAAATATCACAAATTAAAAACTAAAAAATAAAATTGTACAATATAGCACAACATATATTAATAATACAATTTCAAATAGTTTATACCATTTTCAAATATTAGAATATTTTGAAATAGTGTATAATACAAATTAAAATATAAAAAGGAATTTTTTTAATAGATATCTGTCACAAAATTGTAACAGAATTGTGTTTCCATCACTATTTTGTGACATAATTCTCATTCCGTCAAAAATTTGTAACGGATCTATCATTTCGTCACTATTTGTGATGAAAATTTGATTATGTCACAAAATAGTGATAACATTGTGACGGAAATCAATTTATGTCACTATTTTGTAACGGAAATATCATCCTACACAAATTATATTTAATGGAGTCATTTACTTTATACTTTATTTAGTGATGGATTTGTGATGGATTGTTTTCCATCACTAAAATTTTTGAGCCGCCTTCCCGTCAAAATTGATTAACGGATTTTTTTTTTGTCACAAATCCGTCACAAACAAATTTTGGTCACTAAAACTAATTTCGATCACTATTCCGTCACAAATATGTCACAATTTTGTGACGAAAATTTCGTTCAAAAATTTCGGTCACTAAAATTTTTTTTTTTTTGTAGTGCCTAAAAGATTATCAAATACAGATCATTCAAGGTGCATCTAAGGGATCTAAACCTAGAGTTCAAAGGAAACACATAAAATGTCGCGGAGTACCGCAGCAAAACCATGAAACCCTCAACTTGCCTTAGATCCTTTGCCCAAGGACCTTCCTCTTCAAGGAGAAATGTGCTCTAGCTTTCACTCATCCTCCGAGTCATTATCCCCGTAGGTCGTTTGACTAGTGAGAAAGTGGAAAGAAAATGAAAAGAGCGGGGGAACTGCTGAAAGCTTCCCTCCAAAAGTTTGCAATAAAATGAAAAGTCTCCTTACAATGTCTTGTCTAGGGGCTTTTATAGCCAAACCCCATTGCAAAATACAAAAATAACCAAAACAATAACTATTACAGGGGGACAAATCGGGAAGACAATCAAAAAGTGACAAAAAAAGTCAAAATTCAAAAGCAAAGATGAATAGTTGTTGGGTGTGTCGCGAAATTGTGAGTCTTGCGAAATTCAGCACAACTTCCATTTTATCGTCTTTCTTCATTGCGCTCGCATCGCAACCTGATTCTTCATGCCTTGACTAATCCGTCTCAAGATATATAACCCTAAATGCACGCAAACTTGTTACAAAATTTGATTAGTAGCCTCAAGTAGGTCCTTAGCATGCCAATTGGGTTAATTAGGGCGATTACTACACAAAAAGTGCTCAAAACCTGTATTAATAAGGGCGTAAAATAACACTATTTGGATAGTAATCAGGAACTAGCGAGGTTTGCCCTAGTGACAGTAGGCAAGGCACCATTGTAGGGCTTGGTCATGCACCGACAGGCTGGAGGCTTTGTCTGGTTTCTCTTTTTGGAAGTGCCAGCAGGCTTAGAGGCATAGTATGGTCTTTTAGGAGGTGCCGGCATGCCCAGAGTCGCAGAAGTGCTAGGGCGCTCAGCTAAATGGCCCGAGCCAATGGAGTAGTGGGTTTAAACCACTCGTGACGGTAATGATATTGTCTTCTAAACCCCGAGGCGGAAAGCTGGAACACTGATACCACGCGCATAAAGCCGCGCGTAAAGGTAAAGGGTGATTGGTTCCCAAAGCTGCACGCGTCCCAACACGCTCGCGTGCATGATTTTCATCGGGGTATTTTAATGCGTATGTCGACGCTTTCACCCCTATATATATAAATTCTGATTTCAATGCCGCCATCCGCCGAGGATAAGGGAGCCATGGGGAAGACTACCGAGGGCTTCGTCGCTCTTCACTTATGGCTGCCTGATGTTGTGTGTTCAAACATAATATCCTCGTGGAGTACCAACTCGAGGTTCCAGATTGTGGCGTCCGACTCCCGTTTTCTTTCCGTAGTTCTTACGGGCCTCAGGGGTGCCCTCTTATCCCAAAATCCTTTGAAGACGCAGCTGCTGGGGTGTATCGTGGGGAGTTGGCGGAGGAGCCTAGGAGAGGTGCCCCTCCTGGGGATTCAAATGGAACATCCACTTCTTCTTTTTCTTTTTCTGTAGTGGCCCCAATAAGGCCGCTTGGACATATATCATCGTGTAACTAATGATGCCATTGTGTATTTATGAGATATAACTTTTTGTAATCTTTAAACAAACGACCCCCGACTAGGATCAATGCTTCAGAGACACCAAGGTTAAGTTATATCTGGCTAGGTACCCTTATTAGGCTTCGGCCTTAGTGGGCGAGCCAATTGCTATGGCTGTGCTTAGGCATAATGTGCCAGTTAAGGACTAAGGTTCAGATTATAAAGTGCAAGAGTATGGAACCATATCTAGGCTTGAAAGTGTCGCAGGTTAAGAGCCATAGTAAGGCCTTTGAGAAAGCACAAAGCAGAGCCACAATTTGATCTTCGAGAGGCAGGGCTAAGAGCCACGCCTAGTCATTTGAGAGTGCTAGTAAAGGTTACGCTGTCTTTCAAGAGTGTCACAGCTAAGAGCCATGCATTGTCTGAGAGTGTCGCGAAGCTAAGAGCCACAAATTGTCTTTCGAGTGCCAATAGGATAAGAGCCACACCGGGTCTTTCGAGAGCGCGCCAGGATATCACCCATAACTGACTCGTAAGTGCCGCCAGGATATCGCCATATCTGCACTTTGTGAATGCCGTAGATATCAACCATATCCGAATTTCAGAATACCAGCAGGATATTAGCCATATCTAGACTTTTGTGAAGAGGTAGTTGCAGAATTTCAAAATGTTTTAAAGATGATCTTTATTGATAGTAATACTTTCAAAGGAAATTTCATTGGTAATACCTCTTAAGATGCACACATTCTCTATTCCGGGGTATAGGAGTCACGCTCTAGCTTATTCAATCACAGATCCGATCGCTTCCCACGGACTACTTTATATGGCCCTTCCCAGTTTGGTTGGAACTTCCCGTCTGTTGGGTTAGCCGTGTTTTCAAAGACTCTTCTCAAGACCAGGTCTTCGTCTAAAAATGTACGCGGTTTTACTCGCCTATTATACATGTTTGTCAATCTTTGCTGGTATGACGCTATGCGCATAGCTAGGTCTTTAGTAATGGCTTCGGCATTAGCCTCTTCAGGAATTTCAATTTGAAGTGTGGGCATCCCAATTTATGTGGGGATGATAGCCTCCATCGCATAAGTAAGGGCGAACGGTGACATCTCAGTTGGTTTCCGGCTGGTCGTAAGGTAGGTCCATAGAACTCCTGGTAGCTCCTCTACCCATTTTCCTTTGGTCGAGTGCTGATGATTTTTCAAAGTTGTTAGGAGAGTCTTGTTGGATGATTCCATCTGGCCGTTGCTTTGTGGGTACCACGGGGTTGAATACAAATTCTTGACTTTCAACTCGTTGCAAAAATTCCTATATACCCTGCTATCAAATTGTGGCCCATTGTCAGTCACTATCGATTGTGGTATTCCGAATCGACAGACGATGTTCTTCCATACGAATTGGACGACGTCTTTGTCTTTGATGGAGGCGAAGGCTTCAGCTTCTACCTATTTGCTAAAATAGTCTGTTGCTACCAATAATAACTTTTTCTGTGCTAGGGCGGTAGGTAGTGGTCCAAATATATCAATTCCCCACTAGGCGAAGGGTCAGGGGCTCGTTATGGTTGTTAGGTTATGAGCCAACACCCTTGAAATGGGTGCCTGACATTGGTAGCGATCACACTTCCTCGACGTAGCACGTATCCGCCCTATGGTTGATTAATAGTAGCCTCGGGGTATGTGGGCCCCATGTGCCAAAAGTTCCGTTCTAGATGGTTTCTATATCTTCACGGAGTCTCGACCAACGTACATCGCCTCTCTGTTGGGTGGTTAAGCATTTAAGATACGAACCGTTTAGAGAATGTTTATACAACTGCCCGTTTACAAGGGAAAATCGAGTCACCTGAACCTCGGTCTCGCTGGCCTCGACCGCATCCGTGAGTTCTCCTCGAGTCAGAAGCTGAGACCATCGAGTCATCCAGAGGGACACGCTTCTTCTGATCTCGCTCATCCGGCTATCGCACAGACGACCTGGTAATAGACAGGAGGAGCACTGCTTCGGGTTGGCGTGGATGTGGCCACCGCCGCTAAGGCATCCGCCTTTTCGTTTGAACCCCTTGCGGATATGTTCGCTTTTTAAGCCACGGCTTTCTAGTCGGGGTTTTCAACTGTGCATACATACTCGTCATGCTCGTCCTTGTTTCTGTATTCCGTTTACTCCGTCCTACCACCAACTGGGAGTCACTTTGTATAATGATCTTTTCTGAGGATACGGAGATTGCGAGATCTATACCGGCTAGGATTGCTTCATATTCTACCTCATTGTTAGACGCGGGGAAGTCTAACTGTATAGCCTGCTCTATCGTCTCTCCGGTTAGGGCTTTAAGTTGCAAGCCAACATCGACTCCTGTTTGCCAAGGAGTGCCATCCGCACTAAGGATCCACCAGTCAGCATTACCCGAGTCCGTGTCCTACCAAGGGATTTCAGCTAAAAAGTTTGGCAATATTTGTCCCTTCACTACCAAGCGGGGTTTATACTGGATACCGAACTTTCTTAGCTCAATAGCCCATCAAGCCATCCTTCCTGGCAAGTCGGGTTTATGTATGGTGCTTAGCAAGGGAAGGTTGGTCAGCACGATGATAGGGTGTGCTTGGCGGAGTTTTTTATTCGCCATATGGAGAGTTAACGCCGCTTGCTCGAGATGGGTATATCGAGTTTCTACCTCAGATAGGGATTTGCTTACCAAGAAAACTGGTTTATGTTTTCGATTTTCATATTCTTTAAACAAAGCTGCACTCATCGAGACATCTGAAACTGCTAGGTAAAGATAGAGCGTATCACCTGCTCCGAGGCTAGCCCGAATTGGTGGTTCAGTGAGATACTACTTGATTGACATGAAAGCCTGGTCGCATTCCTTATTCCAGCCGGTCAATTTGGCTCCTTTTAGAGTGGTGAAAAATGGCTTTAATCGGTCTGTAAAACAAGATATGAACCGTTCGAGAGCCGCTAACAGGCTAGTCAGTTGTTGTACTTCTTTTCTGGAGGTAGGAGCTTGAGATTCTATAATAGCTCTGAGTTGAATATGATTGGCCTTTATCCCTCTTTACGTTACCATGGCGAAAACTTGCACGGCGGTCACGAGCAGCACATTTTAGGGTTGAGTTTCATCAAAATGCGATGCGTATGACTTCGAAAGGTTTTCTTCAAGGTGTTTCATGTGATTGGGGCGTTCTTTGGAATTGACAAGCATATCGTCGATGTAGACTTCCATGGTCTTGCCCATTAGTGGTCAAAATATTTTGGTCACTAGTCTTTGATAGGTTACTCTGGCATTCTTTAAGCCAAAAGGCATTATATTGTAGCAGTATAACCTGTGTGGTGTAATGAAGGCCGTTTTCTCTGCATTAGGTGGGTGTAAGAGAATCTGGTGGTACATAGAGAAAGAGTATAGAGATGATAGCATCCCATGCCCGGTTGAGGCGTCTGCGATCTGATCTATATGTGAGAAGAGGAAGCTATCTTTTGGTCATGCTTCGTTGAGGTCCGTGTAGTCTACACATACTCTCCACTTACCGCCCTTCTTTAGAACCACCACCACATTGGCTAGCCATTCGGGGTATTTCACATCTTTTATAAAACATGTTCTCAGAAGATTGTCTACCTTTGCCTGAATAATCTGATGACGATTCTAGTGGAAACGCCTCACTTTTTGTCTCACTAGTTTAGCAATGGGGATAATATTCAATTTGTGAGAGGCCAGCATCAGGTCGATTCCGGTCATATCCGAGTGATTCCAGACGAACACGTCTATGTTTCTTAGCAATACGGTTGTGGCGCAAATCTTTCTTAGCGGATGGTAGATAGCGTGTATTGAACTATCGGCTAGTCAACCACCACTAACTCCAGGAGATCCACGGCTAATGGGTCATTATCTTCCGCCCTGACCAAGTTGGCAAACTGTGGTTGCTTTGCTGGGGTGTGATCTTCGAAGGGAAGACTCCTTGAACTTCTCTCTCCCATTTACGTTTCTCGTATGGATGCGATAAGCATTCTCAGTGCGACGGTACGACTTCTTGAGGAGATGGGCTACCCTATGTTGGTTAAACGCGACCATCCCGGTGGTATGTTGAATGGATTGCCTTCATTGAATGCAGCCAAGCCCGGCTCACTATGGCATTGTAAGACCCCAAATCTTCGATGGCCCGGAAGCCACGCAAAGCACAGCAGTAGTGGTCACCTTATACAGGGAGCGTGACATCTCTTAGTGTCATGGTTGTTGCGCCATTGAAACCAGAGAGGATTCTCCTGGATGAGTTCAACATTTATGAGGAAAGCTTCATCTGATTTAAGGCAGGTAGCTGCAATAAGTCTATCGTGCTGCTAGGATCTACCAACACCCTATGCACATCAAAACCGCTAATACATAGGGTGAGTACCAATGCATCATAATGTAGCACAATGACCCTGTTTGGGTTTATCGGAGGAAAGGATATGGGGCCATCTATCGACTTGGTTTCTTAACGGTTGCCTCTCGTGTGGATAGCATTTGCCCAGGCCTTATTGTGTTTATCTCGAGCTTATTTGTTGGTTCGTCGATTGATCATGATCATGGGCCAGACCTCCGTGCTATGGTTTATGGGCGTCTGGATTACGGGGAGACGCTGCGTAGGTTATGGTGTCCTGGCGGTGGCTGATTCACCTCACGGTCAACTTCCCTAACATACCTTATGAGATGCCTTGCTTTGATTAGTCTTTCCACCAGGAACTTTAGGCTTCACACCTGTTGGTCTCGTGCTTGTGATCTCTATGATAATCGCACCGTACATATAGGTTTCTCCGAGAGGGATTCGTCTGGATGTGTGCAGGCCACTTGAAATCTGGCAAGTCGCGAATGAGGGGCAACAACCTCTCATATGAGATGTTGAGGGTGGGCTGAGCTCCCTCTTTTTGTGACTAATCATTAGGATCGCTTGGGTTTTGCTTTGACCTTCCTTTCAGGCTGGCTGCTTCCCTTGGCTTGTTGCTGCTCCCGGCTAACACTTATGATCATGACCGGTTTATTGTTGTTCTTGCGGATATTATCTTCAGGTGTTGAATTACTTATCGCATGATAATTCTTCCATTATCAACGATGGGTTTAAAGGCCGATGAGTGGAAGAAAGGTAGATGTTCAAAGCTTCTCCTAAAGTTATGAGACACGTCCATGCTAGCCTTCTTAGTTGGATGCGAACCTTCTTGTGAAGTCTTGTATGGATTCCTCTTCCTACTTCAGAATAGTTTGCAAAGAGCTAATATTCCTCTTTTGTCAAATCTTGAACAAGATGCGAGATGAATGGGTCCAAAGCTCCGGGTACAAGCTATTTTATTGAATTGCGAGGGAGATTGTAACACCCCGAAATATACCCTAGTCGTTTTCAACGTGTTTAGGGTATTTTGTTGGTATAAGTTGAATTTTTCGTAATTATTAGTTTGCAAAGTGAGAAAATTCGAAACCCGTAAATTTGTACAAGATACAAGGGTAAATTTGTAATTTGTCAAATTGGGACACAAAAGTCATAAGATAAGAAGATGAGATGCTATTATAGAAATAACATAACTTGTGCAAATAGAAGGGAGTTGAAGGATCAAATTGCAATAAAAGGAGACTTAAGTAAAAAGAATGCATTAATGGTGGCCAAACAAGGCCTTATTTAAGGAGACCAAATAAGACCAATTTTGGTCTCTCATTTGGTCATTTTTGGAGGCCAAAACGAGAAAGAAAGAAGAAGAAGAAGAGAAGAAGAAGAGAAGAAGAGAAGAAGAAAGAAAAGGTATGGAATCTATGTATGGAGACTAATTTTGTATGGATCACTAAGTATTTGTGACATTGTGTATGGAAAAGTATGATTTGTATGGGTTATATGGAAGTGTTTGTATGGAAATGAGTGGTTTCATTGCTAGGGTTTTGATAAGAATTCATCCTAACCCTAGATGTCTTGAAAGTTGGGTTGGTAAAACCCTAGTTTGCATAAGATGAGTAGGAATCCTCCATTTGAGTAAGGATTGTATGAATTATTGGTTTATGGTGTTTGGAGACATGTTTGGGTGTTAGGAATTTGACTTAACTTACAAGTGATTAAGTTTGGGTTGGAACAACCCTAATTCATCTCTATGTTTGATTTTGGTTGGGTTAAAACCCATTTGAGAGTTGTTTTTGGAGATGCTTTTGGTTTAGTTTGGGATGGTTAGTTGGATTTGTGGAAGAAGGGTTGAAATAGCAAAAATCTGGGATTTTCGGGGGCCCTTCGTAGTGGCGAAGAGACCCCTCGCCGCAGCGGCGAAGGATCCCGTGCGCGGTGAGTGAAGGTTTGCCGGGCCTCGGGTTGGCCGGCTTGCAGCGAGAAGCGGTCTTATGCAGTAACCCACTTATTCGCTTATGGAAATGTTATTGTTTTTGTTCGTTTGTTTTTCCGTTGTTTGAAGACTTGTCTATTGGACTAATAAGGATCCTATAAGTGTATTAAAGGGTCCATACATGTCTGTAAGGTAAAGGAAAGGAAAAATTAGATCGTACCTTACCGCCTCGGCGGAGCGAGTTCGATGGTGGCAAACATAATGCCCTTATTATAAGATAGTAAGTTACTGAACACATATAATTGTAGGAATGCCTAAGACCAGATATTGAATGACATGGCACCTACATTTGCGTGGCGGAACACGTATGAATGCCCGGTCTTCTGCGATTAATTGTGACACTCTCGGACCGTGCTTTGACACATTTAGTACTTCGGTACTCTTTGTTTAGTGCTTCGCCACTCTCTGCTTAGTACTTTGGTACTCTTTGATTAGTGCGACGACACTCTTTCTGCTCGGTCTTGACACTCTACTTTGTCTTCGACACCTCGGTCTTGTCACGTACGCCGGGTGACTATTGTCTTTGTGTCCTGCAATTTGCCCAATGCCCAGTGCAAGCGTCCGATAGTTATATGATAAGAGTGCGAACGAATAAGAGTAAAGTAAAAATACATCTTCACGCTCTGAATGTCATAGTGCCATATTATAAGTATAAGAGCTACGTAACTCCTACGGGAGCTAAGTCTGTATGTGTCCTACATGGTATCCCGGAGTACAGTATAAGCATTGTAACTCCTACGGGAGATCTGGACAAGTATAGAGTCACTATAAGTACAAATATGTGTAAGTTTGTTATATGAATTTATGGAAAAAAGTGCAATAAGCTGACATTCTTGTTATATGCTCACTATAATTGTCAATTTCATGCATGTGTATACGTTATAAAGGTATATGTTTCCCACTAAGCATAAGACTTAGCACGGGTTTTTAATCGATGTAGGTACGAGGAAGGAGGACATCGCGATCTTGCTCACCGAGCCCGGCACGATACAGTAGGAGTCCATCACAGTAGGTTCCGCGCTCTGATTTGTAAATGTAAATGTAAATGTAGATGTACAGTTTTTGTATATGTAAATGGGACTCAGGACTGTATGTATATGACACTGTAAACACCACTACGGTGATAATATTATTTTTATATCATATTTTGTTACAGTTATAAGACTTGGGCTCACCAATGTCGGAAAAAGAAAGTAAAGAGTCCCAGTATAGTCTCTCGCGCCTCCCCTTCGCTCCACCTTGGTGAGACGGGGGAAGGGGCGTGACAAAGCTTATGGAACTAGGTTAGCGCAGGCCCTTACAAACTAGCCGGGAATACTTTGCACAACAGGGCGATCATTCTTGGAAACTTTGGTGTCGTACACGATTAGTGGTGGAGCATGTGATCATAAGGGTCATTAGAGCCGTCGAACATGGTAAAAGCTGGTATGAAAAATCCGCGAGGCGGCTTGTAACTAAGAATGTGTTGCCCTAGGGGCGAAGAGAGCATGTTAATCGGCCCCGAATTAAAATTTTGGGTTGTGTGTATAGAATGTGACCTTAGGCGGGATGCATAGATTTTTCCTCCCGGCCAAGCGATCTATCGTCGGGTACCTTGGCCAGCGTTTCGAGAGCTTGGCGGTTGGTTACGCCTTACATAAAGCTGTTCCTAGCTGGCGGGGGGCGCCCATAACGACATCTGCGAGGCGGGCGGTCTGAGTGCTCCTTGGCGATTTGGCCCTTGTGCTACCTCAAGCATTCCTTCATGGAGGAGGACTCGTGGATGGGGACCTCCCGGAAAACAATTCATCATTTACTGAGGCGTCACCGTCGCTGGAAATAATGGCCTCTTTGCCTTTATTACGGACTATCAGATGTTATTGATCGCCATCTCGTGCATCTTTTCGAGGTCTTGCTTTCCCTCTACTGGGCCCCTGGCCCGATCATTCTCACATTGCAAGCGTTCGGTCGCGGGCATAACTCCTGCATCTGCCTCACCTGCTCCTCTTGCTTCCTCTCTATCTCTTGACACCAATGGAGGAATTGATCTTTAGGTGTTTGATACATCAGATTGTTCGACATTGCGACTGCTTGGGGTAGATCGGATTCGGAAAAGGGAGTAGAAAGAGTTTTGGGTAACGGGGGGCTGCTAGAGAATCGTTGAAGCTAAGCCCTTGTAGCCTATCGTCAAGACTTTTTATTCGCTTCCCACAGATGACGCCAATTGTTGGGACTTTGATCGTCGGATCCCTAGCGTCGAGTTGGGGATGATCAGTGAATTCTGACATCAACCTGCTTATAGCATTGACCCTCGGTCTCTGACTTCTTGGATATCGATGGCACGGTGTAGTCTTACTGAAGAGCGTGCCGCCTCTTCGATGATTAAGTCAGTAAAAAATGAAGAGAGGGAGAAGAGAGTGGGCGTAGTTAGAATTGCTTACCTTCCCCTCATGGGGGATCTTCATGATTATAGGCAATGGTTTGTCTAATCTCCCTCCTATCTCGGGGAAGGAATCTCCCATTTTTAGGGATAAACCTGTTTTCCCTTATTAACGACTGATTCTCCCTTATCAGGGATTATCCTTCTTTTATCAGGGTTATACTGCCAAATTAAGGATTAGAATGTTGGAAAGTCGATAATATCGGCTTTTCTAGCGATTTTCGCTTAAGTAGCTTATTAAACGTGGAGCTTCTATATGTGGTGGAGATGCGTATGGGGTAGAGCAGTGTCATTTGTCAGTTGAAATCGAGACGGATGTCGCCTCGAGTAGGCACTTGATGGATTTGACATTGCTTGCCTAGGTGGCCTCTTTAGACTCTGTTGTCTGGGAAGTGTTTGCCCGACATTAGTGAGGTGAGTGGAATTGGGCCGAGCCCACGAGCAAATGGCTCCGAACCCATTGAGTAACGGATCTTAAAGATTATGGTACTCACAAGTACTTTACGGGTTCCAATCATAACCTATATAAATTCTAAGGCGTGTTTCCTATCATATCCAAAAGTCTCCACATGACCAGGCACGGCTAATCTAATGTGAAAAAGTAGATAAAGTCATAGTTTGCTCCTCTCTTTTCTATTTTTACTTACTCAATTTGAAGTGGAAAAAAGAAGACATAAGGACCCAGGGAGAGGGGAAAGGAATGAAGGGGATAATGAGAGAAGATAATTAGAAAGAGGATGACTTTAAGGTTTCTAGTTGAAGGAAGAAGATAGAGGTTTGTAGTGGTACATAGTCCTATATGTTTAAAATAGTAAAAAAAAAAATTATGAAGGTGAAAAGAGTTAAGAGAGGTGAAGATGCTCTTTAATTGTACAATTAAGAGGAATTGGGGTTATGTTAGACTTTAGGAGAGGGGTTGATAGGTATAAATCATTATGTGAGTTAGATAGATGGTTAGTGGTATTAATAGTAATATCCAAAAAATGAATAACTTTGTCTCAAACAACAATTTAAATTAAGGTAATTTTGTTAATGAGGTCTGGCTTGGTTAAGGGTTAGGCGGGATATATGAAAGAATTAGGTCGGAGTTTTACATATTAATAGAGAATATTATAATGTTGAAATGCAAAGCAAATACTAAATAAATGTAAAAATATATAAGGTAATTATTAAAGCAGTACCAATGTGTTTAAAAGTTTTTGAGTTGGACTTACGTTTTTTTTTTCTTGTTCGGGTACAATTATAAATCCATGAGGATTTATAAATTGATCTGTACCTTCCAATTCGAATTCCTGGATCTCAAACAATGCTTTTAAGTTTCTACTCGTTATTTCTTTCCATTTAAAATTAAGATAATTTTCTAATTAAACTTATGTTTGTTACTTCTCTTACTCTCCTTTCAAACTTCGAATTAAGCTTCTACCTTAAATCGTCAAGTCACCCATAACTTGAGTTGCTATTCTTTTCTTTGGCTTACAAAATTCCTCCAGCATATATTAAATCTCAATCATTTTTCTTTCATCTCGTTTTCTACTAACATTTTTTCTTAAAGTAAGGAGGGGTGATTTTTTTTACCATTTTGACCGAAAATCACCCTTCTGCATCTCTTTCTTTTATTTTCTTACATAATAAAGTGGTTCTTTCATATAAATATATGATTTATTTTGTTGCGGTGTGTGTTTTTATCGTCGTGCTATTACAGTGTGTTGTTTGTGTTGGCTTTTCGTCGACACTGTACGATATTAGTATTTTAGGCGATTCGAATGACAAAGCAGTATTTGATCGAATAGAGACATTAATTGAATCAGTCAGTGAATATATTTATGTTGCGATGTGGATTAATAGTCAAAATTCTCTATTGTAATTTTTTTCTATGAGCAAATAAACAATTATAAGGAAGCATTATATTAACTGCAGTTTAGAGATATTTACTCTACATCGGACAAATATAAACTTACAATTATATGAATAACTTGAGATTATATGGTCTCTATTATCTCTATAAATATGTACATATAAGATACAAAATTATTATGAATAAAAATATTAATTACATTTTAGGTTGTTCTGAGCGGAATCTTGAGTCCCAGTCGCGCATGGGAATTTTTAAGTGTGAAACATCTTTAGAGTCATTATGTTAATGTTATTAACTGGAATATTGCGTGAATCTTTTAGTGTTTTTAGCGAGAGTTGATTATGTGTCTTGTCGGAGTATTCTTTAGTTTGAATCAATAAAATCTCTATTTAAAAAAAAAAAAAAAAAATCCTCCATGGTTTTATGCTCTCTCAACCTTATCATAATTTTCATTGTTGTTTTTTTGTGTGTTCAAATACCTTGATCTTCATGCTTTTATTTTCTTGTGAGCAAGATCAAGTTATTAATCTTGAGTTTCTATTCAGGAGTGTTTTAATGAGTGAAATTTCCTTATAAATATTTTGGAGAATAATTTCTTAGAGTTTTTTTTTTAATTTGAAAGTATTTTTCAATTCATATATATATATATATATATATATATATACCTAAAATCACTACCATATAAATTAAATCACTAGCATATAAATTTAAGGAATGACCAAATCTTTCATCTCTTCCATGGAGTGAAACATCACTGAAGGACTCAAATATTTTGAATTATATTGTCATAATAATCGAACATCTATCTTATTTTATATAATAAATCATATTTCTAATAAAAGATAAATCAATTAGGGGAAAATTTAAATATTTTTAAAAATCTCAATGAATTAAGGTATTAGAATTTCTCATCCCATCCTAGTGACTAGAGGCATAATTAAGTTGTTATCATTATTATTAGTACTACTATTATTATTATTATTTGCTCAGTTTGGTCCCTTTTTAATCATTCAATATATTCACTCTTAATTTATTATAAAAATTTCAAATTATTAAAAAGAGGGAATGAGAAATTTATGATATTTCAATTCAATTGAAAATTTTCTAATTAGGATAGGATGAGAATAAGTTCTCATAAATGGTCTTGAAAAAGAAAAAAAAAAAAAAAGGCATCCTCATACATATGAATTGATTCAATTGTCTGTCAAATTTGCAGAAATGGGCAATAATGACAGGCTCCTCAAAATGGATGATTCTCCCATTTAGGTTGAAGCAAGCACACCTTTCTAAACCCCTTATCTTATTCTATCTACATTTCTTCATGCATACTGTGTATTCAACCATTAACAAATATTAAATACAACCTCCTAATGCATCACTCTCAGAGGTTTTCCATGTCCCCTTGCTGTCACAAATATATCTCCATCACTGAACCTGGCCCTTCTATCAAGACTCAAGGCCATCTCATTCAATCCACTTAAATTCTAGTGAAACTTGTGTTTTCCCACATTGATTTTGGAATAATCATAAAAATAACATAAATAATATAAAATACATGATTCAATATAGTTTAATAGAAAATAATTATATTTAAGGTATGTTGTAACAAATCACTATTAATAAGAATTATAGATCTTATCGTATAGCTATTAAGGTGAATGCTAGTCACGCAAGAATTTATTGAGTGCTACGCACGTCTTATTATATTTGAAGCATAATTATTTTTCTGACGCTTATTAGATAAGTGTATTTTTGGTCTTTTATCTGTCTTTCTGAGTGTCGAAATCGTGAGGGGCTCTCTAAATAAATCTTGATTCGGATATGTTCACATTTCTATCAGGGTAAAATTGTTGGAATGTGTGAATTCCATATAATGGGAGAGGATTGGGAAAGCAGAGCATCAAAAATAATTTTCAAGGTCCACCCACCAAGGTAATAACATTCAGCATTCAATGAGCCCATAATATTGATATGAGCCTTCATCTCCATCCTATGCTTACTCTATGCTCAACTACAACTGCCATCAGCCCAATTTAATGCCTCTTTATCCTCCTAGCCTTGGCTCTGTTTATATATATGTAAGCCCCAATATCAATACCATTACTCACTCAACTTCCTTTTTTCTAACTTCTTGTGGATTACTTTTGAAGAATGGCAACCACTGTGGAGGATGTCATTGCCAAGGCTGAGATGGTTGAGATTGAGCCCAAGACTGGAGTGGCTCTGAAGCCTCAGCTGCTGAAAGAGGAGAAGGTGAATGGCGCTGAACCGAAGCCCGTGAATGGAGTGAAAGCAGATGAGAATGGCAGAATGAGTGTGTCCCAGAGGAGAGGCAGAGTTGAAGGGAAGCATTCAATGGCGGTGTTCCTAGGTGGAAGAGAAGGAGGAGGAATTGGCAGTAGAGGGTGGGCCCAAGACAGGGGTTTCCTTCCCAGTTAAGGTGGAGATGGGAAGCAGTTGAGAATTCCTGTTAAGCAGGAAGAAGACCATGCTTGGCTTGGGCATCAAGATTTATGCCTTTGGTGACCATAATCAAATCCCTACTGATTTAATTCTCATTCATTTTTTTTCTTAGAAAAAAGAAAAAAAAAAGTTCATGAAAAACTTACAGCTGGTAAGATATGCTAAACAGGTAAGGCATATCTGCAGAGGCAATACAAGAGATGACTCTTAAAAAATCTGACAGTTTATATACAACTTAAATAATCATTGTATCTGTTATGGTCTAACACAAACAATAGATCAAACTGCTCAATGATGCACATTCAAATCCCTGTTCAGACCAGGAACTAAAGAAGGGGAAATGACCATCAATAAAACACATAATTAAAACGTATACTGCCATGGAAGAACCAAATGGATCAAAAGCTTACTTTCAAAATTTCACCAAGTTTGTAACAACTGAATCTGATGCAGGATTCTGCATGCAGCAAGCCATACCCAGAGATTGATTACAAGCTAACTAACCGCATTCTTCATCTTCTTCTTTTTTTCCTTTTTTTTGCAGGAATATACGGGCAAGAAACTAGAAAGATCTGATGAAGTCCAAGATTGGGAAAGCCCCAGCAAAACCAACTAAGGATATGTATCAGGTGGTAATTGACAGTGATTTGCGGATGATGGTAAGGTTGGTAATCGTATATTCAGGTCTCACCATGAGCATGGTAAGAAAAAACTTTGACGAAGGCCTTGGAGCATCCATCAAGAAACTCACTGGCGGCAAAAAGAATGAGGAACTCTCAAACAAGTAACACTTTACTGTTGCGTTTTTCTGCAACTGTGAGAGACCCTATTTCTTCTTACATATTAGTTGGCTTTTACACTTACTGTTTGACCTGTCATGATTCGATGATAGGGTAATGGGTGCAGCATCAGATGACATTAAGCTAACAACTGGTTCTGTAATTGAGATTACCCGTTTTCCAGGATACACTCTTGAAACAAAAGGTAAGGACACAGACAAAAATTGTATATCCCCTATATTTTTCATTTGATACATTGAGGAATCTAAAAACAAAACATTGTGCTTGGTTGGTGGCAGTGATGGGTGAGGTGGTGAGCAAGGTTGAAAGTGAACTTCTCTGCAGGGCTTACATCCACATGTACTTGGGTGATGATGCCTTTGACAAGGATGCGAGAGAAAAATTCGGGGCCTCCCTGCTGTCTCTGTTCTAAACACAACTTTTAGCAGTCTCTAGGTTTAGGATGAATAAGGTCCAAGTCTACTTTGTAGTCACTGAACAACTGCTTAATAAGAGGGATGATGATCTAAACTCGGTTTGAATTTGCATCTGCATTTACAGCTACATTTTTGGTTTCAAAATAGTGGAATCCCATTAAGACTATTTGTTTCCAAAGATTAATCTTTCACCACCATAAAGAAGCAGCATAATACTATTTTTATTGCTCGAACATATGATCAGAAAAGACATGATCAAATATTACACAAAACCGGTTCAGTCATTTAAAGTCACATTGAGAAACCTTATTATCACGGAAAAGAGAATGCACAAGCAAGCATGCATACATACATATTCTACAATAAATAAGAGAATTTATCCATTTTTTAGGAAAACCCCGGTCAACTCAAAGGTAAGGTTAAATAAAGCCATGAAGAACCTTACGAGGATCTAACTGCCCGCTGCAATAACTTGAGGAAACAGTAGATAGCTCTTGACGTCCTCTCCACTCTTCAAAGGGTTTCAAGCCGATTGGGGTTTCAATAGCAGCTGAATCCACACATAACATGGTTTTGTAATCCTCATCCCCCATATCGGGAATAGCTTTGGCTTTTTTATCCCATGGGTTCCAAACAGCTGCATACCACATGATTGTTTTTAGAAGACTGTAAGGGAAAAGTACTTGAAAACGACAATGGCAACAAAAGAAATTTAATATCTCATAAATTTATAAGATAATCAACATAATTAGCTCAATCTCAGACAGATATGTATAAACACCTGCATCTGCCATGCCTTCTTTACGCAATACAATAGTTCTCTTCTTTTCATGGTCTATTACAGCAATCTTTGATGGGGTGCGCAAATATACTCGGTCGATCTAAAAGAAGAAATACAATGTAAACTTAGAAGTCAAAAGCGGTAATTTTAATTGCTTTGAAATTTCAATGGAAGGAGTAGTCAAGTTTTCTTAAGAAAACACATCTTGAGACTGAAAATTGAGAAGCAGAACAAATGTCATACCTCGCCGTCAAAGGTAATCGCATCTGCCTGCTCTGTGTACCTCTCTCTATGCATCAGATTATCAAAATAGTCAAGTGTCTCCAGGCCCTCAACCCGTACTTCACTGCAAATTAAACTGTATCATGCAACTTATCTGGAAAAGGATGAAAATGAAGTATCTTCTACACTTAGATAGCATTGAAATTTTCACTAAAACTGAAAATATGTGAATTCATAACACACCTCTGGGCCTTTGGCATCACATAAAGAAACAGAGAGCAGTAACAAACTTCCTTTTCATTTAGTACTGTGAAGATAAAGTAGACAAATTCTAAGTTTAATAGGCAAACCTGACATCTGATACAGACAAGTAGTTACGCAGAGCAAACATAAAAGAGAATGGCTTGCTATCTGTATTTCTCACACGAGGGATCAATGTCAGCTTGCCATCACTGAGAGTAATACGGAGCCGCAACTCAAACCTGCAGAGAGCCATCACACATAAATTCATAGGTATAGACAGGTGATGATACCCTTCCATGTGACCCTTACCTGATGCAAATATCACAGTAACGCACTAGCATACCTCCGTGGCCAGGTCCTTACATCCTCTTCAGTGGACTTCAATATAAGATCCACTGATGACTGACTGTTAGATGGGGATAAAGGTGAAGGGTCACTATCCAATGACCATAATCTGTTCCTTGCAAATCCATGTCGCTCCAGTGAACCGAAATTTCCAAACTAAGCTTGGATAGAAAAACATCATTAAAAATGCTCCATCTCAAGGTCAAAAGGAAGCAGTTTTTGGTAGTCTCCTTGGTAACCAACCTGTGGAAAGCAGACCTGTATACCTCCCCTGATGGCTTTGGGCGGTTTCCTCATGGCCTTAGAACAGAGCAAACCCCCAATATTTGTTAGATAAGATGGAAGTCGATATTCAGAAGAATCTTTAAAAAGAAATCTCCTGAATTTAAAAGAAAGGTACATTCCATAGCATCAATACAACCTCGAGATCTAATGACTTTTCATATATGTTTGTTGATATTTTCAATGATTTAGTTATTAAGTCAATCAATGAAAAATTTCAATATCCTAGCAGCAAAGTGCTTAAATCATGATTGATAAAAATCACAGCGGCTATACCTTGCTGCTCTTAAAAAGAAGCTCTTCCCTCCTTTCGTTCTTCATAGAAACAATCTGCCCGCCGTACAAGCACACCTGAAACCATTTCATGGTAATTAAAGAAAGATAATATTAAAAAGCTAAAGCATTCCATTTTAAACATACAAAACAAATTGTGGAACATAAATATTATGTGGGAAATTCAAATGGATGGACTGTATTGAAGGGAAGTAAAAATCCAAAGAACTAAATCACCAGCCCTAATCGTGCCTGGTAGAGGTGTAACGCTGACCAATAAATAAGACAGTCTGTCATGGACCCAAAATTGACACACTGGTCCCAGAAAGATGTAACAGAATTCCAGAAAAAGACTGAAGAAGAGTTCTGACAAAGCCAAATTTGCAAATCGTTATGAAGAACTAAACGAAACAAAGTCTCTAAAGATGACATCTCCTTCACATAAAATGGCCAATTCCATCTCTATAACTTGTAGAAATATCTTTTAGGCTCTTACTTCTCATAATCATATCAATTCACCCTAGCTTTCCACCCAAACAATTCCTAACTCCACCTAATTTAAATCAAAACAATTCTAATCACCAACACCAACCCATTTGTAATCAAAACTCCCTTCTTCCAAAATCAAACAAACCCCAAAAAATCACATGAACAAATAATAATAATAAAAAAGGACATATATAACAGAGATTGTATGAGGGGTGGGAAGGAAACCGAACCTCCGCCGATGATCCAGTGGCTTCGGTGAGTATAACTCGGGGAAAGCCATCGGAGCCGTGAACTAGATTGAAGGGCATCTCCTCCGGCCGCACCTTGGCTCTGAAACTGTTGGCAAATGGATTCACCTTCCCTTTATTCCCCTCCAGCTTCACACAGCACAAAACAGAACAACACAAACACAAACAACAGATTTGAGAAGAACTAAGGAAACAAAAGGAAAAATGAAAACAAAAAGAAAAAAGCGAAGATGGGTAAGCTCACGTTTGGTTGTTGAAGGTAATGGAAGGGGAGAGGGAATCCGCGAAAAGAGCAGGAAAGAAGAGAAGACGAGAAAGAGAAGAAGCAAGCAAGTGGGCGAAAGATAGATAAGTAGGGTGGTAGTAACTAGTATAATAGAGATGGAAGGAAAGAGAGAAAAATCAAAACTTTTTTATCATAGGATGCTCTGGTATGTTGGTGTCCCTGTCAGCTATGGAGAAGGGGGGGGTGGCGATGTTTGGGGGGGCCATGTTTCCCTCCTTTTCGCTGTAGTATCCTTGCTGCTCCGCCACTCTCCGCCAACTTTGCCATCTCACCATGAAAATCTATTTCAATCATCTCTTACGAAAGACATTTTGCCTCCCAAAGGAGATTTTTTTAATAATTAAAATCTTAAAATATCAACAAATTTTTTTAAAAAATAAAAACACTCTTCAAATATTATTATTATCATTATCAGAAATACATGTTCATTAAAAAAAAAATAGATATTTGTAGATAACTAGGTTAACTTGGTTGAATCTCGAGTTTACTTGTAAATAGGCACTCCAAAAATTTCTCTAATTTTTAATTCATGTGACTTGATAGAATTAGTGCATATTTTGTTCAACGGGTGTTGATGACTGAATATAAATTACTTGATAGTTAATATAATTAATTATTGTTAATTTATTTGTATAGATACGATGTAGATATATAAAAACATACATGTATATATAAAAAAGACCAAAAATTAAAAGAAAAAATGAAATTATAAAAATTTATAACAATAAATAAAAATAAAAAAGTTATCTTTAAATAATCATTAGTTTTTTTAATTAACCTAAATAAAGAATGATAAAAAACAAAAGAATGTTTATATTTTAATAAGAATGGATTTTAGAATAGGCTACCTTTACCGTGGGTTGTTAGTCATATAATCTTTGCCGACAATATAATAGTCGATTAAAATGAAATGCTTCCTCATCTCCTCCGATCAATTCAATAATACCCTTTTAGTCATATACGTGCAAGAATGCAAACCGGATTTACGATACCTAAGTATAAAAAAAAATAAATAAATAAAAATAATTTATTAGGTTTTAAATAAAAAAACTATCAAATACAATCTAGAAAAAATCAATATTTTTTTAATTTAAAAAAGAATTACACAATTTTAAGATTAAAAACATAAAAAAAAAATTAGACAAATTAGTAAAGTAAGAGAAAAGAGCACAACCATAAAGATTTCAAAATTAGATATTCTTTTGGTATTGCATAGATGAGGTGGCAAAATATATACCGTAGGAGTGAGCGTAGCGGATCCAGGCCCTGTGAGTGGAGGACATAAGGCATAAGGGGCATTGTCACTATACGAAGACCTTTTATTTTTTAATCTCCACTTTTAATCAACGGTTATATACAATCCCTTTAAAAACGAAAAATATTCTAGTGTTGACCGAGTCCATCACTTGCTCCCTCACACGAACCCCCAACGCGGCACAACCGTCCGGATCCTTTTTGTCCCATCCTAGTCTAGCACAGGGGCTTCACGAAACCGTATGAGTTAACGAAAAGGGCTGTGTACGAGCGGTATACGCAAGGGGGAACGGATGGTGGTGACGTGTAAGGGGAATGTCGTTGTTACTTGTTAATTGTTAATTGTTATGGAGGAAGAATCGTGATGCTTTTGTCTTGCATCTTTAGAATTGGGCCTTATAATGGGCCTAGATTTAATATATGGATTTTGTGGACTATGGATAATGAATGTTGAAAAAGTGGGTGAGGATGGTTTGGAATTTTGTTAGGGGGGTAGGGATTAAAAATTAGAGGGAGGTCGCCAATTGGGCATGGGTGGTCCATATATTTTTGAGTGTATTACTAAAGTCAAATAAAATAGTTGACTACTTATCATTAAAATTGTTTTCACTCATCGTCTAGGATGGTCACATCATTTTGGTTTTGTTTGTCTTCATTTTAAAGTTAATTCTAAATATGGAAAACCCATAAACTTTTTTTAAGAAAATAATATTATTAATTCAGTTTGAAAATCGATATATCTAATATATAAATGAGTAAAACCTTATATATAATGAAATAGATAATATTAATACTTGTGTGTAGCTATAAATTTGATAATATAATTAATATAATATCTATGTGATTTGGGATCTTTAACGTATTTATGGCTATGGTGATATTTTAGATTGATTAATCAACTGCGTATACGAATGCCAAGTATAAATAAAGTGTTGTAACCACGACGATGAATGCTGTAAAAGTAAATAAATCAGCGATAAGCAACGATGTAATAAGAGGGCGATAAACATCAGATAAGCATAAATATTCGCGAAAAATGTTTATTAGTAAAATGAAAGAAATTGTTGAGATGGAGTGATTTGGCCAGAATATAAAAATCATTATTATTCTTTTGAAAAATGAACTAAAAGCAAGACCAAGAGAAAAAAGAGAAGGGCAGTGGAGTTTTGTGTAAAAAAACTCATAAACTTATACTAATAAATTATAGAATATATAACTTGGACTATATTTTCTAAAGAATTTGTTTATTTTTTGAATTTATCGTGATTTTAATGTAAAGAGAAAAATGTTATTTTTTTTTGTGAATAATAAATATAAATAATTTTTAGTTACACATGACATTCAAACCGTAGAATGCCATTTCTCCCCCAATTTTGTTTGGAAGTGCATCAGGAGAATGCGCTTAGCAAAAACGTGTTCTTTCTATTGATTTTATAAAACTTTTATATTTTTTTATTGGAGTGATTTTTAGCGATAAAGTATTAAAAGTGTTTTGTAAAATGATTTTTAGAAAATGGACACAAAATTCAGTGGATGGTGATTTTATAATATGTTTCTATCATTTTTAACAATAAGATTTTTGCAGTTTAAAAAATATTGAAAGTGCTCTTTTAAAGATTTTTTCAGGAAAATTCGTAGTTTCTAATCTCAACACCTATTAAAAAAAACTATTGCTTACTTGTAGATTTTTAAAATTGTTTTTGTTGACACTAAAAATAAATTTTCAACCCAAATGGTAGTAAGAGAATGACAGAGATAGATATGTTTAATAAAAAGATTATGGTATTAAA
Organism: Tetrastigma voinierianum; assembly: GCA_016808115.1. Taxonomy (NCBI): domain Eukaryota; kingdom Viridiplantae; phylum Streptophyta; class Magnoliopsida; order Vitales; family Vitaceae; genus Tetrastigma; species Tetrastigma voinierianum. The sequence goes on from JAEQBH010001293.1 coordinate 121,251, forward strand.
TCGATAAAGCCTAAGCCCATAAGAATCAACCCATGGAAATGTCCATAAATATTTATGGAATTTTTAAATTTATCAAAGTTGTCAACAAAGAATATTGAAATTTTGTTTCAAAGGCAAAACTTGGAGAAGACTTTTTCTCCAAGTTAGGACATGACAAAGGACATGGACAGTTAATTGAAGTGGTGGGAACACTTGGGGGTAGACTCATGGTGGAAGCATGACATTGGAGAAGGGTGGTAATGTAATTCTTCAAATCTCATATAAAGATGAAAGCATGAGAAAGGGGGATCGATCCAGCAGCAAGACTTCAAAAACCAAGTAGAGTATTTAAGCATTTATCTTATTTTCTATAGTTTCATCGATCGTCTTTTAAGTTTTAGCTTAGTTTTAAATGTTTTTATTTATAATCATTTATTCTTAGCTTTTTTCTTGATCTGCGTTTTGAAGTCAATTCTACAATGAAATCTCTTATTTTTATTTAGTCATTAAGTTTATTTTCCAAACTTTCGGTCGGTCATACGATTAAATTTATTTGATGTATTTTCATTGATTCCGAGGGGAACTATCAAGAAAGATTGAGGAGATCCATTTTTCTTTGGTAGAGTTAAGATTTCGGCGTAGTTTTAGTTGGAAATCTTATAATTTACTGTGTTGCTCATGCGTTCACCAATTTCAAGATGTTTTTTATATTACAGTTAATTCACTAAAAAATCATGTCAGTATATTCACCAACATGCTCGGTGGTGGTACACATCTTTAGTAATCCACATCTTTTGTTTTTTATATAGTTTGTGCATATCCCAAATGGTGTGACCATTTTATTGAAGAATGCCGCAAAAAATTCGGGAGTAAGATATTTGTAGAGTCTCGAACTCGTGATACGATCTTTGTAGAGACGACGAGGAAGGAAGGACACCTCTTGGTGGAACGGATAAAACTTGATAGTCATCTGATAGCCTGTGTGAACAAGTGGAAGGAAGAGGTGCAGGTAATGTGATATGCCTATTATTTTCTCACAATAATTTTCACGAGATTTCGGGCTCTCGTAGAAATGAGTGACGAATGATCATGACTACTTTATGGAAGAAATGAAGCCAACAATCAATCTATCTGAGAACCTTTGAAAAGGGAACCAAGGGAAAGTCGCTTCTAAGCCTAAAGGTAATTTAACGACTGGAAGCGGCCATTCCTATAGAACCCTACAAAGAAGAAATTTGATCAATTCCGGCTCACCTATGCAAATAGAGGCTAGATACCTTCCTCCCCATAGGAGAGAGGGTGGTACTGAAGGCGTGTGCTTGGGGAAAGACTTAATGCGGCCAGGCCATAGCCCTGAGACGTATTTTGAGTGCGAGGATTAAACGGGATTAATTATTACTCGATTTGGGACTAATACGAGAATGGATGGGGCCCGGGACATTTATCTTGCTTGTGTTTGATACAGTCTAGACAAAATTATGATTTTATCTCGTTTTGTACACTCTGCAGGACTAAGGTGGTGTTTTTTTTTTTTACTTAATCTTGAATAAAACTTAAGCTTAATACTTGAATAGTACTTAATAGCGTTAAGTATTAAGTTGTTTGTTTTTAACGTTAGGTAATGAGTAGGGATGACCAGCGAGGCCGGATTATTTTGGGTTTAAGTGGAAATACTCGATTCAAACGCGGGTTTAATTTAATTTAATCGGGTTTTTAATAGGTTTGGGTTTTTATTTTACCGAATCCGTCTGAGTTTAAATTATTGTTACTCTCAGTAAAACTGAAAAAATTAGAAATTTTCAAAAGTGGCAAAATGGTAATAAAAATAATAAATTGTAAGGGTTCGAGAGAGCGCAGAAAATTATCTGATCTCGGATAATGAAAGCAGACTGCGAATTAAATTTGTGCCATGAAATCTAGTGACCAGAAAGTTTCGTCGAATTATGAGACAAGCGGAAATTTTCCGTTTTCTAGGTGATAAGTTCTGGGAGTGAGCTCTTGGGGATGAGATTTTTCACGAAAAGAATTTGAAAGTTAAAGATGGTTTGAGTAAGTTCAATTAAAAATAAAGTGAAGCGAAAAGAAAATAAATTGTTTCGGGGTGAAACGGGCAAGAATGAAACGATATGAATCAATGTATCCAAAAATAATAATAATAAGTCCATATTATATTTTAAAAATAATTTTTGGGATAATATATATTCTAATTTATATATTGTTAAATTTATATTTTATAATATATTATATCATATATAATATATTTATTTTTTTTTATTTCAGCCATTGTGTGTAGTTGTTGATAATATATTAGTTAATAAATTTTTGTTTAAATTTTAGTTACATTAATTATTTTTTGTAAAAAACTATAAATATTTTGTCCCGAGTTTAGTAGGACGAGGCGTGTATTTGGGGGGTTAAGTAAGACAAAAATAACTTCAGCCGCTAATTTTGTAAGTTTAAATCGGTCAGCCTTAAGCAGCGTACTTCACTAGTTTTGTCCAAAGTGGTCTAATCCCCCTCAGTCAACTCACCAAACACGACTCAGGTTTTTCTCGGACTAATCCGCACCTGACACAGAAACATATGAATGAGACTTTTCTTTCAATTGAGGCTCGGGGGGCATCGTCTGGCAAGCATAGGAGTGAATGTGATAGGGGACAAGTTCAACAAGTTCCTTAGAAGCCTTTTAGGCAACCAACCTAGTACCCGGTTAGAGAGATGTCGGAGAGGCTGGTGTAGGGTTATATGGGCTAGGCCTCGGAGTAAATTAGTAGTGAGGTTCTCTGAAGAGCCTTATCCATAGAAATGATAGACATGGAGAACCCCTACCCAAGGGGTTCTTTGGAGAAGGTGGTCAATCCACCCTGGAGGATGTTGCTAGATTTATTGTGCAATGTGGGGAATTGGCTAACTACGAGAATTTCTATCATTTCAAGCTTAGACTATTTCATAACTCTTTGATAGGGGCAGCATTCACTTGGTATACAACATTGCTAAGGAACTCCATTCGAAGTTGGCAGGATATGGAAAGATAGTTCCACACAGTTCTTTAGGGTTGAGCTTGAAGTGTGCATTGTAGGAACTGTCTAGAGTGACTCAAAGAAATAGGGAGGATTTGTTTATCTCCCGGTTCAAGAAGATGAGAAACATATGTAAGATCCATCTTCCAAAGACACAGTATGTGAAAATGGCCCAAAAATGTTTGAACATTAAGTTAAGGAAAAAAATTCTAAGTATGGAATTTAAAGATTTTTAAGTGAACTCGCACTTAAGTGCGATGTAATACGAGGAGTCACAAGCAGGCAAGAGTTACCGGGCGGAGAAGTCTATGGGAACCTATAGTCAAGAGGTGAATTAGGAGGTGGCAAAGATCTATCTATTACAAGGACATTCATCTGTCTTCTTTTGGTAGAAAAGACACCGACTGCAGCAAGGCATAAGTTCGTACATAGGTCCAATATGCTTTTGAGGTAGTGAAGACAGAGGAAATATTCAATTTCTTGGTGAAAGAAAAATTCAATACCTTTCCTAAAGATCACCGGATCCCCAACAAGGATGATTAAGGGGAAAGACTTACTGTAGGTACCACACCATGGAACCACAATAACTAATGCATGTTATTTCAAAATGTCATGTGACGAGATCAAAGGGATACTGTTCCTCGATAAAAGAGGTTAATATTAATTGATGAGGATCTTTTCCCACCAATGGCCTTAGTCAACACTGCTAGCTTCGACTTAAGAGCATTGATAGAATCAAAGAAGGGAAATCCTCCACATAGAAAGGTAAGGGTCCCTAACATGGTCCTGCCCTGTGTTGATAAGTTGAAATGAGTGGTTTGCGCTTACAGATCCCCATTAAGGAGAAATTCAGCGAAGGGGACAACAGAAAATGTAGTAAAGATAACCTATTATCCAAGGAAATGAGACTTTCCCCAAAAGGTAAGATGAACTCCCCAGGAGATGGGTTGGTTCCTCTAAGAGAAAAGGTTGCAAAAAGGTCCACCCCTCCATGGTATAGGTTCATTGCTCTAAGGGAGAATTGTAATACTCCAAAATATGCCATAACAGTTTTAGAACATGTTTAGGATATTTTGTAGGTATAATTTGAATATTTTGTAATTATAATTTACTAAGTGAGAAAATTTCGAAAACCCGGAATTTGTACAAGATATAAGGGTATATTAGTAATTTTTCAAAAAGGATATGAAAAGGCATAATATGAGAAGAGGATATGCTAATATAGAAATAAGAAAATTGGGTTGCAAATAAGAGTATAAGGACCTAATTGTAAATAAAGAAAAAATGAAAAATATAAAAAAATGAGATAAGATCATTTAGACTCTCATTTTCGAGAGACAAAAAACGTGAAGAGCAAAAAAGAGGAAGAGAGAAAAGAAGAGAAGAAGAAGAGGAAGAAAAAGGAAGAGAAGATCAAAATGTATGGATTTATATGAGTTTTTATGGATTATTTCGATACTTCAGATAGATTTCTATGGATTTAGGCGGAAAAAAAAATCAAACCATAAACCCATTTTTGATGAATTTGGATCTAAAAGAACCCTACTTGGTATATTGGTTGTGTTTTGACTTGAATTGGTTGATTGTAATCCCTAATCATAATATTCAGATAAGGAAATATCGGTTTGAGGAGATACAAAATTTCTCCAAAACCCATGTTTTTGTTTTGGCCATAACTTGGTCATCACTCATCTGAATTGAGTGATTCAAATTTTTAAGTAAACTAGACTTATAGGAAAACATATCTTCTTGAAATAGGTATATCCAAATTCCGCCTTTAGGCTCAGAAATTCATCCAAGTGGGAGCAAAGACGTTATGGTGTGCAAGTAGACTGTGTGGGACACAATTGTTATTTTTTCCTTTTTTTTCTGACTCGCTCCAACTTCGGATGACCATAACTTTTTCGTCCGAACTCTATTTCAGGTGTTCTTGGACTCTATGGAAAGCCCATTGAGTCAAGATTCCAACCATATGCTTATGGAGGACAATAGGTAAATATAACCCTGCTGAAATCTAGGTTTTTCTAGAGTTACTGGCCGGATAAGGCTGGCCGGCTAGGATTGGCTACTCATGTGTGACCTCCAACTTCGGACGGTCATAACTTCTTCGTCCGAACTCCGTTTTGGGTATTCTTGGACTCTATGGAAAGACCATTGAGTAAAGAATCCAGCCATATATAGCATGATAAAATTGAAACTCATATTAGGTCCAGAAATCATGAAAAACAGTAGGCATTGCTGGTAACCATAGTTATTCATGCATATAACGAGATATGAAAATGCAAAGATACGAATAAATGATTGTACATATCGCATATGATTACCGGATGACAATAATTATTCATGAATATGAGATATGTACTAAACATAAAATACATTTGGATTGTCTGCTTAGAACCTGGTAGAAGGATAGATGGGCATGCCTATTAGGGAAAAACAAGTCCGCAAAGATCCGACCGCTTGGCCCCGTTTGGGTCATTACAGCGCCTTCGGGCTGTTATAGATGGTCATTATCTTGTATAATGATAACAACGTATGATTACCGGATGACCATAATTATTCGGGAATATGAGATATGTACTAAACATAAAATACAATAATGGATTGTCCGCTAGAACCTCGGTGGCTGATAATAGATGGACATGCCTATTAGGGAAAAACAAGTCTATAGCATAATCGACCGCTTGGCCCTGCTCGCTATTACGCCGCCTCATTTATACGGTCATTGTCTCGCACAATGATAACAACGCCTTCGCCCTTATAGACCACTGCTTCATACAAAGGAGTACAACACTTTCGCCCTTATAGTTTCCTTTATCCACTTTGGCCATGATGCATACGAAACATAAAACAAATGACAAGAACAAGAAGAAAAATGATTCGAAAATGATAAAAGTACATGACATGATATGAGAAGCATAGCATAACTATGTGATGATATGTAAACAGTGACAAGTACATGATGACAAGAACAAGAAAAAAAATGTAAACGACCCGAAACAAATACGAGTATTATAAGAAGTATAAGATTGCATAAGCATGTGTAAATTATATGTATGGAAACATATATAAGCATGTGGATATAGAAATTCATGTATCATGATATGTTATATATATATGTAAATGTGTAGCGAGATGACTTCTTACAGCGGTCAGCCCACGTAGTTATTCCCACTAAGTCGTAAAGCGTGAAGACGTTTTCATCTGTATAGTACTAAGCAAAGGCAAGAGGACATGACAATCCACATCAGTCTCCAAGGTCAACACATCATTAGGTGCTCACTTGTAGACTTTTTGGTCTATTTTGTATATGTAATATCTTTTTTGTTGTTTGTAAACAAATGAAGCAATGTAAATATCAGAATGTTTAACACTTCCATGTATGAGCTTGTATATATTTTGTAACTGGTCAAGCATGTGATATAATACAAGTTAAGTGTTTAACATTATATGATTGAACAAGCTTAAAGGCTATAAGTTTATAGTAAGTAAAAATAAAATAAAAATGACACCCTCACTTGACTCCGGGTGCCGGGTTGGGGGCGTCACAAGAAGGATGCAGACAAGTTCAGAGAATGTTCCTCAAGAAACATAGCCTTTTCTCTAGGGAGTAAGTTCACTCCTTCAAATGACAAAGATGTAGGGAAAGTTACTGTTCCAAGAAAGAAGGCAAACAAACCTGTTTTTCTAAGGGAGAGAGTCGAGGGTAGATTTCCAAGAGGTGGATTTTGGGATAGAGTTGTTCCTCTAAGTAAAATAAGGTTTCTGCCAAAGAATACTCCTCCAAAGGGTAGATTCTTTCTCACAAGAGAGAAGATTGCAGACAACTTCACTTTTTTAAAGGAGAAGGCAGGGGAAGGACATGTTCTTCCAGTTAGGTCTGTCTTTTCAGGAGGTGGACCAACTTCTCCAAGGAACAAATGATGTCTCAGTGGACACCACTCTACAAAAGATATGGTGGTAAACAAACCTATTTTTTTAAGGGAGAGGGTTGCAGAAATGAAAAGGCCTATGAGGTGTATCATTCCTCCTAGGGTTTCTCCTGGTCAAAGGTGGCATGTGGTACAAGACAAAAATTTTCCCCAAATGCTTTCCAAGACTCAGAAGAGGAGGAGGTAGAGACAAAGAGTAGTTGATAGAAGGCAACTCATTGATGTACCTAATAAAACACTCTTGGAGGGGGCCATGAAATTAGAGAAAGTGAAGGAAGGAATGATTCCTAGCTTGGAAAAAATAAAGTTAGGGAGGAAAGCTACAAAGGATATGGAGTCAATGGGCAATGCAGATGAAGTAATGGACTTGAAGGCCTTACTAATAGGTGAAATCCTTATTTCTTTAAATTGTTCTACTATTTCTTTAACATTTCCAACTATCTTCAAGTCAAAAAAGGCGAAGGAAGACCTAGTGGGGGTAGAAGGGAAGCACCCTGCGATAGAGGAAGATGAGGGCCACAGTGGGGTCACCGTAGAATCCTCTGAAGAATGCAAACCCTAGAAGGTGGTACTTGAGAAACCCTTTGTGGAAATGACGAGGCACATAAAGCCTTTGTACGTAAGAGTCCATTTTAATGGTAGACAGGTATCCAAGGCACTGATAGATAATGGATTAGTGGTAAATGTAATGCCATTGAGTGATGTTGGAGAATCAGGAAGGAACATTAGTGATAAGGATAGAAACAGAGGTGGTCATGGTTCTCCTTTACTAGAGAAGTATCCAAGACCCTAGGGATACTATCTATAAATATCACCATTGGTAGCAAAATTTCCTTATATGCATTCTTTATGATAAACTCTACTGCAAATTACAACATTTTTCTAGGGAGGGACTGGATTCATGCCAACTGGTGTGTGTCATCCTCTCTTCATTAGTTCTTATTGTTTTGGAAGGGTAACAAGTGCAACTATAGGGGTAGATACAACCTTCATGGCTGCTAAGTAAGCTATGGAAGCTGTGTATTATGATCGTGAATTCGATCCGATCAAGTTCACTAGTAGAAGGAAAGATAGGGTCCAAAGGAAAGCATATGGACTAAAGGGCTTATGGAATCCAAAGAGGCGATCAACTCCTAAAGGTGACTACAATCGTGTCTTCATATAGTCGATGTGTGTGGTCTAATCATCGAGGAGATCACGGGTGACCGGGACATTTCAAAGGAAAGACAAAGAGTTGCAACTCCCATATTCAAAATGAAAATGCAACAGACTGTGGAAAGGATTGAGAAGAGTACCTCTAGGACACCTGTGGGGCTGAGATGATTTTTGAGAGGGATGTATATGAAGAAGATGAAGAAACACAGATGAAGGATTTGGAGCAAGCCCCTCTTAAGTTAAAAGACACATAACCTTAATTACACGACTACGGAGGAAGTAAACTCTAATTCATGGAGGAGCGGAGGATTACTTATATTAGTTCCTTGTTGCCTTCTGACTTGAAGGAAGGGATTATTACAATACTATAGGAGTTCAAAGATTGTTTTGCTTGGAATTATGACGAGATGATAGGGTTGGACAAAATCTTAGTGCTTGCCTGTCAAGTCAGAGTTCCACCCCTTTCAACAACCACCCAGAAGAATATCTAAGGAGGTAGAGCTGAAGGTGAAAGAGGAGATTGAGAAGATTTTGAAGGGCCAAATTCATCAGACCTACAAGGTATGTGTAGTGTTGGCAAACATTGTCCCTGTGATGAAAAAGAATGGGAAACTTAGAGTTTGTGTAAACATTAGGGATTTAAATGATGCTACTCCTAAAGACATGTATGTAATGCCTATTGCTGACATGTTAGTTGATTCCACTGCAAATAATGAGTTATTGTCCTTCATGGACGGTTTTTCTAGGTATAACCAAATCCTAATAGCTGTTGATGATACATGTAAGACAACCTTCAGATGTCCTGGTTCCTTAGGGACGTTTGAATGGCTAGTCATGCCCTTTGGTTTGAAGAACGCTAGCGCAACTTACCAAAGGGCTATGAATGCCATCTTTCATGATATGTTAGGTTACCACATGGAGATTTATATCGATGACATTGTGGTTAAATCTAAGAAGGCCACCGAACATGTGAATCATTTAATGAAAAGTTTTGAAAGGATGAGACTCCATAAACTAAAACTCAATACACTCAAATATGTTTTTGGAGTTCAAGCCGGAAATGTTTTAGGGTTTTTGGTTCACCAAAAAGGAGTGGAAGTGGATCAAAACAAAGCCAAGACCATCATTTCAGCTAAGGTTCCTCAAAATAAAAAAGAACTAAAGAAGTTCTTGGGTTAGGTGAACTATTTAAGGAGGTTCATCTCTAATCTTGTAAGGAAGACTAAAGTATTCTCTAACCTAATCAAGTTGAAAGAACTGGAAGAGTTTAAATGGAAGGAACAACATCAAAGAACTTTTGATGGAATCAACGGCTACCTTTATAAGCCCCTTGTTCTAATGCCACCTCCGAGGGGTCAGCCACTAAAACTCTATCTATCAGTTGAAAAAGAGTCTATAGGATGCCTTCTGACACAAAATAACGCTAAAGGCCATGAGTAGGCTGTTTACTATTTGAGCAGGGTCCTAAATTCAACAGAAACAAGGTATACACCCATTGAGCAGTTGTGTTTGGCCCTATACTTTGCGTGTATGAAATTGAGACATTACTTGATTAAGTCTCAAGTGTATGTCGTCTCCCAAACCGACTTAATGGAATACATGCTAATACGACCCTTAATCATTGGATGAATCGGGAAATGGTCCCTTGCTTTGTTAGAATTTACCTTGGTATATTTTCCATAGAAATCAGTCAAGGGGCAAGCTTTAGCTAACTTTATGGCTGATCAGCCTTTATTAGAAATCAAACTAGAAAAGAATTTGAAATTAGGGATATATGAAATAGAAAGGCGGCCTTGAGTTCTTAAGTTTGATGACTCTAGCATGGAGAATTCACTGAGTCAGGAAAGTAATCAACCTACCAAAAGGAACAAAGCACTACCATATCTTTCAACTCGCCTCTGGCGCACTGCCAACAATCAAGCTGAATATGAGGCTTTAGTGATCGGTGTGGAGATCTTGTCGAACTTGGAGCACAAGAGGTACATATCATTAGAGACTCAATTGCTTATTACCAACATGGAATATATAAATGCAACAACTTACTGCTAGTTCTTTATTACACTGCTTCTACTCAATTGTTAGATTCTTTTCACTATGTAGATTTTGAATACGTGCCTAGGGAATCTAACTGGGAAGCATATGAGATAGCACAAGTAGCCTCAAGTGTGAAGATGAGCAAAGAATTGACTCATAAGATTATTATGATAGGAAAGAAGAATCACCCCTCAATTTATGAAAGGGGAATTAGATTAAGTCAAGCAAGATGCATGCAAATGTCAGATGAGACTGGAGAATTAAGATCATAGAGTATTTAGAAGATTCTAATAGACAGGTCCCCCATAGGGTGAAAGCTCAATCACAGAACTTTGTTCTACTGGAAGGGGAATTGTATAGAAATGGACCTAATGGGTTACTGCTCAGATGCCTATCCTTCTCAAATAACATGGAAGTGATGAAGCAAGTTCATGAAGGGGTCTATGGAGCCCATCAAGCCGGGATAAAAATATGGTGGCTAATTAGGAGACATGGCTATTTTTGGCTAACCATCCTAAGTGACTGCATTAACTACTCCAAGGGCTCTGAATAGTGTCAAAAGTATGACAAAGATATGAGGATACTCATCGGTGGAACTTCACTCAATTGTGAAACTATGGCCTTAAATGAGATGCGTCATGGACTTAATCGGCAGCATCTACCCAAATTTTCATCGTGCACAACTTCATCTTAGTTGCTACAAACTACTTCACTAAATGGGTGGAGGCAGTACCCTTAAAGAAGGTAGAGCAGAAGGATGTGATCTAATTTATCAAGGAGCATATCATTCATAGATTTGGAATTCCTCAGTCCATTACAACTGAACAAGGCACCATGTTCACTGAGGATGAGGATTTAATTTATTTGCCAAGGACTATGGTCTAACTCATCGATCTTACTCCCTTTATGCCTAAGAATTGGGCAGATATGTTTCTAATACAGGTTGATAAGCATCCCATAGAAGATGCTGGAGGATAATACTAGAGATTGACACAGAATTTTATCTGAGACCTTATGAGCTTATAGAACTTCTAAAAAAGGTTCTATAAGGGTAAGTCCTTACTCTCTAACCTATGGGTAGGATGCAATGCTTCCAATGGAGGTGGTAGTTCATTCTCTAATGGTATACAGGTCGTAATGGCCTTAATCCTCAAGAATACAAAGGAGACCAAGGATGGCGGAACTTCGAGGTATCGATGGGAAGATTTACAAGAACTGCACTCACATCATGATCTAGAAAAAGAAGGTGGCTCTAGCCTACAACAAGTGAGTCAGAAGAAAGAGTTTTGAAGAAAAGAAGCTCGTTTGGAAGGTGGTGCTGCCCATCGGTGCTAAAGACAGATAATTGGGGAAATGGTCTCCTAACTGGGAGAGACCATTTAAGGTTTACTAAGTATTGCCCGAAAATACCTACTAGCCATCAAGCCTTGAAAGGGAGCCATGCAAAAGGTTCATTAATGGGAAGTATCTCAAGAAAAACTTTCACACAATGTGGGAAATGCTGGACACTGCTAAGAAAAACTAAGGTAGGGAAGGAGGGAATAACAAGAAAAATAGGTTTCACTGACCACTTTTGGATTGAGGAAACTATTCCTAATAGTTACTTTGAGTGATAAAGTAGACTCAAGTTAAGCCACCCACTCATTAAACCTTTGTATTCCCAAATGTCATAATTTTGTTATAATTCTCAATGTTCTATGAATAAATAAAGTAGTTTCGACTCTCTTAATCATAAGGAAGTAGATACATCTTTGATGGAAGCAAGTAGGCTTGGGGATCCCTATTGATCATAAATAAAGTCCTTTTCCCCAAGAATGGGCTTGTTCAGGTCATCACTTCCAAAGTAGGTTCCATGACCACTTTCTTAGACCGAGAAATACGGGACGACCTAAATGATAAAGTTAGTTTTTAGGCTATCAGATTTGTCAAGACATTGATTTATCCAAGGGTGTCATATCATTTCTTCGATTTCTAAAATCTCGTAAGTAGGTCCCAAGGCTATTTGGGTGTTGGAGAAATAGGTACAAATAAACTGGTTGGATAGACTTCTTGTCATTGGTTTCCTCACATTCATGTTTTTCTCTAGAAAGTCTACATTATATCCTCAATTTCCTAAAGTTGGTCCCTTGACCATTGTAGGTATGAGACCAGTTCCATGATAGGATTTGAGGCAGTAATATCAACCTTTGGCCACTTCACCTCAAAAACACAAATTTCTTCAAGTTTCCATACTAATTTCTCAAAGAAGACTTCTTGACCACATCAAGATTGGGGAAATAGAGATGAAAATATCTGAGTAAATAAGGTAGACCTCTAAGCCACTAGGTAAACATATTTCCCCAAACAGAGCACCTGGACAAGTTCATGCGAGGGTATCATAATCACTATAGATTGAGGAATGAAATGGTAGATGAATGGAAAGGTCCTAAAATCACTCTAAGATTGAGGAAATAAGTCCTCATCGAGTAAAGGAGCTGGGCTTTATAACCACTGCATATTCAAATACAAGTGTTAGAAATGAAGAAACAAGACAAATCAAGCACCTGACAAGGAACGAAGAAGTTATGCAAGCTACAAGCCACGGTCGCAAACTACAATATTCCATGGTCATGACTATGACCCAAGAGATGGTCAAGATCGTGGCGCATCTCGCAGTTGGGTGGTTGCGATCAAGGCACACTATGGTGATGAACTTTGTACAAGGGTCGTAAATCCACTTATTCCATGGTTGCGACTATGACCCAAGAGATGGTCAAGACTGGCAAGATTCACGTGTGGTCGCAATTACGGCAATAATCGCAGATGAACTTTGGGTAGCCGTGGTCGCGACCATAATATTTCATAATCGCGACCATAGAAATATATGGTCACGACCATGGACCTCTTATACAACCATAGTTTGCAACATTTCTCAATGTAGTTGCGACCTAGGTCACGACTATGGTACCCCATGTGGTGAATCTAAGAGCTAAAGGACTCGTGTGGTCGTGTGACTATAGTGTGGTCGCAACCACAATATTCCATGGTCACGACTATGACCCAAAGAGATGATTGAGGACTATGACTCCTTGTTTTAGTATTTCCAGGCAAACAGAGTCGCGACTATGACTCAATGGAAGTGGATCTAAGAGCTGAGGGAAGTTAGGTAATGTAGGCTTTGGCCACGGTTCAAGAAAAGGAGTTTTGGTTTTTATCAAGCCCGTTCCCAAACACAATAAATAAAGTAGCCTTATGCTCACTAAATCGGTAATATAACATCCTCAAAAATGTATCTGTCCCAATAGCAACAATCATTCAACAATCATTCAAAGTAAATTTTCAACAAATATCCAAAGGTAGGCCTAGTGTCACCTTGGTCCACTAATGCAATGTCATGGCTGTGGTGCATATGTGTAAATGTTCAGTGATAACATACGTTCAAAGGTAGGCCTAGTGCCACCTTGATCCACTAGTTCGTACACATACAATAGTGCATTTGTGCAATGTCAATGAGTTCCCAACATAACAATAAAAAAAGATTGGCCAGTAGCCACCTAATAAAGAAAATGTAAGATGTTGAAGATTATTCAGCTTACCTAAAAGTATGATGACAAGGTGTGAAAGAGATGAGCTAGTATGTGTAATGTCAAATGTCAAAGGCCATGTCAAAACCAATAACCATGTTTGAAGTGTTGAGGGATCATATCTTAGAAAAATCAAAAGATCTCAAAGAGTCCTAGATCCCCAATCACTCTTGACAAGAAGCATCAATATGTTGCAATTAAGAGGTCATATCTCCAGCCTTTCCCCTCATGGAGGATAGAAAATCGCTTAAGGAAATGGTCTTTTTGTGGTGCTTTAGGCCTTGGGCATGAAGAATCTCACCCGGTCGCATCAAAGAAGATAACTTGGCTTTTCTCTCTCCATTTCTTTAACCAACAATCTGATTCGCTCTTCTTAAGCATGATACCTAGCTTTCACTTCCTCTAATCTCTGGATGCTCTAGTCAGTAGATAACTTGGATTACTCATACTTAAATTTTTTTCCCTCTAAATTTCTCCAACTCAGACATCATAACCCCATAAATGAAAGCCCTAGCCTTAGGCTCAAGAGAAGCAGATTGTAACACTGCCATAGCCGTGTGAAAAGCATTTTTTTTGGACAGTGGATAAGGAGAGAAGGTCCAAGCTCAGCAAATGACTAATAACGGAGTGAGCAACAACTACATCTGCCTCTAGAGATCATGATGGGTGGGCCAACAGAGCACCTGGTCTGGGGTAAAGGAGAGATCCAAGTAAGGAATTGCTCATGTTTCAAGGTGGAAAGTAGACCAAGGAGAAACCGAGATCTCCATACAAAGGACAAAAACTTCTAATGTCACGTACATTCCTAAGCAAGCTGCAGGTATTGAAAGAATAATCAAGATTGAAAACTGCTTACTAAGAGCAAAAATCCACAAAGTTCCCCAAGGCATCAGAACAGACCAAAATCGTCACCCAAGGAATTGTGTTTGAGCAAAACATAGTCCATCAAAAAGCAATCAGAAAAGTAAAATCAAAATCAAAACAAAACTCACAAACACAAGAGGAGAACTTGAGCCGTGGAGGAGGGTCGAAAAGCTTAACCTTTTGAATGTCGCGGTGGCCACGCGCCGACAATGAACACTGTGAGAGTTTTCTACTGGTGAAGTGCGACGATTGAAGAATCTCAAGGAGCGCTGCGGCAAGGGTTTCTAAGAAGGGGATGGCGTAAGATCAACTTGGTAAGATAATTGCCGATCACTAGAATATCAACACTAAATCGCTTGAAGAACAACAAAGGGCTTACATTGGTTCGGGAAGGTAGCAAAGGATCGACGCCGCTTTCGAGAACCGAAGAACAATGTCGTCTAAGGCGCCGGTCAAGAACGCGGCATCGACATCATCATCGACATCGTCTCAAAAGAGCATTGCCGACGGCGTTCTGCTTAGGAGAATAGCAAGGCAACTTTAACGAGCAGCGACGATGCAAGAAGTCGCCATCGGGCGGTACACTAAGAAGGTTGACAGAGGTCCAACATACATGCACTTTGATAAAGCAGAGGAAGGAGAGAAGAAGAAGATAAAGAGGAGAATGTGGAAGGGTTAGTGTTTAAATCAAGGGGATTTCTTCCTATGAACATTTCAAATTCTAGCTGGCAGTCTCACGCAAAAAAGAATCTAAGCAGGAGGAGGAGGGATATCAAAAGCCATAGGTTTGAAAGAAAAATTGGCAGGAGGTTTTTCTCGAGATATTACTCTAGGCTTCTTCAAATCATCCAATCAGGCTCGGGTTTTGACTCGTTCTTTCCGTTGATAATCCACATCCAAATGCGTAGCTGGTGACTCGTACTAAGTGGAAAATGCATGAGCAAGAGAAATGGAACTCTTTCACATATGTGCTTTAATATTATTACTAAACACGGCCCATGTACTATCAGACATGCAAGAATCGTTTGATACTAAAAATAATTCTTCGATCCAAATGAGAAGGAGAATCATCGAATAGATATTGCCAAGCCCAAATTATGCGAAATTCAACCCAATCCGATAAAGTCTAAGCCCATGGAAACTTCTAGAGACATTTATGGAATTTTAAAATTTTCAAAGTTGTCAGCAAAGAATATTGAGACTTTGTCTCAAAGGCAAAACTTGGAGGAGACTTTTTCTACAATTTAAAAGATACACGACAGAGATTTGACAATTAATCAAGTAGGAAAATTACTCGAGTAGCCAGTTAATTTACATAATGGACAACTATTGGAGAAAGCTTTGGCCAGCTGTGAGTTAATTAGAAATGCCTATAAAAGGGAATAAAAACATTAGAGAGATGGGATCGATTGACAACCAAGACTCAAAACCAAGCAAAAATATTTTAGCATTTCTCTTATTTTTCTACAAGTTCATTAGCTGTATTTTCTAGATTCTTAGTTTCGTTTTACATGTTTTTCTTTACAAACATTTGTTACTTCAAAACTTTTTTTGCTTAAACACTTGATTTTAAGTCAATTTCTATAATGAAATATACTATTTTTCCAAATTTACCATAAGTTTCCTTTAAATTTTCAACTAGCTTTGGCGTGAATATAATTCTCGCATTTTCACCTGCATTTAGTGACTGGTCATAAGTAAAGAAAATCCATTTTTCAAGCCAGCAGGGTTTTAATTCCATACGCTTTAAATAAAATATTATAATTTCTAAGACGCCTACGTATTCCACAAATTTCCGCAGATGCTTTAATGAATTCCATTAGAAAATCCATCAAAACAATTTCTTAAAATTCATTTCATATTCAAAACCCGATTCAAGTGGTGGAAAAGGGCTACAGGATGTTCAAATCCTTACTTGATATATATTTTAAGCTAAAATTAACATCGTTTCCAAAAAATCACTCTCACAAGGAGTTCGATGTAAGTGTTTATATATATATATATATATATATATATATATATATATATTATATTTTTTGTTAGGAATTTTACATTCACATAATTATCTGATTTTTACTTTGGTTTTTCTGCTCGATAGCTATGGGATAGAATTGAAAAGTTATTGATTATGGTTTAAAGGTTAAATTCGATGATCGAATCACGACACCATGATCGAATCGATTAAATCAGACAGAAAAAATCATCGATTGACTATTGGACTGATCGGATAGACTGAGTCCGTCAAAATTGTAAAACATTGGTTCTGAAAACATCTTTTAAATGCTACTCCAAACAATCTTTTAGAAGGGGGAAAGAAATTTGAATAGGGCAACGGCATATGTTTGAGTTGTGGTTGTTATTTTTTCTGTATGAAAACGAGACAAGTTCTTGTTAATCTGTTCCAAGCATGTAACGATGGCGGATCAGTTTCCCAATTGCATTCTCAATTATTCAAAACCGGCATTCTCAATGACTCTTTCTTCGCCACCAAACTCAATTCTCTCTACTCTAAATTCGCTTTCCTTCAAGCTGCACGCAAGGTGTTCGATGAAACGCTTCACCCAAGCGTCCATCTATGGAACTCTACACTTAGGAGCTATTGCAGAGAAAAACAATGGGAAGAGACTCTACGTCTTTTTCATCTCATGTTATGCACGACTGAGGGAGCACCTGATAATTTTACCATACCAATAGCTTTAAAGGCGTGTGCGGGTTTACGGATGATTGAATCGGGCAGAGTGATACATGGGTTTGCTAAGAAGAATGATAAAATTGGTTCTGATCTGTTTGTAGGTTCTGCTTTGGTTGAATTGTATTCCAAATGTGGGCAAATGGGTGAGGCTTTAAAAGTGTTTGAGGAGTTTCCTCAGCCGGACACCGTTCTATGGACTTCGATGGTTACTGGGTATCAGCAAAATAATAATCCTGAAGAAGCATTGACGCTCTTCTCACAAATGGTGATGATGGATAGCATTGTTCTGGACCCTGTGACATTGGTCAGTGTAGTTTCTGCTTGTACTCAGTTGTCTAACGTTAAGGCTGGAAGCTGTGTTCATGGTCTTGTGCTAAGGCGGGGGTTTGATAGTGACTTGCCTCTGGTTAACTCATTGTTGAATTTATATGCGAAGACGAGTTGTGACAAGATTGCAGCTAATTTGTTTTCCAAGATGCCAGAAGTATGATGATTTCGCTATACTATGATTGCTTGCTATGCTAATAATGAGGCTGCCAATGAAGCATTAAATCTTTTCAATGAGATGATTAAAAGGAGACTTGAACCTAATTCAGTTACTGTGGTTAGTGCGTTGCAAGCATGTGCGGTAGTCGTAATCTTGAGGAGGGTAAGAAGATACATAAAATTGCTGCTCGGAAACATTTTGAGCTTGAATTTTCAGTTTCTACGACTCTACTTGATATGTACATGAAGTGTTCCTCCCCCGATGAAGCAGTTGATCTCTTTCAAAGACTGTCATAGCTGATGGCTTCTTGGGTTGTTTTTGTTAAGCGGGTATGCACAAAATGGAATGGCATACAAGTCAATGGGGGTGTTCCGTGATATGCTGTCAGATGGCATTCAGCCTGATGCTGTCGCAGTGGTGAAAATTCTAGCAGCTTCTTCAGAACTTGGGATTTTTCAGCAAGCTCTTTGCCTTCATGGTTATGTTGCCGTAGCGGGCCTAACAGCAATGTGTCTTGCTGGGGCTTCCACTGATTGACCAGATTCAAAATGCAGGCTTCTGATGATGCAGAAATAAGTTATTCAAAGGAATGGTTCTAAGAGATGTTGTCATTTGGAGTTCGATGATTGCTGCTTATGGGATTCATGGCCGAGGAGGAGAAGCTCTAGAAATATTTGACCAGATGGTTAATAATTCAAGTTTTAGGCCTAATAATGTCACATTTCTCTCAATTTTGTCTGCTTGTAGCCATGCAGGTTTGGTTGAAGAAGGGCTTAAGATATTTGACATGATGGAGCATGATTACCAACTGCAGCCTGATTCTGAGCATTTTGGGATAATGGTTGATCTTCTTGGCCGCATTGGACAGTTAGGTAAGGCCATGGACATTATCAACCGTATGCCAATTCCACCTGGTCCCCATGTTTGGGGAGCTTTGCTTGGCGCTTGTAGGATTCATCACAATATCAAGATGGGAGAAGGTGGCAAAGAATCACTGGTTAGATCCAAGTCATGCAGGGTATTACATTCTGTTATCAAATATCTATGCTGTGGATGGTAAATGGGATAATGTAGCTGAACTCAGAACTCTTATAAAGGACCGGGGGTTGAAGAAGATGTTAGGACGGAGTATGGTTGAGGTTAGGGGCGAGGTCCATAGTTTCCTTGCTGGCGATAGATTTCATCCAGACTATCAGAAGATATATGAACTGCTAAGAAAATTGGAGATACAAATGGGTAAGGAGGTTTATATTCCCGATTTGGATTTTCTGCTTCATGATAAGGAGGCAGTTTTACTATTTTGAAGTGTTGTTGATACATGGATTTATTAAATCTATTGGGGATGATCCAATTCAAATCCTGATAACATAACTGTGGTGTAGCTGGATATATCATCGTGTCTCAGGTTGGCTTTTACTGGCAATCTATTGAAAGGATATCTTATATAGATTTGACATTTTAAGAACTCAAGCCTCATTAAACATCATCATGGTATGTTTATCTGGATTTGGAAGATGTTTAAAAGCAGGAACACCGGTAAGACCGTCTACTGGATGAAGATATCCAATCAACTTTTGTTGTAAAGAAGTGATCCTTGTTGAAAGCACTGAAACATATTATGTGAGATGGATTTTTGTTTTACGAGAATTAAATTGTCTGCAACAAAGTTGATCAGGAGAAAGAGTCTGACATCAAGATAACAGGAGGAGATTATCTATAAAGTAGGTTAAATAGATAATCTTCATATTTCTTTCCAGATCATGGCACGCAGAGGCCTGAATTTCAACCAACTTTAGCAATTACAAGCTGTAATTTGGGTTTGGTACCAATATTTCATGGAAAGCCAAATCTTTCACTAAGAGGGCTTTTGGAGAAGGAGAAGTATGCATCAAGCCTACCAATTTGAAAATAATCACGATATATCATCGGTAAGCAATCGGGATTTGCATTTACTCAGGTTACCCTTAAAAAAATAATCGTAGATAAGTCAATGTATTACTATAACTAGTGAATGTACTAGTGCATTTATTAATTGTGATTATATTCATTAGTTATAATAGTATATTCACTAGTTATGACAATATATTTACTAGTTACAGTAATACACAATCTGCCATGGTGAAGTATATTGATTTATTTATAATTATTTTTTTATAGGATGAATTGAATCATGTAAATCCAATTCTTAACAATTTATATACAATTATTTTCAAATTGGTAGTGTGGTACATACTTTTCCCCTTCGCCAAGCCTATATTCTTAATTGTACTTTGGCAACCCAGATGGGCATGGACATTTATGGGAGACTTTCCCTACTTATCCGTTTCAAGTGGCAGGTGAACTGGTGAAGTCATCTTAGTTCTTTATTAGTGTGCTGTCATTTTGCTTAACCAGCTTATTTTCGGTGAACCTCTTTTTTTAGACCATATAACATGCTTACGAATAGGATGGTTGATATTGAAGTAATTCATTTTCTTTTTAAAAAAATAACATATATATACTTCTTTTTAAAATAATCATCATATGAGTTTTTTTGTGTGTTGAAACCGCAATTCATTAATTGCGGTTTTAAGGTTATTTTTCAAAACCATAATTGGTAAATATGGTTTTTAAAACACAAAAAATTATTTTTATGAATATTTTGAAAAAAAGTCTTTGTATTTTTTTTTAAATGAATTATTTTAGTTTTAAACTCATGCATGCGTCCTCTCATCACACCCTTTTTTTTGGTTGAAAGAATATAAAGACCTCCATCTACTTTATGCTATTCCTAACTACTTTCTTAGAAGAATGAAAAGAGCTTACAACCATTTTTTCCATACGGATTTGAATTTCAGAAATATTGGTAAAAAGATTGAAGGATATTTTTCAAATAGGTTCAACAAGGAGAAGACATAAAAGACTCTTCAATGCTTTAAAATACAACATCAGAATATTGTTCATGATGATACGAAACCTATGGAGATGATATGTTCCATGAAGACACGTAAGACCGCTTTACCAAACCTCTTTAATTTTTTTTTATAGTTAAACACTTTAATTATATTATAGCAAATTATTTATACTGGAATTTGAATATAAGATTTTTCCTCTACGCCTGCCTATGTAATCGCGAATGCTTTATCATACGTAGCCTAAAGACGACAAAAAGTAAAACCTTTTCATTCTAACCAAAGATATTTTTTAACTTTCAATAATTTCTTAAGCCATTTTTATTTTTATTTAACTTTGGAGAATAATTTAAATAAAAAAATTTAAGGAAGGGGTGACAGGTTCGGGCTAAGGCGAGCTTATGTGGTGGCCACGACGTACCTAAAGCCTATATGCCGAAGGTCGGATCAAGTCGTCTAAGATGAGGCTCACAGTTCGACCATCCAAAAAGGGGCTCGAACCAAGCCGCTTGCCTGTGCTTTAAGCCCTGTCAGCCAAACCGAGATTCGAAAGGTGTCCAAGCCTCAAGTTTTCGAGATCTTTATTCTATCCAAACTCGGCTGAAGAAGATGTAAAACAAAAAATATATATGCAGATTTGAATTGGGCATAATATAAGTAATGTTCTCTTTAGAATACTAGTGACTAGAGAAGATTTCTTACACGGAGGCTAAATTTAAAAGCTCACTAAAATAGGAATAACATATATCAAGTACTTTATTCATTGAATAAATCATATATGATTATATTTGGAAATACAAGAAAAGTTTATAACACTAAGAAATAAGTACATCTCAATTAGATTGACACCTACTTATTTGTCAATTATTTGTACTTTTCAATCACAAGAAAATAAAAATACATAGTACATAATACATTTAATAAAATATTTTAATAATTATTTTTTAATGGTGATGGGAAACTATAATTGTTTGATTCATGTCATAATTCCAAAGTCTACATCGTGCTCTGAAACACAATCAATTTGCATAAATGGTAGTGATACCACTTTTCCAAAAAAGCAAAAAATATTTTCGTCAGTATAATACATAATCACAGCCAAACAAAATGATTCAATGGACGGGCGTGAACCTCGCTTTCTTTCATGTTTTATTTATGGGGAAGATGTTAATTAGTGTTGTTACAATTTTTTAATTTGGGTGTCTCCCGGCAGGTATAAACGACGCTTATAGTCTTGATACCGATACGCCAAAAAATCACAGATAGCTCGGGATGTGTTCAAAGAACAAAACTCACACGCAGTTCAAAGTTCTTGCCAACACCTTCAGAAATAATATTTAGAGCTCACTTTGAGGGCTCTACCTGGCTGATGATCGTTCTATTTATTCTGGCAAAGCAGCCTGAAAGTCAAACTGCTTCCACGTCGGTCAGGCGACGTATAATCCCGCTGTCCACTGGCCAGATTTAAGAAAGGAAAAGCACTCACCCTACGATCCTGATGATATCACAGGAAAAGCGTGATCCCATGATTACTTCGGCGCTTCCCCGCAATGGTCCTTAATATCGCAAGGAGGCGAAGATGGTTCCCTACCCACCGAAGAGGCCATTGCCGCCGTTTAACAAGCGAAAAAGCCATCGCGGGACACCCACTATAAATATCGAAAGTAATCGCAACAGCAGCGTACGCAGTGACAACGCCTATCAACACCGATTCCATTTCTTTCGCGTAGCAAATCGACCAGCATCAAGAGGCGCCGACACACCCCGCCTGACCACACCTTACGTGTGTGTCGGTAGTTGTGCTGATCTATCCACCTGGATCGGCCCAAATTTTAGACCCAAGAAGCTCCACCAATATTGATAGAAAAAGCACCATCATTTTCGGTGTTTGCCATGTGGAACCAACGTTCCTTTACAAATCAATCGACTTCTCAAGGATCATGGTGGTCACTCAAAACATGCGTGAGCAACGCCAACCCCTATGACAAGACCACCAGGACAACGCACAAATGCACAACCGTGATCCATCTTCTGAAGAATGCCATGTCGGCAACTAGACGGAAAATTTCGCTTCATCAATCACCGTCTATGGGAGTCGAGGAACTCACCGCAGAAGGTGTCAGTAGAGGCAATGTGTTCCATGAAGCGCCGTGCAGGTCATCATTCCACGTGAGGAGCAAGAACACCTCTGCCCCAAGAAGTTAACTGAGGAGGAGAAAATAATGCACCAGGGCATATCCCTACATACCCTCTGAGATGGTGCAATGAGGGGATGCCCCACGTAATCCATCTTAGGTACTGAGCCAACCCCCTGGCCACTCAGTGGAAAGCTGGGAAATCACCCTGAGCATTTGCCCGGGTGAAATCTACAAGAGTCACCACATGAAGGGAAATGAAAGGTCGTTTTCTTAGTCTCCATGGATGCCCCGGTACAACAAACCCGAATCCCCCATTCACCGGGTACTACACTTCCCTCTCCAACAAAAAGTTCGACGCCGCAGATCGGCTTTTGACGAATGAAAGACCCTCGCAGACCACCTCAACACTTACAAAAATCGACTTAGCTGCATGGGATACCTCAAGATCCCGCGTGAGATGCAGCTCGCTCATCACGCTTAAGGCTCAATTTTGGTGATGGGTTCAACAGCTCCCGCCACCGATCTCATCCTCTTCAAAGGTCTCCATTTGCCTCGTGTTCCACCTCCCATCTGGAAAGCCCCACATACCGGAAAGTCGAAAGGCCACCGCTGACTATAAAGTATGCGCTTAAGAAAACTTCGAGGTCCACGCCCGTGTGGTTCAACTCGGAAATATCGAGGTGATATCCCTGCATGAAAGTTGGTTATCATCGCTTTGATAATGCAAGGATACTGTATCCAAGCTCAAAATAATCTTTCTAGAATTTTTATAATAAAATTATTATATATTCTGTATACTGTCAACTGGTATTTTTCCGGGAATTGTTAGATGAATATTGATTGGAATGATTATCAATCCCAGGCCAAACTCAAGTGAAAAGAAAAATATAAATTAGAATGGACCTGGCACAATTAGAATGTTTTATATGTCTGGCTAAATTATAGAATAAATATAAGTATAAAAATAATAGGAGACTTTAAGGAGGAATACAGAGAAATGGAGGAGACCTAAACATAAAAGAATAAAGAAAAAAGAAGAAAAACGCTATATATATGATAAAGTAATGGGAAAGAGGGCAAGCCTTTTAAAAATACATTAAGAGTGTTATCCACATAAGAAAGGAAAAAGTGGAAAAAGAGAGAGAGGCAAACTGATATTTGAGAGGGGTGAAATGTATGGTAGGAAAGCCCCACCCTAGATTTTCTGAACACCCATCATAGTTTCATGAAGCAAGAGGAAGTCCTCTCTGCACAAGAGTCACAAGTAGAGGACTCACCCAACTTCAGAGTTTAATAAACTTCCAGGGCCCTTCTCCCCACTGCTATTTTCATCCATGGTTTGTGTGGTTATTCTGCCCTTAGGAAATATTTGGTTGTATTTTTAAACCATGGAAGCCACATCGCAGAAGGGGGCACAACCTGAATTTGGAATGATTTTTGGTAATGTAATGTAGTGAGTCCTTATGGTAAATATAGTCAAATATCAATGAATCTTTTGATACAGTTTTCGAATTTCAATTGGGAATCTTTAGCCTGGGCAGGGCCTTTCGGATAGTGTGTCGGCACACAGCTGGCCAAGGCACTTCGGGCCAAGAATTCATCTGGGCGGCACCCCACAAGGCACCTCACAGACCTTAGCTAAGCACTGGCTCAGTGAGACTCCCGCCTAAGCAGACCCTGGCCCAAGGCACCGCCTGCACCGCCATCGCACCTCAAAGCTGCACCCTGGCCAAATGTCGCCGGCCACAAATGTGTCACTTTCGCCAAGTCAAATGTCGGTTTAGTTTTGACTTGTGTGACCTCCAACTTTTGAAAGCCATAACTTCTTCTGCTCAACCCCTCCTGTTTTGTGTTTCAGACTCCTCATGGAAAGCCCATTGAGTCAGTCATTCATGCCCTGAGACAACAGGTAGTCGTGACAGGTCACTGAGCTCGAACAAAGTCGCACACCTCGGCCAAGTCGTCGTCGCTGTCGGGCTGACCTGGCAGGACCCAACTTCTGCAAGGTCATAACTTCTTCATCCCGAACTCGCCGTGTTCTCTGACTCAGCGGAGCTCGCTTGAGTCAGTTATCCATCTATATAGTCGCTTGAAGTTTTAAACCCCACCAAAACCCAAAATCAATCCCAACCAAAACCACTAGAAGCAATAACGGTCAGTATTATACCTTTAATGGTTTAAATGCGGGTCGACTAAAAGGAAAAGCCAAACTGAGATTTGAGATTCCGAGGATCGAACTCAAAGTGCAAAAGCTGGGTCGTTCTACCACTTCTATTCCTCGCTTTCGTGCCATATGTTTGTTCATTTTTCCTATTCTGCTTCGTTAAGATTGAAAGATCTCGTTTCAATGCATAAAAAACATATATTGAATTGCTTTTAAATGATTTCAAGGAAGTAGATTTGCAAATGTTTCATATGAAAATTGCATGATTATTGAAAATGTATTATTTATACAAATGTACGTATTGTACTATATTTTGCTATAAAGGATTTTCAACGCCCCATTAATGTTGACTGCTTATTTCAGATATGATATTTATATAATAATATGAAAAATAATACATATCGCTTAACTATCAGATTGATGTGTCAATCCTGATCGTATTCACGTGGACCGTATTCGAGTGTTCACTACTTCGATTTTTATAATCACAATCCACCAATGACCGTACTGCGGTTATAAAAATCTGCGATACCTGCTTGACTAATGATCAAACAAGCACTTCATATTTTTTGTGATATCTGAAGACGTAGTTAAATTGGGTAAGGCATAACTTTAATGATTTGGCATAACTTTAATGAATTAAAATCCACTCACTATTAACCTAATTAATTTGTGGTTAATATCAATGATTTGAGATTATGAAATATTGAATAGAAAGTGCAGCTTTCATTGAACGCCTAATTATATGACCCAGGAGGAGTGGAGAAAAATGAGAGTAGATGGTAGATATATTAACGCCCAGAATGTTTAAAGATCGGAATTGGCAATGTAAGATGATTGAACTAATCGTGAGTCGATTGTAGTAAACTCACTAGCGCTGAAAAAATGGTTGAAGATTTGCTTACCTGACATATTTGTTTTATAGACAGCCATTCGCACATCCAAGATCGAGAGCGCCAGTCATAAAGAAGTAGTTTTTATATGTTCAACATATTCATTCCATGTTTTCTTGATATCTGATGATTTTTAGAAAAACAATTTGAACTCAACATCATTTTTGTGAATCATTTTGAAAATAGTTTCTGAACGCCTCATAGTAACGGTTTTACAATTGTAAATGTTTACTGGCTTGCCTCATCTTAAACGCTCTCAAAGATAGAGCTATTTGAGCATCGAGTGATAACAGCAGACTCACTCCGTCTGACCTACTAAAAACCTCATCAAGCCCTGAAAAGTGTCCTCAATATACATTTCAAAGATCCTTAATGTTCCATCTAAGAACCTGTGCGCTTGTGGCTCCAGGTGTGCTCGCCAAGCAAAAACACATCAACTCATGAGGAGGCCCTTATATTTGCTGGGTGCCTTATTCTGTGGCAAGAGAAAAGTAAGGAAATAAGAAAAAAGCTGATCAAGCCCCAAGAGACGAAGAGACCAAGACGCATCTCCTCACGTAGGAACGAGAAGCACAAAGACTACCCCCAAAAGAGTAGGTGACTCATAGGACCGTTTCATCCTCATCCCACTTAGTCAGTGAACTCATGGTATCTAATTCTCGTTATTTACACCCCTCCCTTACTACTCTTCTGTCAAGTCTTACACGAGGTGCAACATGAGAAGTTTCTGGGTGCGGTCGCCTCGTATGAAGATGGACCCAAAGAAAAGAGACACTTAATTGGGCATCGTGAGTTTCCGCCAGAGATCATGGGCACCTGACATGACTTATTCGCTAAAAAGAAATGGAATTCTTGATCCGATCGTGGACTGCCGGCAAGGGCTCTAAGATCGAACCCAGCAATCCTCCCTCCACCACCTGTCATCCCCACTAGCACAACACTAGCAACCTCCTCGGGAGAGATCAGGCCGGCATTTCCGTGGGATTCTGCCGCTGGGGCGGAACCCAGTCGACCGTGCTCACCCACGCCAGCCGCATCAAGGGAGACGCTGGGAGGTACAGTCGCGGTCCAAGCTCCCTGGCTGGAGCACCACCATAACCTTCTGATCGCTAACTTCTGGAAGGCTACCAACATCCCTGGCGATGGCCCGCGTGATGGGCGGTCGTCACGCCAACAAAACAGCCATAGTGGTCCCATCTCACAACTGAGTTAACTGATATCATCTTCTGATGTTACTCTTACAATATATCAAAGTATGAGTCGAATTCCAGAACGCCCACTGGGTGGGATTCCTCGTGAGAAAAAGAGTTTACCTCTGTGTTTCCGCGATACTGTATCACTTCGGAGACCCCATGCCGTGCCACAACGTGATGATAAATTTGATAAGTGAGCTCCATCGCGATACGAACATGTTACCGGGCAAGCCTTCTTAATGCCATATGTCAACTTTCCACCTACCATAAGGTCACAATTCCCTACTGAGAATGGAGTAGTGAATGTTCGAGAAACCACGGTAGCCGTGGAAGTGGCTTCATGCCAATGAAATAGAAAGAAGTGGACAACATCCACATGGATGAGTCAAGATGAGGGAATTAACCTGACAAGACCGCACCAACATCTTCATATTTAACCGGTAATTTGATAATCAGCCGTAAATTACCTTGTTTACATTTGATCCAAATCAAGTCGAGATGCCCAGCGACCTTCATCCAATTTCTTAAAACAAAATGCGACGTATTCGCTGAAGCGAAGAGGACATGGGAAGAATGACCCAATAACACACCATGTTGAAATGTCGCCTCCTTCAAACCGGCCAACAGAAAGAAGAGTTTTGCCCTAAAGCGCGGCGCGCGATCAACTGGGGAGGTGGTCAAGAAACCTCCGCCCATTATTCGGTAAAGCAGATTAAGATCCACCGTCGTCAATGTCGTTCCCGCCACACCCAAGAATGGCGCGGCTACCAGCATTGACTCTACCGGGACGCGGAACCGAGCTCACGCTTCAAAGACATCTTTCCCTTACCCAATCAGCTCGCGGGACGCCACCGCCGGCCACGAGCCTTCGCCACGGACGCCAGTTATAACGATCGACGACCCCACGACCGTTATAGCACCTCCCTTCATGACCAGACAGCACATATTATACTGCAAGATGCCTCGCTGAAGAAACTGAAATAACATGCTCGAGCTGGGCGGAACGCGATGTTCCTAGAAAACGTGATAGGCGATCCATACAGATACATGATGACATGCTCGGGTAAAGTCGGCCAAGGCCGAGCCCATGCACCATCTACCAACGTCAAAGTCCCGGCGACTGCGGGCATTTAAAGCAACCCAACCAAGTGTGCTTCTGAGTTCCGTGGAGTTCTCGTTTCATAGTCAACATTCGCACATAGAGGCAAATCCGCGGCAAGATAAAATCGCCTGGCCATGTAACCACACTCGACTAAAGAAATTCAAGGCAAGGACCTAAAGAATAGCTTAAGGCTGAGTCGCAGGTCCTGGTGAGATCAAGTGTCGCCTTTCTTTCAAGTTCTTGAAAAGGCTCATCAAGCCCACCAGAAGAGGTTTCTCAAGATCAAAACTCACTTAAGCCCCCACTGCAAGCTCTAGGTGCAGAACCCCCACACCCTTTACTTCTAATCATTTCCCATTTCTAATTAGCCGTCGTGGAGGGATAGAGAGTTCTTCATCACGCTTATTTATTTAATAAACCGAAGCTGAGAGGGACAGAAAGGTGGTATGAAGGACAGAGTTAGTTCAAATGATCGTGATCTGCTAGTTATCTCTAACACATTTCTAAGCTTACACCATCGAGATTCTGACAAAACACCCAATGAAGCAAATACATCTATGGAACCAAAACCCGTGAAGATCGGCAAATGGTAATGAAAGGCAGGAGTTCACACATAGGTACGTCAAGATACAATTAAAGGCAAGTGTCGTATTTTTAATTCACCGATAGTCATCGTACCGCCTGGATCCACGTCCGACTCATCGAGTCGTTTCAGGAGGTCGCGAATGTTGTCAAGTGAAGCTTTATGCAGTTTGATTCCCACCCTCCCCGCATGGGACAACGGAATATGCACCAGAGCCTTGAGCTCCGTGCCTCCACACCAGTCATCACAGTTCGTTATCGTCAAGCCAACCCTCGCTACCCATGGAGGCCTTCCAATAACCAGAGGCATGTCATGTGATCTCACATGCGTGAAGACAAAGTGACCTACAGCAGAGGCAAAAATGATCCCTTACCCTCAAAAGGTGGCGCGACTGTCAAACAGATGGGTTCAGGCTCCACATCCCAAGAACTGAGAATTCACGGCCGATGCCCCGCCAAGTTAGCAACAAGATCTAAGAAGACTTCGATTTACTCGATACCCGTCGGTGTTAACTTCGGTGCGGAACCTTTAGTAACACCATTAATGACTAAGTCCTCCTAGTAATGACCGCCGAAGCCAGATTTGACCATTTCGACCAGGTTTGAACGTGATGACCATCAGCTTAATTTTAAGGAGGCATCTAAATCCAGAGCCGCATCAAATGATTCATTCTTTTGCGAGGAACCTTTACAACCCGGAGTTTTTCCGCACCCTCCTCAAATGCAGAGTGAGTGACGTCACTACGCGCTGGCAAAGGCACCAAAGATCCAGGGCACCATATTATCGTTGAATCTTGGGCAGAAACCCAGCAAGCGCATATCGTCACGGCGCCCGTGTGCGTCAAGATGCACCATCAAGAACATGCCAAGATCTCCTTACTTCCAAAATGAAATTATCGAATTCTATCATAGCTTCCCGCCTTTAGCGACGGGGACATTCCACCCTCGCCCATCAGGAGGCTTCACAATCGCCATTATGAGTGACTGGCTTCACCAAATGGGTGAGGCCGGGTTTCATCGCAACAAACATCGAGCAAAAGGCACGCAACTTGTTTCAGGTCCATAACTGGCAGGCCTGAGTCCCAGTGGCACCGTATCCGATAGCGGAAAGCAATGCAAATCAAACTGCAGAATTCAAAAAACTCATATATCTAATTCATAATATCTGACACACCTTTAATTGTCCAGTCCAATTATGTTGTATCACTATAAGATCTCTCATACATATTAGCAAATCTCATAATATCAACAGACTTAGATATCGCAAGCCCACAACCCAAGGTTGTCTTAAGAACGGTTTGAAAAACTGAAAACGCTCAATATCGCTGATATATATCACTGGATATATCAATAAATACCTGATATGTTCCAATAATAAAATGGTTTATGAAAAATAAAAAACACATAAACCGCCTTGATAGATCTGGTAATTCCGCCAGGTGTTCAGGTAAATTCTTCAAAAAAACAATATTTGCTGTGAGTGTCTCACATAGAACAAATGTAGCTAGTGGGATAAAGATGAGAGGAAAGAAAGTGTTTTCACACTTCACTAATATCTAAATGCCTTTTCTTAATAATTACCGAGAAAAAAAAAAAAAGGTGTTAAAGATCAAAGAGACTGCTTGAATTCTTATGTCTTCTTATCATTACTTATTTTTCTAAAGTGAGATAAAACATCAAGAGATCGGCTGAGTTCTTATATCTTCTATCATTAATTGCTTACTCATTAATTATTATAAAAATCGGGAAAACCAAGATGGTAGTAGAGGAAAATGAAAGGCCCTCGCTTCATATACCTCAAACCCAATTTTATTATATAAAATGAATATATATTTAATTCGAATATTTATAAATACCTGATATATTCGATAGAGTATCCGAGTATCCTTTAAAATCCAAGTAACTGATATATATCCGTAAAAACCCAGAAAGATCCACCAGGCAATTATGGGCGCACAGAACCACAACACGCAAGTATGAAACCCAGAAACTGTCGCTTTGGCACTGGTCCCAGGCTGCAGCTCCCTGTTGAGGCTGTCAGCCTCCCAGAGGCCTGTGCTCAACCGAGCACAACTAGGAGTTCTTCGCAACCCTTAATCTCCCTGAGGAGAAGTGAGAGCAAGCTCCTAAATGCCGCCAGACAACAACTTCAAAACAAAGAAATGTATGATAAGAAGAAGTCTTAATAAGTTTCAAGAAGGTTCTATGGACTCGGCGATTTAAGAAACTATAGCATGAAAGACCACTTTCATTTATGGGAATGACTCTATATCTTATCACGGTAATCCATCACAAGTAAAACTATGAGTCTAAACGTAAGAGGAAAGACCTTTACATCAATTCCTGAATGTCAGCAAATCGCGTAAGGTTTCACCCAAGGATTTAAACACTGATCATATCAAAACATATTTCAATGATATATTCTGATAGATTCTTGAAAGCAACTAAACTATTTTTGCTACGTAAAGTCGTCAGAAAAATCGCGGAAAATCATGAATATTCATTATTATTTCGCTAAATATCTTAATAGCCCAATCTAATGATCGCATTTCAAGATTCACACTGCAAGTGGGAAAATTTTTGAGATTTTTTCGGGAGATATATCGCTTGATATTCCAAAAGATTCGCACATATTTCCATGATATTTTCGATATATTCTGCTTGAGTTATATCTAGCGCTTTAAAGCCAGGGTAAGATCATGGTGCAACCACTTTACCCCGTGATCATTCTTTCAAACCACTGGTTGACCCATCTGACACCGATATTTTAACTCATTGATCCAATCCACCAGATTGTCCTGATGAATGTGATCCGAATCCACAAATTTGACCAGAATCTACGAAATTAATCTTAAGCTTGATCCAATCACTGAGACGGATCCAACCATGACAAAGATCCAATTGTTAGATTTTCACCAAAACTGTAACTGAACCTTGCTGAATTAACTGAATTATATTTAATCATCTGATGTTTTCTTTTTAATCTCAAAAATCCCAGATAAATATCACCCAAAATCACTTATTTCACAAACCTTCATCATCAATTTCATCATCTCAAAATTATTTTTCTTGTTATATATTTTCAAAAAAGGTGGAAATTTTGAAAGTTTATGGCGAAAGTTCTGAATAACAAGATGAATAAGGGTAGTTCACTTTATTAGGCTTCATGTTTCGTGCATAATAAGTTAGATTTTTACATTATTTTTGTAATATGTTAATTTTATAGATAGTTTGCTTACAATCATTACTCACATAAATCCACAAAACAAAAAACATACATATTTAGTCCAACACAAACATCACATACCAAGGCTCTCAGACAGCTTTTTCTTACACTCAAACATCAGACTATAGTAAATCCAGCACAAACACAACGATATACGGCTCATATGTGCACCTCAAAACAACACACATTTAGTTTTTTCTTGAACAATGATTTAGATTGATGACTGGCACAAAAATGATAAAACACATATCATTCTAGTTTCTAATGCAATGATCAATATAATAATTATTAGTTTCACATGTACTTGTAACAAATGCAACATGGCATTATTTCAAAAACAAATGATGATATTTAGTTTTTTTCATGACTCATTACTTGATTATAAACTCACAAAAAATATAAGATATTAGCTGCCTTCATACAACATTCAAGAGACAATGGTAGTTTTTGACACACTACAATAAACATACTATATATTCACCTCAGCCATTAGATTATAACAATAAAAACATAAACACATATCTTCGCTTCAAGGCAAACACTATGGTCAACACGGTCTACGCACACACTCAGAACTTTAACATGGTGCACTCTGTGCACCAACACACACTCAGTCTTTTCACACCCCATTGACTGGGCACTGATGGGTCCGCACAAAACACAATGATAGCATTGAGCTGGCTTCCACAGGGCCACTCACATGGTCTGACCATGGTCCTGCAGGCACCCAGCAAACCCAGAAGACACTGATAGCAGAGATACATAGGCGGCGGCAGCACATAGCATGAGCATACAGCATGGCAGCAGCAGGCTTAGCACACACATGCTACAGCAGCAGTAGCCTGGGTCCTGACACTGGGATCAGCAACTGCATAAAAACACAGGCCATGAGTATGCCCAGTCCCCAAGCCTGCTGCAGGTCACCAGCACACAGCTGATCTCATAGCACTCATGCCTTCAAAAACATAACATAACATTACATATATATTATTACATAGATATTTATATATATGACATATATATATATATATATATATATATATATATATATATATATATATATATATTTTTTTTTTTTTTTTAATTTGACATTATATTATAAATTGCATAAAATACAAATATATGTTAGTTTAAGCTTTAAGGCAACATCATAATAATATGGTTTTACATAATATAATTCACTAAATAGTATATTCTTTAAAATAACTGATACTCCCTAGTTATAGATATGCATATTAATAAATTATATATTAGTTAATAGTTATGGCTGTATTTAATAATTAATAATTTTCATGGCTAGCAATATTTTGTTAAGTATATTAGTTAATATTGTGTATATATATATAATAATTTATACTTTATAGAAAATAAATTTATTTCAATTGTATAACAATAGATGGTTAGTGAAGTAATATCAGAGGTCGAGATCCAAAGATGGAAGAGGTTAAAACACATGGGAGGAATAATGAAATGAGCCAATGATAACACTCGGCTTGATATTACCAGAAAGAAGGGGATCACTGCTGAACATCACCCATCGACTGATCTCCAACTCACACAAAAAGTGCCCAAATGCATCTGCGAAGAAGAGTTTTTGAACCACTTATAGAAAAACAAAGAAAAAGCCAAGAAAGTGGAATCTGATAGGAAGATATCACGCCAACTCATTGAGGTACAATTTGGGGACATTGTATTGATCTCATCATGACATTTACTGAGATTGAGTATAAAGAAGAGTGTTATATGATATGCATCCTGGGTGATAATACCCCCATTAAAGAGCCTGATTTTCTAGCTGGCACGTCGTGTACCCAAAAGATACCTAATGGAACCACAACGGCAGACGTGATTTATGAGAGGCAAAAGAAAAATGGTAACAGCAATTTAAAATAAATTTTTTTAAATAAACGAATTTACTGATATCTAATTGAGATATTGCAACGTGCGAGCTTCACAACCCGCAACTAACACTAACTCAAGGTATGCATGCAAGATCTCAAAGGTGAGATTAATCTGATCCATCACCACCCGCCCCTGATCACACATATACAAGTCTTCTCAGCTACAAAAAGAACAGTTAAAATCTTTCAAAGGTAATCAATCAAAGAAACCATCGCTCAACAATCAGCATTCTTCCATATATAGAGTAGTCGCGCCCCACAAAAGCGTGATACCACCGCCCTCGCAAGAGGATGTTCTTCGGCACAACAAAGTCGTATGCATTTAATTCACTCTTTCATTTTGATAATGCAAAATTATCGTCTTACAAGTTGGTGCAATTGAAAACTAGATAATTAATTTCATTAATTCTAATACTCTGTAGGCATGTAAGAATGGGGAGCCACCATCTCCATATGAAATCAAAACAAATACTGATATGAGTATAAAGACATGGAAGATTACGAACATCCCGGTGGAAAAAATGGAAGACTTACGGGTGTACGATTATGTCTGATGATTTATCCGGCCCACGAATTGAGCATTATTAATTTCTGGCTGGTATGATTCAGCAGCTACTGGTTGACTTCAAGCCTTGCTGATGTATCCACAAGATAAAAGGACAACAATACATTTACTAAGCCATTAAGGATGGATCAAGGAAGTGAAGTGAAACAAATGTCAAAAATTGTTACGACAATGATCAAAGATTTGTGAAGCGCTGAAAGCGTTAATGAAGAAGTACAATTTATATCGGACTCCATGTGCAGCACACTGCATTGACTTGATGTTTGAAGACATTGGTAAAAGAGCTACCAAGCTTATCGAATTAATTACTAATGCACGCAGTCTAACTTTATCTACAACTATGAATGGGTTGTCATGAAAGTGAGAAAGGTCCTGTGGTGGAGATATTTAGGCGCCCGGGGCACAAGATTTGCAACAAATTACATCGGCCTCTAGAAAGTCTTCTAAAAAAGAGGGCTGATTTGAAGAAGATCTTATCGCTGATGAATGGGCTTCTCACAAGCTTAATGACGACCATTGACATGATGTCATGTCTATGTTTGATCATACATATTGGGAGAAGGTCTCTAAGCTAGTATCAATATATGAGCCACTATATACAGTTCTTCGCATTGTTGATTCTGAAGTCGTCCCAACACTGCCATTTGTGTATGGGTTGATTCGGGTAATGAAGCAAAATTTACATCAACTTAATGCCAAAGATTGGGTCAAAACAATCATCGCATCGCTGATAGAACGCTCAAACATCCTCTTCATGCAGTTATGTAACTAAGCCGAGCATCTTAATCACACTTAATGTATACATTTTCCTCTTATGACATACTAATTCTAAATCACTTCAGAAGATAATATTCAATCCAGCGTTTCAATATGCACCCTGAGTTAGTAGTGACCCCGAGTTACTCCAAGTCGCTCACTAAGCATTCAGCGGTAAGATTATCTTCACTTTCTACGCATTGGTACTGGAAATGAGGTACATCAATTGGTTACAAATCTAATTAATTCCAAGTTAATTGGTTAAACTTATTGATTAGACATGTATATTTTCAACTGCACCTTGTAATGTTTCGAGATGCTACAGAGGATTCTGATAGAGCAAAGAATAGCCTCAAGAGATTTAATGGCTCCCGGTTAAGGTGTTATTTCTCATTAAAACATTAAAATAAAGCCTATTTTCATGTTAATATTAGATCTTTGAATGTTACTTATTTTTATTGCAGCTGAATGGTGGTTCATGTATGGAAACCACACTCCCATTATCGAGAATTTAGCCATTAAAGCTCTGCTCAAATCGCATCTTCTTCAAAGATGTGAGAGAAATCGAGCACATTTGCTCTAATACATACAAACAAAGAAACTCCATTGTTTACCCTAAGCTCCAACAGTTTTTTGTTACTATAACATGAAACTAAAGATACGTGATATGCAAGGCAGTCACATAAAGTTGCCGAAAAGACTACTCGATTTACCTCCGACATTTCAAATTTAGCTCGTGAAGAAGAGTACAATCAATTATTCCAATGGGTTAGACTTTCCATTTGATGATGAAGATGGAAATCTCGATTCACGAATTAAGCGCGCATGTTCGAAGTTGTGCTGATGTTGACCGTGTTTTATCCAAGAAGTTAATAGTGAAAGTTTCAAATAAGACATGAGACTGGTCACCAATAAGAGCCGACCATTTGATTCAAGGCGCCGAACATAGTAGTAGACTCAGTTTCACGGTGACTTCAACTACAGGCAATGATGGCTCAAGAGGAGAGGGGACCAATGATGGTAGTGATACTCGAAATGATGGTGGAGATATTGCAGATCGACGAATAAGTCAATATCCATCGAAATCCATTCACTCGGTGAAGATGATTTCACACATGCTACACAAGATGAAGACCACGTCTGGGGAGAGTCGTGCAGGTATTTGAGAGCCATTGAAAGCCATATGAGGTCTCCACAAACGAATGATGGCACATCACAAATGAGGATTCATTGCCTGGGCTAGTTTTGGAATCTATGAGTTACTTGGCACTCAATACGTTGATTCATCCAATGACGCGAATATTTTTCCTCCTCACACAATGATCTATGGTCAGCCTTCTTCAAATCCTTCCTAGCTTCAGCAATCTCCCAGTTAACATGAAACAGATAACGATCTCACGCTTCAATAAATATCCATTATTCACATCAGTCGCGTCATGATTTAAACATGAACATGTGCGGAACCCCCAATTTCCCATCCATGGGTATATCGGGTACAAGAAGACATTTTATACATGGCATGTTCGATCTTATAATCAATATTATCTGAACACCATGTCTTGCATGACTATTGTCTTCACCAAGATGGATCCTTCATCAAATGCTGCAATGGAGCCACATCGATCTTCATTTTGTGGAAAGACCATAACAATGTAATATCAATGTCTATATTTCATTATTAATGTCATTTTTACACTTTTATAGCGTTTCCATCAATTTCAAAGTATTTTTATTAATTTCGATATATCGATATTCATAAAAATATCCACCGATATATCTCCGATATATCCGATATATCCGTCAAATCCAATTACCGATATATCCGTCGAAACCGATATTTTCATCCTTGGTTTTACCCATAAACCTCATATTGTATCTATTAATAAAGCGCAACAGTTCTACTTTCGTTCAAATAACTTTTCTTTTTTTTGTTTATTTACGGTTTGCCTACTCTCGTAAATCATAAAGAAAGAACCAGGGAGCTCAGTTCGTCAAGAGCCATGAAGCTCAATTCGATAAGAGCCAAGTAGCTCAAAGCCACGTAGCTCAGTTCGACAAGAGCAAGGAGTTCGGATAATAGAGAGCCACAGAGTCATGCAGCTTAATCCAACGGAGCCACGTAGCTCGGGAGTTCAAAAGCATTTTAGTGTACTCAGCCTGGCCAAGAGCCATGTAGCCTGGGCCCAACAAGAGCCAGAACTTGAGCTAAGAGCCACGAGCCCAGTCCGAAAGAGCCACGGCTTAGTCTGGCAAGAAGAGCCCAAAGAGCCTGGGCCGATAAGAGCCCGACTACCAAGAGCCACAAAGCTCACTCGATAAGAGCTATAGCTCAGAGCTATGTAGCTCAAGCCTCAACAAGAGCAAGGAGCTCCTGATAATGAGCCACAGTGCCATGTAACTCGTACCCAAAGGAGCCACGTGAGCTCAGAGTTCAAAGAGCCTAAGAGTCGTAGTTCAAAAGAGCCTATAGCTCATCACAAGAGCCACGATTCGGGCTCACAAGAGCCAGAACTCGGATATTAAAGAGCCACATAGCTCAGAGTCCAAAAGAGCCACGAAGCTTAGTTCGGTAAGAGCCTAGTAGCTTAATTCGTCAAGAGCCATGAAGCTCACTTTGATAAGAGCCAAGTAGCTCAGAGCAATGTAGCTCAGTTCAACAAGAGCAAGGAGCTCAAATAATAGAGAGCCACAGAGCCATGCAGCTTAGTCTAAAGGAGCCACGTAGCTCAAAGTTCAAAAGAGCCTAGTAGCTCAGTTCGTCAAGAGCCACGTAGCTCAGTTCAACAAGAGCCAGGAACTCGGATATTAAAGAGCCACGTAGCTCAGAGTCCGAAAGAGCCACAAAGCTCAGTTCGGTAAGAACCCAGTAGCTCACTTCATCAAGTGCCTAGTAGCTCAGTTTGACAAGAGCAAGGAGCTCGAATAATAGAGAGCCACAAAGCCATGCAGCTTAGTCCAAAGGAGCCACGTAGCTCAGAGTTCAAAAGAACCCAGTAGCTCAATTGTCAGACATGAAGCCTGGGCTCTAAGAGCCCGTGAGTTTAGTCTGGCCAAGAAGCCAAGTAGCCTGGCCATAAGAGCCACGTAGTTCAGACGCTAAGTGTGCAGCAGCTCAGTTATTAAAAGAGCTGAATAGCCCGAAAGCCACGCAGCCCAAGTTGTAAAGTAAGATAGTAAAGAAGACGGAAGGTCCAAAGGGTATAAAGGCAAATATCCATAGATCGACAAAAATAAGGGTCAGCATTACATAAATCCAAGGCTTAGAGCCCCAAAGTTAACAAAATAAGCAGAAACTACAAGGAAAAGCCTAGACATCTGAATCAGGACTCTGAGCAGCCCGAACTTCCAAACCATGTACGTCAGAGGGTGAAGTATTAGTGACCGAGGTAGGAGAGCTGGCCTCCTCAGGAGCCTCAATCTCAGGTTCACCAAGGAGAGGAACAGAGTTGGGGGCATCTGAAAGCACCACTGGTCTCGTCTATCGTGAAAGCCGATTCTTCAAATCTCCCCTTAGCAGAACTCGGGAAGCTGAAATCTAAACCAGGAAACCTTAAAGAGCCTTTACGACGAAAAGCAAGCCACCTGGAGGCCCATAAGGTACAAATCTGGCTCTACTAGGCGATCACCCTTTCCTTCTAACCGACTCAAGGCCTCCGCCTCGAAGATCTCCAATGGCCCATGACATTCCTCAATTGCGCTCCCACTGAGCTCACAAATTTCAGGCTTCCCCAAATTTAATCTCATTTAGTGTCGTGGCTTCGATGCAAACCATCCTGACCACGTACTGGCCTCACCGGCCCCAACCATCCCCAGAACCCTCACCCGCCGAGCCTTCTTTCTTTATTCAACCCGTAGCCTCGCAGCCGTGGTGCTTCAGTCTAATTCATACTACCACGTCCCTAAGAAGGCGCCGCATTCTACCTGTATACCCAAGATTCCTGGAGGTCGTGGAAGCAACCTCGCTTTACTTGCTTTCACCGGCTTAACAGCTCCCCAGGTTACCGGCCTCCTCGCTGCCTTCATAGGTGGCCATCTGCAAAAATGAAATAAAATTAACAGATAATTTGGAGCAACGATGGAAGGAACAAATAAAGGCATCTGGACATACGGTGGTCGCTCCTTGAAGCGATAAGGCTAGAACCTCCTCAACGGCCATGTCATCCGCCTTCTTGAGGTCAGAATCCCGTAGGACAAACGATATAGCCCCGACGACGAGCACTACACTAGCGAGCAGCGAGTCCTGATCCCTCTCAGGACCGAGATGCTTCCTCCCCTCACCCTCAAACGCCACGGAAGGAAGCTCTTAGCCATACGAGGGGCTACCAATCAGATATAAGCAGATATCCGTGAGAGGCTCACCATCCTCCCGGGAAGACTTCAAGCATCAAGGCACCGGGAGAACTGAGCTATGAACCCCTACCTTCGGCGCCCCACAGATGCCGCGCCATCTCGCCCGACCTGCCCCGACGGGTCCCGCCTCCCGAAAGTGTATCGATGGCAAAGGAGGACGCCCCTAACTTCAAGACTTTGCCTCAAGCCGCATGGTCGCTTCCTGAGGCGCCGACCTCGCGCTTAGCTTATTTTCTTCGCCAAAATTCAACTCGCTTGGCTTTTTCTCGAGAAGGCTTCATGACAGAAGATTGAGGTGGTCTCGAAGCAGAAGGTCGAGAAGATTTTGCACCCCAAGGCTCGAAAGGTTTAAAAGGCTTCACACCAATAAGCCCAGGAATATATGATCTAATCAGCTCAGAGTACACCCGCGGGAGACACTTGGCCAACTGCCGCTTCACCTCCTTATCCTCGGAATTGAGGTTGAGACGAATACTTGAAGGCAACACAACCAAAGCGGAGTTAAGAACGCCTCATAACCTGTAAAAGCTAACCCTAACTAGCACAGATGGAAACTCACGCAGATTCTCTAGTATAAACAGATACCACTGACCATTTGCCAGATTCCTAAGTAGCGTGGTCAGGATTCTAATCAAGGGACCCCGATAAAGAAATAATACCTTCCAATGTTTTTTGGAGGGCTGAAGATCGTAAAATGACAGCCGGCACTGCATCAAGCCAGCAGCCAAAAGCCCTATGTGGACTCTTTCACACTAAAGAAGTCCAATAGCAGAGTTATGTTGGGAACCCCGAGGCCCTTATCCCTAAAAAGACTGGCTGTCGACTCAAAACACCCTGTAAATCGGGGAGAAAGTCAGACTCGCAAACGTTGAAGTGTTGTAAGACGTTCTTGACAAAGGGTGTAAGGGAAAGTGAAGACCATTCTCGAAGGCCGCTTGAAAAAAGCAGACCTTCTTGGAAACCTAGACGATGTAGGAGATGAGAAGATCGGGGCACTAGACTGGAAAAGCCAAGAGGGGCCCATAGTGGCAATGAAGGCTTTGTCACAAGGCTCGACCGACTACACCTACCCGCGCCTCGCATACTTCACTTCAAGCAAATGATATTCCCGAACTATTTAGGTACCTAATCTCACTAACCTTCCCTGGCTTCTTTGCTGTGCAGGATGGAGGACCCGCAAAGAGGGGCTCACTGGCCAAGACAAAGATAAGGCTTACCCGGATCCACCACCTACTCCTGTCTCAATTTAGACTCCTAAGGCCTTCCCCCTATGCGCAGACTAGAAGGACAATTGGGCCTAGAAGAGGTACGCATGATTGGGCGAGTATAAGAGGAGACAAATAGTGACCACCAGGGACCCAAAGAATCCAGAACAAGAAAAGGTAAATAGGGGTATAAGAAGAGAGACGTACCAAATTAGAGAAGAAAACAAAAGAGACGACCCCAAGAAAGATAGAACGACGAAAACCACCAAGAGCAGTCTTGAGTAACAATTAGAGAAGATTCGAGAAAGAACAATCCGAAGACCACAGAGAAAAAGGTTTGAGGAACAAGGGAATATGGTTCAAATGACCGTGGGGTGCTTCTAAAAACACTGGAAACGTCAACTGAAACGGGTGCGAAAATCTATAAAATCCATCATTATCGTGATGCGATTGACGGTGACAAGCCTAGACCAACAAACCCTGTTCGGCCATGTGGACCCTACTGATCCAAGAAACTAGCTCATCCCCGCCCCAAGCTCACTACCAAGGGTCAGCAATTGATGCTGCCTAAAATCGGGCCAGATAGCCCAAGACGCAGGCCCGTGGAATCCAACCATTAGTAAAGCCTAAAGCTGGGTTAGGCATCCTCCGTAGAGCTGATAATAGAGCCTCACGTAGGGAGCCCGACCCATGATGACATTCTGATTACTCTTAAGGAGTGAGGCTAGGGCTGAAACTAAGCCCAGTGGGCCGAACAGGTGACGAGGATAATTTACTGTCCACAAGTTGTGGCGTAAGAAAGGAAAACACTTTATCTCCATGATCCGATATCTACTCATTAAGGGAAGAAGGATCTCCCACAATTATGGCTCACTAATTATCCTTTAATATTCAGTTAGTGATAAGGAAGAGGAGATTCCCTACCCAATTGGGAAGAGGCCGTGTCGCCGTCTAACAAGGAAAGTCATTGTGATAATCCACTATAAATATCGAGCAATTCAACCAAAGAAAGGTATGTAGTGACAACGCCATCAACAATTGATTTCTTTCCTTTTCATAAGAAAGAAACTGACTTAGGCATCGGAGAGGTGGTTGACACACCCCCGCCGGTCCACCGTTTCTTTCCAAGTTGTAGGTTGTACATCGATTCGGCCCGACAAACCGGCCCATCGACTCCAAGAAGCTCCAGTCCATCATCGATAGAAAAAGCACCATCAATACCAAAGAAGAAAAATCCAGAGTCTTTGGGGGATTTATGCCCTATATCATTATATAATGTCATGGTTAAAATTATCACAAAAGCTCTTGCTAACAGACTTAAGCTCATGTTACTTGATATTATTTCAAAAACTCAAAGCGCCTTTGTGTTGAGTCGACTCATTACGGATAACGTAATAATAGCCTTTGAAATACAACACTTTTTTAAATGCAAGTCTCAAGGTAAAGAGAAGATGGACACGATCAAGGCATACGATAGGGTTGAATGAGTTTTTTTGAGAAGGATGATGGAGCTGGGAGGTGGTTCTCACATACTGATCCAAATTATTATGATGTGCGTGGAACTCAACTGATACACGATTCTACATGATGGTACTTGTGGGTACCATGGCCCTGCCTGGCTCTCTAGGGCCAACCGGCCCAAATTTATGGCCTCGAATGGGACTAGTCTCAAAGCCAAACCTAACCCAGACAATGAGTAAATTTAGAACGCCGGCTTACTTTCGCTCTTGTGCCCAGCGCCTTATCCCAGACGCCCTTTCCTGATGCGCCTGGGGCGCCTCTACGCCTTCACCCCGATGCCTTTCCGACAGCGACTTCACACCAAACGAAATTGCCAACACTTTCATGATATAAGTATATGTTCTCCCCAAGAGTCGCGCCCCACCTCCAACTGAATAGGAATAAGACTTAACAAAGGTCTGCTCGGGAGCAAGCATAAAAAGAAGAACAAGTCATCCTCTCTCCCAAAATGAGAGCCACCTTCCCTATAGGGAAGAAATCGCCCACTTTCCACAAAGGTGGATCCTTTCTCCTCCATAAAAGAGAAAAGAACTCACCTTCAAATGAGGTACTTATATTCTCGATCGAGATAACTACGACCGACCTCGCCTTCCAAAAGCTAACTTTGCTGATCTGAGGGACGACGTAACACCACCGTCAGTTCTCTTGTTTGTTTTTGCAGTTGCAACCTAATCGGGGTGACTAGTGAATGCCTTATCAGATCCACCGACTCGAGAATTCAAGACTACATCAAGGAGTCTGGGAAATGCAAGCAAGAAATCTCGTAGGCGACACGTGAGATTGGTACACCCGGCCCAGTGATCTCCCGATCTCCAAGCCTCGCCATTCTCGATCCCACCCGGACCGGGCTTGAATCACCGCTGGCGGTCCAGACCTAGCAAACTTTTGAAGACCTGGGCCTCCTCCGTGCCAAGATGGAGGCAAGACAAGAGAGCAGCTGTGCAGATGGTTTGAAGATAACACGCGAACCGGGACATGGAGGATAATGGAGCGCTTCAACTCGCTGGGCTGAGGCCGCCAAAGCTCGAGAAATCATGGGGACCTCCCCGCCACTTCCTCCATCTCGTCCCGATAAAGGCAAGGAGGCCACAGATTGACGACATCGACCCACGGCTGATGACGGTTATCTTCCGACAGCTCTCCGCTCCCACGAGTTCGCCATACCACCAACGCCGCTAAGCCCAATCTAGAAGGTCCCCTCGCTTCACCTGCCTGATCCATCGCACAGCCGCAATTACGTACTGAGTAGCTAACAGGACCGACGCATCGTGAGCCAAACATGAATATGTGCCCGAATCCACACGGGCTTACC
The DNA here is from genome assembly GCA_016808115.1 of Tetrastigma voinierianum. Classification (NCBI taxonomy): domain Eukaryota; kingdom Viridiplantae; phylum Streptophyta; class Magnoliopsida; order Vitales; family Vitaceae; genus Tetrastigma; species Tetrastigma voinierianum. Next base: position 164,776 of record JAEQBH010001293.1, read on the forward strand.
AATCGGCATTCATCCTATGTACCCTCCCTTCGAGGTTGCTACCACCCCACACATGTTTTTCTCCTCCGCCCTCTGAGGACCATAGCACGTGCTCTCCTCTCCCCTTGGTCAACATATTCTGGATTATGATCCTTTCCGCCGCCGGCACCGGCCCTTCTACGTAATGATGGCTCCTTCCGATTCGTACGATCACATGTTGCATTTCAACCAAGCGATGATCCTCATCACGAGACGATCGACTCGCGGTAAAGTGTTCCCCGGGCCGACTCAAGGCCCGACTACCTGGTTCCACAAGCTTCCGAGGGTCAATAAACTCATTCTACGAGTTACGGGTCAAAGGGGTCAGTTTCCTAGTATCCGTGCTCAACAGCAGAAGGAATATCAGCCCTTCAGTTATCCTCAAACGGGAAGTCGAATCCATTTGGGACTTCACACGCAGGTTCTGACAAGCTGTCAAGTAGATTGATATTTATAGTATGGATGCGGTCCTACAAAACTTCCGAAGAAGCTTTGGGCCGACCACCTCGTTCTTCCATTCTTTATCCCTAGATCCGCCTGCAACTATGGAAGAATTGTATCGGTGGGCAGATAAGTTCTCCACACTGGAAGACAACATTCTGGCCACCTCGTAGACTGTAATGATAACCACCCAGAGTGGCAAGTCGGCCACCAAAGGCTCATCCGAACAGAGAGCAGCCAAAACAAGTGGTCGGCGCCCGGCGGCAACCCGAAAAGAGGAAGAGCTCTCGCTCACTCCTCCCAACACGCTATGACCGGCCCTACCCTTATCGAACCTCCTCCTGATTTCAAGTGGCCCTATCTATGAGGGCGGGCCTGCACTCGCAACAGATCCCTAAGGTGTGATTATCATAAGGACTCAGGCCACGAAACCAACTACGCCAAAGCTTGAAATTCCTAAAGGAAAACTGACCAGCCGCACCTCGTAAGGTATATTCGAGTCAATTCGTGGTAGCAAATATCCCGCACAACCGGGACAGTGGTCGCTGTGATATCGAGCATGCCTCCGCCCCGACTGTACCATCAAACTTTATAATCGTGGAACCAATCGATAGCTAGTATCACCAAAAGCAGGAGAAAATGCTTCCGACCCGCCTCTAAGCCGAGCTGTGGTGAACACTCATTACGCCCTCGAGAACGTCATAAAGATTTCAACCTGATGGCCCTATATCCTTTCCCCCTATTAACCTTACCCGGGTCATTACCCCTCATTACGATGCACTTGTACTTACCATGTGTATTAACAGTTTTGATGTGCACAGGTTCCGGCGATCCAGCAAAGTGCAACCGATGCATTACATTCCAGCCTTAAAGGTATGAGAGTCCTACTTGATCATCTCGGGGCCTAATCAAGTGTGGTTTTGTCAAGGTTTAATGGGGCTACCACATTGACAGTTGGGGACATCGCCTTTTCGATCAAGGCGGGTCCCAGAACTCGGGCGCCGTTTCCTGGTCAAGACTGGGGCTACATAAATGCCATCTTAGCCTGGGCCCGATACACGCAATGAAAGCGATACCCTCCACGTACCACCAAACAATCGGGCCTACTCCGACCGCGCCCGGGCAAGTCGACCTCGCGGAAGTCATTAGTCGCACTCCAAGAATGCCATCACCAATGTAGGACAAGAATAAGGGAGTGCCCGCTGAACCATCCTCGAGGATCAACCTCAGCAATAGCAATCACAACATCCACCCGTCTCGCCTTGCAGGATGAGCCACTAGCAATGATCCTCGAAACCACACCCCCACGGTCGATTGTGATGCATCTATGTGTTAGTACCCCTTGTCCGGAGGAGAGAGCGCCCACTACGCTACGTAAGGCGCTTGAACGCCGATAAACTTTACTGACCTACGATATGACCTAATAAGCCCCACGCACGCTTCATTACGCATCAAATGTCGCCCATCCGCCGCTTCCGCCGCATGCGCGAGGTGCTTTCATCCGTATCACCACGTCATCCGACCGAGGTCGAGCACATTTTGTAGAACGGATTTATCGTAGAGCGCGTATAACTGAATGGCTACTAACACGGTGGTCGCCCCAAAGAGCGGGAACAAATGGAGAGGCGTGGATTACACAGACCTCAATGACGCCTGCCCAAAAGACAGCTTCCCTCTTCCCCGCATAGATCAGATTGTGGACGGTTAGACCGGGCACGGTATGCTATTTTTTCTGGATGCCTTCTCGGGATATCACCAGATCCCCATGCACCCCCCAGATACGGAAAAAACATCTGTCATCACTCCCACTGATTCTCACTCCCCACCCGACTCCATCGCTACAATGTGACCATCCTTTCGCTTAAATGTCAGCCACGATCGAGATTGCGACAAAGATGTTCGACCGCATTCGACATCACAAATGGAAGTTCATATTGATAATATGTCGGTAAATCCAAGCAATACTGTGATCACGTCGCTGATCTTCAATAGTCATTCGACCTCGTAAAATATGGCATGAACCGGGAACTCAAAATGCCTTCGGGGTCACCGGGCCATTCCTTGGTTTTTATGGTAACCCAGCGGGAATATAGCTAATCCCGCACGCCTTAAGGCCATCTTGCAATCACCCTACTCACTCCATGCGAAGGATCTGAAGAACCACCTACGGTCGCCCGGGAGTTTTATTTCGATTCAGACCGTTGAAACCCCTTATTCTACCTTGGGAGCCAATCGGGCCAGAATGAATGAGGAATGCGATCGGGCATTCATGAACTACTAATACCCGATGTATTTCAATTTTGTGGAGCTCGAAGCCATGACACACCTCTACCTCTCTACCTAGTAGCCTCTCTCGATATAGCAAGAAGCCCGCCTGTTTAAAGAATGTGGGATGCGAAGTTGAGTTCATGTTTGTCAAGAAACTTAACCGACGTGAGTAATTCAGATATAGCCACCGAACGAAGCCGCCTATCCCTCCGGACAGCCGCCTAAAAGCTTAGCCCATACTTCTAAGCTTATCCCGTTGTGGTGCTAACTGATCTTCCACTTTGGGGCACAATTCATTAACCTGATATGTTCAGGATGGCCTATCGGGCAACCTGAAGCTGTTTAGCATGACATCTAGCGCTGCCGAGACAAGAAGGGGCAAGTCTTAGCTGACTTCATCGCAGAAATCCTGCAGCTGGACACTTGCCCCCGATAAAACGGGCTGATGGACACTCAGTGTAGATGGGGCTTCCAGACAGACCAGGGAGGGCATCGGTCTATAATTAACCTCCCCAACCCGGAGAGGATCAACAAAAAGATTATTAGCCTCGGGCCACCAACAACGAATCGAGTACGAGGCCATGATAGCCTGACCAGCCGCACTCACCATGGTACGCATGTGCCTTTCTGCTCAGAAAGGACCATGTGCTAGTTGCCTGACAAGCAAAGTAGAATTCGAAACTGTGTGGATCCCGAACGGCGAAGTATGCTTCCCCTCAAGAAAGCATAAATTAAATACCTCTCTACCGAAACTTGAACACGTCCTCAAGATCAGAATGAGGGTCGATGCCTTAGCCGCCGTGGTCGTCTATCACGATAAGGGAAATCAGATTTCTCCCCATTTACCATCAACCTGACTTCAATATCGCATGCCCAAGTAAGCTAGATGTAGAGGAAGTTCCTCTGGTCCCGACGGATCATATACGATCATAAGATACCACCTGGAACTACCTAATGGCAGAGACAAGGCTCACAAGGTTCAAATTCAGTCGGCTAGATTCTCTATGATAGACGGGCAGCTATACAAAGGATCACTGGGCGGGCCATACCTGATGTGTCTAACCCCCGAGTAAGGCAAGTATGTATTAGCTGAATTGCATGAAGGCATATGCGGGAATCACCAGGGGGAGGGGGGGGGGGGAGAACTCTAGCACACCGGGCTCACGCTCAAGGGTATTATTAGCCAACTATGAAGTCAGACGTTGCCGATTACGTTAAGAAATGTGACCTCAAAGAATGTCCCCTATCTCAAATCACCTAAAGACTCGTCTCCATTTCTACCCCGTACATTCGTCGATTAGATCGATATAGCTTGGTCCGCCTCACTCAGATTTTAATTAAAAGAAACTATTATCGTCGCCACCGATTATTTCAAGAATGGATAGAGGTCGAGGCTTAACAATCAAAGATAAAGATGTTACTCGCCTTATCTAGAAAACATCGCTTCACCTGTCGCAGATCCCAAGATCAACGGATCCGATAACGTCGCGCTTGACACCGAAGTCTACCGACTTTTTCCCAGAATTGAAGATAAAAATTTATACTTACCCTCGGTAATCAAAGCAATGGCTAAGCAGAAGCCTCCACAAAACCCCGCTGATCGCCATATCAAAAGCCGATTAGACTCCGCTTAAAGGGAATGGGTGGAACTCCCGTGCTCGGGCCTATAGAACCACCGCCTGAAGCCAACCTAAGATCTCTCCTTTTGCGCTCACTTACGGGATGGAAGCCGCATCCTGCACCAAATTGGTCCGCCTACCATTCAATAGCACGCCGAGTCGAAACACTCGAATCAATAGCCAGAGTTGACGCGGTGTGACGAGTCATGAAGCCGCAGTAATCCGCATAACGTCCTACCAACGCCGCTTGGTGAACTCTTATAATGTATGGGCAAGCCTCGAGTGTTTCGACAAAGCGACCGGTCTGAGGAAAGCCGAGAATGCACCCATCGCAGGGAAAATTCCAACCCAACCGGAAGGACCTTAAGGCCATGACGTGAACCTATAGTCGGGTCCTACGCTATCGGATAAATCGTACGGAACCCCAGACTAGAATGGAATGCCATGACCCGGAAGGTATTATCAATAAAAGAATATCTTTATTTTGCCTACTCGCATGTCTTCGTGATATTTTTTCATTATAGGCTCAATTAAAGCCTGACGGCACAAGAAATAACCTATCCTACAATACAGATAACATCTAGCCATCAAATTTGGTGTCCGACCGGCGCAATAAAATGATCTATCCTACTAAAGATAGATAACATCTAGCCGGTCAAATTTAAAAGCTCTGATGGTGCGCGAAATGACCTATCCTACTAAAGATGGATAACACATAGTCAGTCAAATTTAAAAGCTCTGGATGTATGAGAAACGACTCTGATCCGGCCCAAAGATAGATAATATCTATCGTTAAATTTAAAGTCCTGATGGCGCAAAGAATGACTTATTTGACCCAAAGATAGATAACATCTAGCCGGTTAACTTAAAAGTCCGGATGGCATAAGAACACCATCCGTACAAAGATAGATAACATCTAGCTGGTCAAATGCAAAATCCCGGATGACGCAGCAAAATGATGTATTCGGCCCAGCATAGATAGCATCTAGCTGGTCAAATGCAAAAGTTCGGATGACGAGGTAAAATGACCTATCCGGCCCAGCTTAGATAACATCTAGTTGGTCAAATGCAAAAGCCCGGATGGAGTAGTGAACGACTCATCCGCAACACAAACGTGCACGGCCCATCCCGGCCCATACGTATTTATTTTTACTTACGCGCGTCAATGGTGCGCTTAACATAAATCAATACAAACCCGAATGGCGCAATATCAAAACGTACAACAGGGTATCAAAACAAAAAGTAACGAAAAAAGAGAAAGGGATGTAAATTGTTTGGTGCAAAAAAGCTCAACAGTATAAGTCTCGCCACAAAGCACTTAAGCCCTAGTTAGCAGTGGCATCCTTAAACCCGCCGTCCGTTGAGGCCGGGAGACCCATTGGAAGAGTCACCTCCTTGCCGACGGCGGTCGAGCTATTCTCCAAATGCTCCTCCCTGCTAACTGCAGCTGGATCCGGGGCTGGAGCAGCAGACGAGGTGCTTGGGGGGCAACGAGGGTTAGCAAAGAACTCTCAGATGAATCTGATCAAGGATCCGATGACCGCATCCGTGGATCTCGAGGTTGGCCTCGCATATGTTTCGTGGTGTAAAAACACAACAACCATGGTTATAGCTGAATGTGGCCGTGTTACGCTTGCATTGAACTTCCGGCCTCCATCGCCCTCTATCGCTGAACAACCTTTTCCCAGAGGGCGAAATCATCCCCATTCGCTCCCAAGCTCCAAGATCAAGGAAAGCCGCCTGCTTCATTTCAAACTTACCATTTTCTTCCTCCGCCGCACAAGCTCGTCTCCGCCAGGACAATGCCTTCCCGAAAGCAACTCCACGCCCTTACTTGCCCTCAGCGAGCACTTTCCGAACCGCATCGCTGAACCCCCGAGCAAGCTCGGGACCCAGGTCCGTGCTCTGCATTAACCGCCTCCTTCGCCAATTTGGCTATCGCGCCATGGCAAGATTTTCGGTCGTTCGGCGCTTCGTAATATTCATCGTCGCGTTGTTACGTTATCATCTTTATTACTTGATCATCTCTGATCGGACAGAACTGCTCCTTTTTACGAAAGCTCAACTATGATGTCTGTGTCCCATTAACATTTCAAGAACTGATTAGAACTACAATCATGATTATATCATCTGATTTCATCATCTTCTCTCATGATTATTACGATCTCGATTCTGTTATCGATATCCAGATAACTTCCAATCGGCAGAACCCGCTTCACTATAATCAATGAACCATACTCAGTAATTGTCATATATCCAATTAATATTAACGAACAACAGTCCAATTCGCTTCAGACAGTATCCGTTACCATGATGGTGGCTTCATTTCCGCATCGAATATTCATCCTTCGATGTTCCCACGACGACGCACAAGATTAATCCTGATCTACGTCACGGTCTGAACACCAGAACTATTAATCACTGTCATAGTCAATCTTCATCTGAAGAGATTGATCATCTAACATCATCCCAAACAGATCTCAACATCTTCGAAACCGCGATCTTTCGATTTGAGAATGACGACGATTGATTGTCATCAGAACTTTACGTTATCAAACCATTTATGGTAACGGTAAACATCGGTCGCCAAGTTCCGATTCGCGATAACGATTGGCAAACTTCATTGGTCTTCTCCGCTTCTCTTCCCTCCAAATCCCTGCACCTTCGTTCTGCGACTCAACCCAGGAACGAAATCCTCCCCGACCCGGCACGCTTCGCTGCCCGCATGCCACTTTCCATCCGACCTTTACCACTGCCGGGCAAACCCGACCACACCGATCAAGGAGCCGTTCGACTCCGGCCACTCCCGGTTCCTTCGACCAGAGTGGGATGGGCAGAACTAGAATCCCCAATCGGGGAAGTAGACGACCCCGATGCGTGTCCATCACCCTGCACCCGACTCGATGCCTTAACTACTGGGTCCCCGGAGGGACGAGCGCTACTAGAAATTAGACGCCTTAGGTCAGCAATGACAAAGTGCTCCCCTTCCACAATATCTGAAGGCAACGGTCGGGGGTTGACCGGAAGGATGTAAGGAGCTGGGTTGCACCTCACTACAGACATTATCCGGAGTTGGCCATAATCCCAGTGACACTCTTGCTCTGGAATCTCCAATAGCCTACGACCCATCTAAGCCTCGACTTCTCCACCCAAATTCCACCAGCCCCTCGCCGCTAAGCTTCTCGCACGTAACAACCCAAGGTTATCGATCAGAATATCACAAAATATCCGAAGAAGACCGTCAAGCTAGATCTAACCCGACCACACACCTGGGAAAGACTGAGACTGGTTAATATTAAACGAAAGTCAGGGGGAACCCGGGGTCTCATCCCAGGGTCCCCTCACTAGCAATGCGCCTTTCACCTCCGTCTTAGGCGAGTCGAGGAGCCCATTAACAACCTGAAGTCGGGGGCTCAGAACCGACATAGACATCCGACCACCCTGCCCTATTCTTAGAAAGTAAATAATACACAGCTCCACCAACGAGAGATCGAGCCGCACAACTGTCTGAATGACGCAGCCAGCCGATTAAAATACGATGACGTTTGGGTGGAGGCGCATGGGGCGCCTGCAAATGTAAAATTGCTTGACTATGGCCGGTAATTCCGGGAAACGAGTCTGCTTGTGAGATGCTCCTGTGCAAAAACACACCGCTGCGGTTCTCCCATCCAAGGTAGACCTATCCGCTCTGGCCCATCAACTCGAGGTCACCGTTATCGGCACTTCACAAGAAGCTTTAACTCCTCCATCGTTAGGGACGCAATGATGTCATGGTGTATATGCCGCCTGTACTTCCCGCGTACCATTTCGTGGAAGCTTTCCCGACCTCGCCATTCTACAAGCAAATCAAGAGGAGAAGAGAGAACGAATATTAGACTCAAGCTATATACCAAGTTGGTACGAAGGCATACCCCCACGCCCGGGCAAGGACCGCCCGGGCCAAATAGGTTTTAAACCTAAACTCCCCCCAGGTTCCTTACGATCGGAAACTAGTCGTTCACTAAGGTCCCGCATTACTAAAGGACGACGATGATTACCTATGAAATGAAGAGTGCGCAAAATGGCTCACAAACGAATGCAACGCAAAAACAGCGATTTTGGCAGAGGGATGGTCGCAAAGAGGAAAGCGATAAACCCAAATGACAAGAAAGGAAAAAAGAGCACGACTTTAATGATGCCTATCTATATATCGACGCCTGGGGCTCATGGCCTCATTTAACGCAGACCGGCGACTCAACTCGTCACCTGATGATTTCAACTATCGCTGACGCCATACAAGGCATATCAGACGTAAGTGGGCTAAGCCCGCGGCCCTTCACTGGCAATAAGGCTAACTACCGTCCGTTAATAAGCTATGTAATACTCAACCGGCCCCAATTAGGCAGGATGTTCGAATACGTCATACACAGAATTGCAATAAGACACTAAGCCGTCAAGGAACTGTGATTTCATTAATTGCACCAAAAAGGTGTTCGACATTACATAGCGATGCTTGTTACCAAGCAATCATATTACAATACGTCCAACTAACATTCAGAACTTACAAAACACCCAAAATACAAAAGAAAAACAGGCAAAGCATCCACCGCCAGAACCGAGAAAGAAGTCGCTGTAAAGGCTAAGAAAGAGGAAAAGATGGAGATGGGGCTGAAAGAGGTGGAAGCTTGAGAGATCCCCGTAAGATTCGACAGGGGGTGTCCTCGGATGTAGAGGATTCCATTCAAGTTTTAGAACCACCCAGAACAATTCCGACTTCGCTCAAACCATGCAGTCTCTGGCCCGATCCATGCTTGGAAAACACGCTTAAATAATCGATCACAATCATCCTTCATTCCACAATCCCCTAATTCTGAATCTCAGCAACGTTCAATTATCCTTCACTGCCGGAGGAACATGGATAACCGGGTGAGGACAACCTCGTCACCTTCTAGCCTTTATAGCAAATTCTCTAGTCTCAGATCATTCAAGCAATGGAAGATAACATCTAATGCAGCTTCAAAAAAGTTACAAAATTCACATTGAAATTCAACAAAGATTGACGGCCCATCAGTTCCTCATGATACGACTACTCAAGTGTTGTCCTTTTTTCCGACCAGGGATGATCACCCTCCTCGACAGGAAAAAACGGGTTATTATGGGTACATGTCTCGGCTCTGCCTCTAAATTTAACCGGCCCACCTCAAGGGCCCCGATGGACCAGCCCTAAAGCCGCCCAACCAGACAATGAGGTTTCTGAACGCCCGGCCACTTCTCCACCAGTGGTGCCCGGCGCCTTTCCCAATGCTTCAAGTGCCCGGATGCTTCTTCACCGAAGCTCTTCCCGATCTACGACTTCACCAAACGAAATTGCCGATCGCTTCATGACAGGGCATATGTTCTCCCAAGAGTCACGCCCCACTCCAACTTTAATAGAAGGCACTCCCAACGTTTACTGCCGAAAGTTAGCTACATAAAAAAGAAGAACAAGTCATCCTTTCCGAAATGAAAGCCACCTTCCCCTATCTTTGTGGGAATAAATCGTCCACTTTCCATGAAAGGTGGATCCCCTTTCTCCCTCCATAAAAGAGAAAAGAATCACACAAAATGAGGTACGACATTCTTGACAGATAATCACGTTTCCGACTCTCACTTTCCATAGCCAATCTTGCTGCGGACTTACGCACCACCTGGGGCTGCCTTCTTTGTTTGTTTTGGTGTGCTGCGCCTAACTTATGACCTCCGGTGAATGTTCCCGACGATCCACCGACTCCTCGAGAATTCCTGAGACTACGCACTTGTAATCGCCCAATCATTCTTGAGCGTGGATTATGTCAAGGTGACCCCATTTCACCTTATTTGTTCTTAATCTGTGCTGAGGGCCTTTCATCGTTGATAACAAGCTATGAGTAGAGACAATTGATCCATGGGTGTCCGATAGCCCGCCATGCACCAAGTATTTCTCACTTGTTGTTCGCCGATGATAGTTTTTTATACTTCCGGGCGAATAGCATGGAGAGTGGCAATGTCAAGGAGATTCTGGAGTTATTCAAAGAGGTTCAAGTAACAAGTGTTAATTTTAAAAATCCAAATTCTTTTTAGCTCCAATTTGAGCTGAGATACTGCATTCCAGCCGTTTGTGGTATATCGACCGCGAAGTTAAGCTGCCGACGATGGCTTTTACTTCGGTCTCCCGCGCATAGTCGGGATCGAAACAAGCAAGCTATCTTTGGGTATATTAAAGAGAAAGTTTGAGATAAAGTTTGGCGAAGAATTTCAGCCTAAGAGCTTCCATTTTTCTAAAGCAAATAAAGAAATATTAGTCAAACTGTGGGCATGTGTCAACCCATGAGTGTGTTCTTTCTGCCATTGGACTTATGTGCTGAGCTAGAAAGAATGTTAAACTCCTTCTGGTGGGGCAAAGGAAGGAACGGAGAGGGTATTAAATGGATGCAATGGGATAGGCTTTGTGTTCCGAAGATTCAAGGAGGAATGGGTTTTCGAAGATTACACGAATTTAATTTATCCCTTCTTGGAAAGCAAGGATGGCGGCTCCTCTCAGACTTGTCTTCTTTCGCTGCTCGGGTATTAAAAGGGAAGTACTACCCCAATACTACCTTTCTTGAGGCCACCATAGGGAACAACCCGAGCTATATATGGCGTGGTATCCTCCATGGGAGATAAATGGTACAACGTGGATCGATGAGGAGAGTAAGGGATGGTTGTGCTATCAAGGTGTTTAAAGACCCATGGCTTCCCTGCGCCCGTTCTTATGTTACATCTCCAGTGGTGGTAGGACTGTAGGAAATGTCAGTTAATGGCCTTATGTGTACAGGTAGTCAAAGATGGGATGTTGATGTAGTGAATGACCTTTTTCATCCAGCTGAAGGCTCTTTAATCCTAAATATCCCGCTGAGTAGAAGAAGAATATCTGATGCATGGATGTGGAAGTGGGAGAAGAAAGGACTTTTTACAATTAAAAGTGGGTATAAAGAGCTTAGTAGAGACATAGATATGGTGCATAGAGGAGGGCATCACCAAAGTGCAGCTTGGAGGTTGGTTTGGTCCGTACCAGTCCCACCGAAGGTTAAGTTTTTTCTGTGGCGTGCATGTGCTGGGACTCTCCCCACAAAACAAAATTTACTCTCTCGTAAAGTTGATGTTTCAGAGGTATGTCCAGTGTGTTGTGGAGGCTCTGAGTCAGTCTTTTATATTTTAATTTCTTGTACATTTGCAAAGGAGTGTTGGTCTATGTCAAGTGTGGGGTTGTATGTGGGGCAGTCATGTTCCTTTGTAGAGTGGCTAGAGGTTATATATGCTGAGCAAGGGGTATAAGGAGGCTCGACGCGAGATAGCAATGCTATGTTGGGCAATCGGAACAGTGCGGTCTAGAGCTCCAATGCTCTACCGCATCCGATGAATCGGGCAGTGTGGGTCTAGAGCTCAGGATTCTCTGCAGCGTCCCAGTGCTGACAGCTGCAGTTATGCGCCGGCAATGGTGCGAAGCACGGGCGCGATGGACTTCCTAGTGTGGCGCGGTGGATAGCTTGGGGTGATGCCTGAGGAACGGCCGGTGGACTTCCGCAATGAGTGGATATTGCATCATGGAGGGATGTAGTACTTTAGCTCTTCGTCTGGCCCGGTGAATGACGGATTATCCCGTCCGCGTCAGGTCCACTTTGGGCTTAGTTTAACCACGAGCTCTCGCCTTAGGCGTAACCGGGGCGTCATCATGGTAGAGTCCCACGTTGAGAGGCTCTTACGCCAGCCACGGAAGATGCCAACCCGCTTTAAGCACACACACAACAGTTAGTTTCCACTGAGGCTGCGTCTACCCGGTGATTTTTAGGCAGCGTCGGTTGCCCCGGCCCGCCAGCCGAGTGGCGAGGCAGGCAAGGGCTGAGATCGTTGGATTGACGGCGAGGAGACTCCGCCGCGACGAGCAAGGGGTTTATTGGTCACAAACAGCCATGATCAATCTCATCACGATAATGATGGCTTCTCTTCGACTTTCGCGTCCGTCCGTTTCAGCTGGCGTTTCTAGTGCTTTAAGTATCCTGACCTGTCGGATCGTTTCCCCTATTCTCGAAACTTCTCAACGGTCTGCGTATTTTCCTTCATATCTTCTTTGGCCCTTGTCAAGTTGTACCATTGGGGTTTGTTGGTCTGGCGTTCCTCTCTGGTTGGAATGCGTCTTTTCTTCTATTTCCTGCTCTTTTTGTCCTTTTGGTTAAGGGATTTTGTGAATTAGATTTAAGGGGTTGGTGTTTCTAGTCTTGTGTTCATTGTTTGCTTCCCTCCTTTATTCCTCGGATTGGAGTTTTCTCGAGCGTATTGTGACTGCGGGGAGTTACTGTTCGGACTTCGGGGTTGTTAGGGCTTGCCTGGCTGAGATTCCGCTTTATTCTTTCGATCTCCCTTTTCCTCGTCTAACCATGCGTACTCATTTGGGTCTCAGTCGTCCTCCTGTTCTACGCATAGGGGGTAGTTCTGCAAGGAACCTGATTTAGAGCAGACAGGTGAAGGGTCCGGCTGTCTAGCCATTGTTGTCGACCGGATCCCTTTAGCTGGACCTCCTTCCCCGTCTGGAAGACGAGAAGCGAGGTCGGTGAGGTCCAATTCTAAGCGGTTTGACTACTTGAAATTTCTTGTGCAGAAATCTTTGACGGTGGGCCACTAGTCGGATCGGGCCCTTTTTGGAAGACCTTTGTGTGTTAAGCACTCTGAGGCCCCCTTTGGTGTTCATGTTTGGTGCGATTTTCTCACTTCTTGCATCGTCACGAAGTCACCGAAGATGGTTTGCTTCTTTGGGCGTGACGTCGAGAAGGACCTCAAAGCTTTCCTCTCGTCCTTTATCAAGCGTCTTATTTTTTGCGTTTGTCAGTCCCAGCTTTCTGCCGAATTTTACGAAGGGGCGTTAAATTGAAGGCTCTTCAGTCGTCTTTGGGGATAAAGGTCTTGGGGTTTCGACATGGCTTTGCTCTGGACTTCTTTAAGTGTGAAGAGCCGCGAGAGGAGCTTTTGTACATTTCCCAGCAGCACCGATGCGAAGGTTGATCAATCTCGGACCTTCTAAGTCTCACAAACCTTTACGGAAGGAGCGTTATTTTTAAGTGTGATCGTAATTGAGGTATAATCTGACTGACAGAAGTTATGCTCGGCGTTCAGGCCCCGTTTGGGTGCCCTGAGAACTGCGTGAGCTTGGTTCGTGTTAATTGGGTTTGGCAGAGGAAGTCATGAGGTGTTTCTAACTTTGCTTTGGTTGTACGACCTTCAGGTATTCGCCCCAGTCTCAGCTCCGAGTATGAAGAGGTGAAGCAGAAGTTGGTTAAATGCAGCCCTCGGATGTATTCCGAGCTTATTAGATTGGATATTCCCAGGCCTTACGCGGCGTGAGTCTGCTCGGCGCTCATGAGGAGCCATCTCGATCTTACATCATGAAACGCTTCTCTGGAAGGAGCTTCAAGCTGAGAGTTTAGTTTTGGCGAAGAAGAGTGCAGCGCAAGGTCGGTTGGCCACGAGGGCTAGCCATCGCCGGCTCGAGGCAAGGTCACGGGGATTGGGGCTCTCTCGTAAGTGGCTATTGGGCGGGTCGTCGAGAGGGCAATTTTAGGCGAGGTCACCGCAGCTCAAATCCTACTGTTTGAGTGCCGAGAGGTGACATGTCCACAGTTCCTCTCTCCTTATGCCGTGGTAGCCAAGAGTCCTCCCGGGAGGACTGCCAAGCCTCCTTTGGATATCCTGCCTATATCTATTTGGATCCCCCCTTGAGGCGCGAAGGCCGGGCTTCATCTGGGGCGTGCGACGAGGGGAGGCGTCTCGGACGTAGAGGGATGAGGAGTCATTTCTTGCAGATTCGAGCTGGGCTGCTTTGGGGCCTTGTCGTATATCCTGCAGATTGTTCTTAGAGGCAGGTCTATGTACGTGAGGCTGCGCCTTGTCGCCGGGGCCAGTTATAGTTTGTCGAACGCCTTAACTTGTCAAATCTATCGTTGATTTTGATTGGTCATACCTTTGTGTTTAATTGCGGTGGCTACCTATGGCTTGGCGAAGGGCTTGTTTTGAGGGGAGTGCGCCGGGCGGTGAGGAGTAAAGAAGCCGGGGTTGCCTTTCCTGGCCTGGAGAGAGGCCGATCTGTGAGCTCAGAATGCGATACCTAGCAGGGATCTTTGCCGAGTATAAATCCGACACAGAAGCATACCTCGATAGAGCGAAATGTCATTGAAATTTGAAACGAAAGGGAAAAGAAGTCTCGCTAAGGATGAGCTAAAGAGTGCCGGTGCAGTTTGTGGATGGTTAAGGATGAAATTTATAGATCATGAAGAGGAGCTAAAGGCGACCGAGGGTGGCTACTTGGTGGATTAGGGGTCGACCGATGGCGGACGAAGAAGCCTGGTGAGTGAGAACAGCTAGATCTGAAACCCGACGTTAGTCGGGTTTATGAAGATCCATGGCTTACGACACCATGGGGCGCTGAGCGAAGAATGCCCACGGGTATTGATGATCTCGGAGGCGCGGGCATTGGACAGTCAGGAGAATTGGTCTGCTGGTACAGGGATGAGGCATGTACCTTATGGGCCTCGGGATGGCTCGCTTTTCGGCGCAAGGCTTCTAAGGTCTTCTCGAGTTTGAGCTTCAATTTTTTTGTTCTCGTTGAGGACAAGGTGGGAGAATTTGAATCTGACGAGGAGGATGGCCTTGGGTTCATCTTCATTGTCCTAACTTCTGCTCTCTTCTTCACAGGTGACCGTGGTTGGCACATGGCTTGACTTCCGATACTTAGGCACCGTCATCCTTCTTTGTTACCGCGGAGTCTTAGGCTCTTGTGGCAGCGATTTTGACCTTTATTAGCAGTAGAAATGTGTATTCACACTACGAAGATCTTGCCTTTCATTCCCATTATGACCCCACGAAGACCGAGCTATGTATCATTGCGACATGGATTTTCTTTGCCCAGTGAATTTCTGTGACCGCTAATGGCAGAGTTGCTAGGCTCTCTTGCGCTGAGCTTCATGGCTCTTTTGAGGCCCGGGCTATGTGGCTCCTTTGGACTCCCGAGCTCGTGGCTCTTTGCATCGGGCTCACGGGTTCTCATTGAGGTCAGGGCTGGCCGGCCTGCTAGGTGTGGGCTCTTGCGAGGCTCATGAGCTCTTTTGGATTCACTTCATGGCTCCTTTGTTGAGAGTATAGCTCCTTCGGGACTCTGAGCTATGGCTCTTTGTATCAGGCTCCTGGGTTTTCCGTTGAGGTCGGGGCTCGGTCTTCTAGGCCGGCGGGCTCTTAGAGGCCCGGGCTCCACGGCTGCGAGGCGGGCTATGGGCTCCTTTAGGCCCGAGGCTGCATGGCTCATTTTGACTTTGAGCTACGTGGCTCTTTAATATCCTAGCTCCTAGGTTTTCATTAAGGTCAGGGCTACGCGGCCTTGGGCTGGCGGGCTCTTAAGCCCGAGGCTCCCTGGCTCCACTGAGCGAGCTACATAGTGTTTGGGCGGCTTCACATGGCTCCTTCGGACTCTAAGCTACGTGGCTCTTTAATATCCGAGCTCCTAGGTTTTCATTGAGGTTAGGGCTACGCGACCTTCTAAGCTGCTGGCTATTAAGGGGTGGGCTCACAGCTCTTTGGCAGACTCACAGGCTCCTTTGGACTCGAGCTTGGGCTTTTTGGTATAACCTTTCCGTTGGCGGCTGGCGTGAAGTTTAATACCGGTGTGGAAAGGTGGAATAGTTGTGTGACTCTAAGTCGTTGAAACTTCTTTATAGCTAACCGCCTTCCGCTTCGAGTGTATGTTATAAGGCCGCTCCGTTTTCCTTCACCACGCCCTTTTCCAACGTCGAGATTCGGACATGATGAAGCAGTTTGGATACTGCTTGGCCCGAAATACATTTTGGTGATCATTAATTAAACGTTTAGTTTCGTTGTTACTTAATTGTTAAGAGGATGTGTTGTTTTCCCTTGTAGCATACATCTGAAGTACGGGTATGTGTAACCTAGGGTGTAATGTGCACGAAAGGCTGCTTAATTATTTAGTATTGTAATAGAAGATTTTGAAAGTTGTTTTAGGGTGAAGTATAAGGATTTTTAAAGAATTGGCCAGCACTTTTTACACCAATTAAGAAGAGTGGAGGGTGAGAATTAATTATGAAATTTTTAAAGGATAATATGTAATGTGAGTGCAGTAATGGTTGGGAAAGGCTTGCAGAAAATTATAGATTTCGGGATGACAAACGGGGCTGGCCAGATTAAGTAGTCTGTGAAATCCTAGTGACAGAATTTCGTTGAATTCGGGACAGTGGAGATATTTCTGATTTGGGTGATCTGATCATTTACAAAGAGGGGCTTAGGGATGAGATTTTGCAAAAAAGAAATCACCAGGAAGTCGGGGAAGTAACTGTGATTCAAGTTAATTAACAATAAAGTAAAGAAGCTAAGAAAGAAAGATTTTACTTGGGACCGAGAAATGAGACACACGAATAGAGGCCGATAAATCGTTTATCAAATAATAATAATAATAATAATGTAGTAAGAATAATAAATTGAAAAATAAAAGCGAAAATAAAAAAAATTAAAGGCAAATGGCGGCGGACGGACCTTGGGAGAAGCGAGTGGAGAGAGGTTTTTAATTTTTTTCTTGTGTGGTTCTTTGCCGGATTATGGAAATCAGTTGTAGATTTTCATCGGAGTAGAAACTGGTGGTCTATGAGCGAGAGGCACCGGCGTGGGTACCAAGCTTAGCATTTCGTCACACTTCAAGAAAGGTAAGTGTCTGTATTTGTATTCATTTTAGGGCCTAAATGCTGTGTGTGGCTTGGATTTTTCAATGGAGCAGGTGAAAGGTCGTAAAGCTTGGATCTGAAGTTTAGTTGGGTTAAGAATTTTAATTTTGGGGTAATGTACGAGACCGGTGTGGGCTGAATTTAGGATTGTTTCGAACTGAGTTCGGGTTGAAAGTTCGAAGTGTAGTAGGACGAGTCGGACGAATTTTCGAGAAATGTTTTCCCGGGTGTTTTTAGACTCACATGGAAGTCATAGTCAAAAGAAGTTTGCTTCAAAGACTCAGTTTTATGCGGGGCATTTAATGTGTAAGGACATTTTTGGTCAAGTTATCATCTTATCGATCTTATCGAATGGGACTAGCACGTAAAGTTTTGTTAGAATCGAGGAAGTTGGATTAGATATGGTCAGTTTTGAGACGCCACGTGTATGTTTTTATGTGGTTAAGCCGTTGGCCCGAGGGCATTTTTCGGTACTTTAAACACGTAGTTGTGTGGCCACGATTTGATCATCCATTAGATGGTGCAAATAGATTTAAGAAAGGAAATGAGTCGAGAAAAAGGTAGTACTCGAAATCCTTTTTCACTTGAAAGTGTTTAAGTAAGTTTGTAAAGTGCTGAAAATATAAATTTATAAAGCATTTTTCTCTCCACTTGTTGTACTTAATGAGAAAAGAGTTCGATTTAAGTAATTGAAAGCCGGTTGGCCTGGTTTAGCCGCCCACTAGATGGCATGACTCAGGTTTCGGTCGGATGTATTTCGGATTGCATGCATGTGACAAGGAATTGTGGGGTATTATGACCCAGCTTCATATTGCACGATTAGAGCGGTGGAGTCAGATCAAACTCTCTCAGTGATTTCACGCCCTCTACATTCGGGTGCCTGAAGTTGTGGCGTTGACTTAGTACATGGTGATGGTGTTGAGTTACGAGGTTCCATCATCGGGCATTTAGTTCAAGGTTCCATTATGTTTATAGAATCCCATGGTATTCAGGACCATCTTAGTCGGGTAGTGTGTTCGGAGGTTCGCTACCGATGCGAGTTAGAGGTTAAGGTGGCATCACGTCTAAAGTCATTACAAAATGGGCCAGTGTTTGGTACTTGATTTCTAGTATAGCACTTTCATATATTAACCACCAGCAAACAGTTTTAGCCATTAAGAAATAGTTTTTCGAAACAGGTTTTCAGCAGACTTAAAATAGTTTTTGAGCAGTTTAATGTGAGTAGTTTTTAACGGGTTTTGAAAGTGGTTTTCCATGGCTTCAAGGTTTCTCTTACAAAAACCGAGTTTCACGACCATTTTGTCTGAATTTTCGTATTGCAGGTACATCTGATGACGACAACATTTAAGAACTTATAAGTACTCGGGCCAGTTTGGTTCCTGAGTTTTATTTTTAAAATAATTTTTAAATTCACGGTGTTGAAGTGAAAGACCTTTCAGGGATCTCCAGTCTGACAGTGTGTTGCAAATATATATAAAGATAGGAATTAATAAAGTAAAAGTAGTAAAAGTTACGTATGACATTTGTATATGTAAATATCTTTATAAAATGTCATCCACATGGTTTTGAAAAGCGGTTGAGTGAAATTATGTTGGATTGATTCTTATCTTATATTTTTTTTTGATGAGGATCGGTCATAGCTTATGATTGTAGTTGGATTTTGGAAAAAATTGGGAGTGTAATTTTTTTTTTAATACCGGTGATTTTTGTATTTCGGGCCGACCCATTGTGCGGCGTTATCTTTGTAGGATTTCGTCATCTAAGGTGTGATTTTCCGTAGAAAAGTGAAAAAAATTTTATAACAGCGTTTTAAAGAGCAGGTTCACAGGTTTTTAGCAGACATCTTCATAGTAATTTATGGAATGGAATAGAGCTTGTTTTGGAGATTCTGGCTGGATTTTAGTGATTTCTGTCCATAGGAAGGGTGCATCATCTAGTCCTGTATTTATTTAGATTTGTGTTGTTCCCCAGTCCTGTAATTTGATGGAGTTGGGTTGGGGAACTCACGTTTGAGGCGGCGTGTTTAAAGGGGAATGCTTTGGTCCAACTGTATATTATCACCTCTCTCCCTTTTTCTCTTTTTAAACTCTTCATCTTTCTTGGTTTTGCCTTGGTATTGTTCAGCGATTGTAATTTTTTGAGATGTGAGACGGTTTTGCTGATTGTAATTTTTAAAGATGTAGAGGCCCATTTCTTGATTGCATGGTACACTACGAGATGTAAGAGAAGTAGTTTGTTGGTGTAATTTTGAGATAGCTGTAATTCTCTGAAATAAAAGTTCAATCTTTTGGAAACACGTATGCTTGTTTGATGTTTCATGTAACCTTCGAGGCCACTTGGGAGCTCCGTGGTTATGATAAATCGAGGCTCCTGGTTCTTTATGATTTACGAAAGTAAGAGCGGGCCGATAATAAACCTGCTTATTATTTGGATAAGTAGAATTCGAGTGTTTTATTAAAAGATAGAGTCCGAAGTCTATTGGAAAAATTGCTTGAGTTGCTCAACATTCCAGGAGTGAGGAAGGGTCTTTCCTTCTTTCGTTTGGAGTTCGTAGTTGCTAGGTCGAACTATTCGAGATCTGACATCAGGGTCCTCAGTTGAGTCCAGTTTTAGTGAACAGGTCTTTCCTCGTGACAGCGAGCTTTTGAGAACTAGGTCGCGGGCTTTAAAAACTAGTTAAGGCTATTTCCTTTTTCGATCGTAGTACCGTTTGCCTCTTGGGTTGGTGTTGGTAGTTCTGCATATATAGCTATTCTGGTTTCCTCGGAGATCTAAATTTGAGCGGAGAGATTCTTCGTTGAGCTTGGGGTCTGCGAACTCGATCCTAGGTGACTTGAGTTCGACCTCGACCGGGGCTACAGCCTCGGTGCCAAATGCTAAAGTGAATAGGGTTTGTCGAATCGCAGACCTACGAGTAGTCCTATATGCCCATAGTACCTCGGGAATGTATTCTGCCCATTTTCCCTTTAAGCCTTCCAATTTGCTCTTCAGTGTTGTCTTGAGAGTCCTTATAGTGACTTACAACACCCGTTAAATGGATGAAATTTAGGGACAATTGTGTTCTTGATTCGATCTCGGCCTGAAAATCTCTGAATTTTGGGTTGTGAATTCGATTTCCATTATCGGACACGAGCTTTACGGGGACTCACAAACCTGCAGTTATGGACCGCTAAGCCCCGAGTTGCGATACCCTTTAACTCAGTGAATGTTGTTGCCAATGGCTCGGCCTTTGCCGTTTAATTAGTAGTCCACTCCACAACTGATGGCGAATTTGCATTGACCCCTCTTCCGATGGGCGAGGCAGTATGTCTAATCCCATTTATTGAAGAGCGAGGAGCTTATGAGGGGGTTAGAGTTAGTGGCTCGGATGGGAGGTCGGAGATCTTGGCATGCTCTTGACCAGTTGCATCTTCTTACTAGTTACATTGGCTTCTTTGGGCATCCACGGACCCGTCTTATCCTTGCTGGGACTTTTCACGCCCAGAGTTCGAGTTCGATATAGTTTGCCCGCCGGATGCGGCCGTGTGCCTCTAGGTACGTAGTCAGCGTCTTCCTTTCCTACGCATTTGAGGAGGGGTGCGGAAAAGCCCCGTTTGTAAAGGGTTCCTCGTAAAAGAACGAATCTGGTTGATTTGGCTCTCAGTTTAGATGCCTTATTCGGATCGCTCGGTAGTGTACCGTTCAATGAATGAGTCACCAAACAGGGTCAATCCATTTGTACGGTCATTACTGGGGAGGACCGTCCATGTGATATTTCTTGAAGGTTCCATGAGGTGCCTCGATCCCGATGCCCATAATCCCGAGTCTTCTTGCGTGGCAGATTTACTAGCTTAGCCGGGCGTTTGCCGTGAATTCTCAGGATTCTTGGGACGTGTCGAGCTGAACAGTCTGAACTTTTGAAGGCGACTCACGTACCTTTTTGAGATAAAGGATTATCTTTTCGCCTTCGCTTTGTGGAATCTTCTATATGTCTCACAACAGTGGGAATCACGCCTCTAATTGCTTCACCTCCATGGAGTGGGATAAGTTAAGCCAGGCGATGTGACCTCGTATTCAAGAACTACCGTTATTGGGAGGTCGGGAATCGAGAATGAGTCACGTATTTGTGATTGACCCCTTTGGGAAACGGGAATCGGGCTGCACCGGCTCTTTAAGCATTAGCGCCCCGTGTAAGCAGTTTCCACACGGGAAGGGCCAGGGTGTACCAGCTATGTGGTTTTCGGTGGAATTGTTGGCATTTGTAAAGCTCCATTCTGAAGTGCGCGAAATATCTTATAGTGATCTCCGTTCTAGGCTTATATCTGATATTGGACTCTCTCAACTCTATGGCCCATTTGTCCAGCCTTCACGAGGGTCTTTGGCTTATGTGATACCTTCATTGGTCTTCTCATGGGATTTCGATGGACTGAGCTGAGTATGGTCAAAACCTTAAGTGAGGATTCACCAGCGCCAGCACCTAGCTTCCTCCATCTTCGGATATCTTTCCTCGACACCCTCGAAACTCAATTATTAATGAAGCCAGAATTGTTACACTCTATCTAGCTCTCTAGCAAAGCAGCGGCACTAATCGAGGAAGTGACGACTAAGGAGTTCTCCGCAGAGAGACCTTACCGGGATAAGGGCTTATTAAAAGTTTTAATCTGAGAACACTGTACGCATTGGGAGTCAGGTGGAAGGCCTTTTTAGAGACACAAGAAAGAATGGCTGGCATTTGTCGCTTGATCTAGAGACAAAGCGGCTCAGTGCAGCTATTCTCCTAATCAGAGGTTGAATTTCTTTGGTGTTGGAAGGTGGTTGCATGTCGAGCATGGCTCTTATTTTCTACAGTTCGTCTGTTCCTCGGTGTGTGATGAACCCCCGAGAATTTTCACAACGGAGACTCAGAGGCACACTTTGTGGGGTTTAACTTCATCCTGTAGTCCTTAAGGATCTGGAATGCTTCGGCTAGGTGGTTAACGTGGAGCTCTGCCTTGATTGACTTCACCAGCATATCATCTATGTATACATCTATGGATGTGCCTATCTATTTTTGGAATATCTTGTTTACTAACCTCTAATAGGTGGCCCCCGCGTTCTTCAACCCAAAAGGCATCACCTGATAACAATACGTCCCCTGTCTAGTCATGAAGGAGGTCTTCTCCTGGTTGCTGGGGTCCATCCTAATCTGATTGTAGCCCAAGAAAGCATCCATAAAGCCG
Organism: Tetrastigma voinierianum; assembly: GCA_016808115.1. Lineage (NCBI taxonomy): Eukaryota > Viridiplantae > Streptophyta > Magnoliopsida > Vitales > Vitaceae > Tetrastigma > Tetrastigma voinierianum. The sequence goes on from JAEQBH010001293.1 coordinate 187,069, forward strand.
AGTAGCTCGTGGCCAACAGTGGCGTTGTAACGCCCCAAAAATACCCTAGAATTTTTATAAGAAATTTTTTTTATATTCTGGGTATGAATTGAGCCAAACATGGGTTTTTCCGGGAAAATTGATAAATTGACAAGTTATGAAATGATAAATTTAGTGAACCCGGAAATTTTGGCACTAGAACAAGGATAAAATTTAGATTTCCATAACGGGTATAAAATCCTAAAAAGGAGCAGTAGATGGGCCATAGTAGAAATTAAAACAAGTTGAATTTGCAAAATTAAAGATATGAGGGCTAGTTGCAATTTATGAAAAGTTGAAAATATAAAAATGGAAACAAAAGCTAAAATTCATTTGGTTCCACTCACGAGCAAAACTCGTGGAGAGAAGAAGGGAGAGAACAAGAGGAAGAAGAGGAAGAAGAAGGAGAAGGAGAGGAAGATCAAAACCAAGGTATGTATTCATCTTAGATCAAGTGTGTTTGATTTTAAGGCTTTGTTTTGGGAGAATGGTCCTCTTGCCTAGGTTTTTTGTGGAAGAGATCACAAACCTCTTAACTTGTCGAGTAAAGGTGTAAAACCTCATATGGTATAAGATAATCATAGAATCCTCTCTTTTAGGACTTGGATCCATGGTTAATCGAGAGTTTTTGAGTTAGGTTTAGGAATAAACCCTAACTAATCACTCATGGTTGTTTGATGGGTCATAACCCATGTTAAATGATTCAAGAAATTCATGAAAGAATTTGAAGAAATATATGTAATCGAAAGAGGAATTGAGTAGAAAAGAGATTCCAAGGTGAATTTGGAATGGTTTTGATGTGTGTTTGAAGTGTAGAATTGATTGGGGATCAGGCAAGTATAAAAATGCAGAAAACACACATTTTAAGGCATTTCTGGGTATTTGGATCAGTGACACTTTGGAGCGATCGTACACTGCTTCTGGTCATTTTCAAGTGTACCGCACTTTAGGGGTGTACTGGTACACCACGCTTCGTCTCGCTCGACCACTATTTTGGCCATAACTGCTCATTTCTTATCCGATTTGAGTTGATTCAAGTGGTTACGAAATGTGACTTTGGCGAGAATAAAACTTAAAGAATAGGACGCACCCTGATCCTAAGAGGCCTAAAATTCACTCAAAGTGGGGCTGGCAAGCCAAACTCGGGTTCCAGCTTGAACATAGAGTAGTCCGGTTGTTTCTTGGACGTAACTTTGAGTTTCCGTGTTCGAATTGGGTGATTCCAATTGGAATAGAACCCTTAGCACCTAGCTTTAAAATGAGTACAAAGATATAGTGTCAAAATGAAGTTATAACCCCGGAAAATTTTTTTAATACAAACTGTCCTCAAAGGTAATCACAACTGCACTCAATCACACACAGCATCAGCGTGTAGTGGCTGGAAGGGGTTGGCATGAAATGCCATAACTTTAGCTGGGATAATCCATTGGAATGGGATTCTAATTCCTAAGTAAAGTAGACTCATAGGGAATAAGAATGAGTCTAAGTCAAAACGTACCGTACTCACCAATTCGGCAAAGCTTTGCTTGCCTCGCGATATTCATTTAGTACGACATTTGCATAATCACTAAGAGGAATAAATCGTATTTGACTAAAGTGTGAAGACGACAACCTGGCCTAGGATTGACATCAGAAAGAAACGGAATTGATAATTGGTTTGTTCTTCCGACGAATCCTTAAATTCAAGTATTTTGGTAGTTTACCAATTAACTATGAATGAGTACATGAATGAGTAGGTGATATGATTACGTAGATTGAGTATATCTTGAAAGATAATACGAAAGTGAATATGAAATTGAATGTGATAATCGATAACCGGATGAAAAGTGAATGATGATAAGGACGGGATTCACCAATCGGAATCCTTCGGAATTGTGAAGTGAATAATGTACCGAATGAATCACCGACGGATGCAACTAACGCAGATCCGCCACGAAGGCACTTCAAATTATCTTAATGTCCTAATTTGGCGGATGCTCTAATCGGAAAATCGCCATGATGGCGATGGCATTGAAGAAATGTCCCACTTGGCGGATGCACCAATCGCATCCGTCATGATGGCGTATGGCATGAACACTGATACCACATGCCTGGGGTGCACCAAACGGCATCCGCATGACGTGGAATCGAATATGTGATACCACCCCGCCGATGTACCAAACGGCCATCCGGTCATGGATGGGAGATAAAATTGTAAATGTATAAGCACACAATGGTCACACAAGGGCGGGATTCATCAAACGGAATCACGAAATCGTGGAATCGAATAGTCAAGGTGAAGCAGCCAACGCGACTTAGCAATGAGATATTTATGAATATGTTTGAATTGATTGTGAATGAATTGTTGCATTAAAAATGCATGATATGATATGGTAATTGATTTGTGTATATTGAAAGCATGCGGAAATGAATATGAGTATATGTTGATATATTGAGCATGGTTTAATGATAAATGCATCTTGGGGATTAAATTGAATAATGGAATGAAGCGTATAGAACCACTAAACATGAAAATGCTTAGCGTATGATTTAACAATACTTGGTGCTCAGTATGAGAAGAAGGCAGAATCGCCTTGACGAGAGTCATAGAGAGGAAATGCGGCTGTAAGTGTATACCTAAAGTAATTTTGCATATCATCATTTGAACAAGGGGTGTAAACAAAAGAATTAAACCACGAGAAACTTGATTTTTGTATATCATTTTGAAAGGGCATATAATGCCTTTCTTTGTAAATGTATTTTGGTTAATGTTTATGGGCCTACCGAATTGCTTTGAATTTGTAAATGATTATGGGCTTGCCCAAAAATGAAACTATTTCCGCAACTAAACAAATTAATAAAATTTTTTGATAAGATAATAAAAACGTCCAGATAAGCAGGCTCAGGTTCGGATCTGTTTTTGCTCATTCGGGTGAGGCGGGGGTCGAGTCGCGACACTTTGAAAATAAAATTTAATAACACGGAAAAATAAAAGAAATAACCGGCGTCGTAGGGTTTTGATTCGAACTACCAGCCATTGGTCGGAGGACGGGCTCGAGAAGTCATCTGACGATCCACTTATGAGGGTCGATCACAGGGTAGGAAAGCTAACTGAGCGAGCCACGTTAGCGTCCGGTGGAGTCCCGATGCAAAGTCAGCCACTTACCATTTGCCTTTTGACAAGGTTTCGTTGACAGCGACCGATTCGAGTCAGTCTACTTCTCGTACTCTTCGACCACGGAGGAGTTTGCTAACCTCTTCATTGATCTCTTTCTGCCTCTTTGGGGCGAAGCTCCTCATTTTATGTTTGACGGGTTTGAAGGAAGGATTGACGTTCAACCTGTGGGTGATAACTATGGGGTCAATACCTCCCATGTCCTCTTGCTTCCAAGCAAACACTTCTGCGTTTTCCCTCAAAAAGCGAATGGGGCGATCTTTGATGTCTTAAGGTACAACTGAGACGATGTAGGCGAGGGTAATTAAATTTGGTTGCCCAAGGCTGACAGAGCCTGTAAATCTTGAAGGTGTTGGTCGGGTGTCTAGTTTGTCTCTCATGTCGAGCTCATCCATGTGGACATTTTTTACGGCTTTATGTTTTGTGATACTAGTAGCATTCATCCAGCCTTACCAGCTGGTCTCCTCGAACCACTCCTACTCAGTTCATACGTTGGGAACCCCGATAACTTCATATATAGTGACAAGGCGGGAGGAGGGCGACCGCTAAAAGCATTGAAGGCATGCTGATAATAACATATTAATACGCGAGGGAGCATCACTATGAAGAACTTTTCTGCATTGTTGTAGCGACATGGGGATTTCCTAAAGTGATCACCCATTGGTTTGATGACCAGTGGCAATACCTTTTCCCTGAAAATCGATAAGTGGGCACTCACCACTAGGTTCAGTTTCTCCTTTTCGCATACATGCGTCCAAATGTTGATGCGAATATGATATCATTGAACTCCAGTAGCCGATTAGAACCACATTACCTTTGTCTTGTGCGTGTAGCATCACCTAGGGGTCATCATGGGGATATTACCCGACCTTCCATGTTAGGAATCAGAGAGAGTTATGGTGGTATCGACATTGGAAATTTGGAGCGTAGCTGTTTCCTCCGATGTCTCTCAGTGATCTTTGCGTCAGGTGAGCCTTCTTGTAATGGATTCAGCACCGAATCCCCAGAAATCACGTTGATTTCCCACTGGGTTCTTGATCTTTGTGGCGGGTGACATTTGTGAGGTGGGGAGGGGTGCGGGTGCGATCTTTTAGGGCTATGTAAGGCGTAGATGCCCATGTCTTTATCAAACTATTCGATTTATTTCCTCGGCTAAATGGTGCCGGTCAGAGTATGCGAGTGGTCTTTGTGGAACTTACGATGCCAATTGTATCTCTCTTCTTGGATGAGCCTCATATCAGAGAGGGTCAAATCTGAAAATCTCTCTTGTTGCACCTACAGAGTTAAGATTTGGGACACGAAGAAGGCGATCGGGGGGTGGCTTGCTAAGGCGATGTAGTGTTTTAATTAAAATGGTGGCAAAATCTACTTGATCCGGGGCGTTTCCCTTCTCTTTTAGGGATGGCCCCTCTATTTTCTCAGTCTCCCAGTGAACCTCTCTCTCTTTGACTCAGGGGACCCCGATCTCTTTCTACGTCAGGCTTTTTCTTTTCGTGGCGGAAGGATTTCGCGTTTAGATAAAGGGCCTCGTAGTTGATGTACTTTTTTGCTTTGGAAAGCACCTCGTCCATGCTTGCTTGTGGGTTCTTTGAAATGGAGAGCATGGAATCTTTGGGCCTTACTGACCCGGCTATAAGACGTGTCCCCAGAGCACCATCACAGAATGTCTACCCTCAATGACTCCCCCCAGTTGAACTCTCTGGACATAGGACCTCGGGTTTTCTTGCACTGGGCTACGCTGCATTTGATTTACCAATTGGTAGCTCGGCTGATACGTTCGGAGCTCTAGATGAAGTGGGATACTGAAAACAATGGAGAGTTCCTTTGAAGGGATGAGATCGAGTGCGGTGAGAGCTGTGAGCCAGGTGCCAGGCGAGAGCCGCCGCGTGTAAAAGGCTGCACGCTCGCGGGAGATCTTGGTATCCATGTCTGGATCCATCGGTTCTTGTAGGTGTTGAGGTGGTCCTCTCTGGGGGTCTTTCAGTTAGTCAAAGCTTTTGATCTGCGACATCTTGAACTTTGTTGGGAGAGGGAAGTGCAAAACCCCGACCGCGTGAGCAGGGGACTCTGTCTGCATGCGGAGATCCATTACTAGGGTGGGCGCTACGGCTTCCTTTAGCTAATGGCCAGGAGCTCTTGTTGGATGCCTATGAGACGTTGTTCCCGAATTATTTTGCACAGGTTGGCGGGGGGCCGGATTGTTCACTTCGCATCGTTCTGCCACTGTACTCCCCATCATGGCTGCCTCTGGCAGTCAAGGTCATGCTCCGTTGTAGATTTGACTACCATTTCTCCTCCTTTGCCGATGTCTAAGGGTTCAGAAGTGTCGGCCCCTTACCGTGTGGGGCCAGTATTTTGGCTTGTGTGGATCCGTTGAGCCCCCTTGGGGCACTATATTTGCAGCCGATTCAGCGACTTCCGCATCAAACGTTGGTTGCAGCCTGGAGCGGAGGGTCTCCTTCGCCTTCTCGTTGGCCCATCAAAGTGTAAGAGAGGGGCTGACGGCACTAAATCGTTCTTTGGCCAAGTCTGTACACATCATGGAGTGTCATCTTGCAAGTCTTACCCTGGAGGTTGGTTTGGCTCTGCTCTGTTTCGAGTCGGCTCCATCGGTGCTGAAGTCTCGGTTTTATTTGTGAGAAAGCGGTCGTTCCCACAGACATGGCCCGATGGTGCTCTGTATCCCGGTATTAAGGCTACAGCTGTTGAAACAACAAGGTGAATGAGTCGGGCTTGCACGAACCCTCTAAAACTTACGAGAGGGTGGTCCAGTGGGGGTGTCTTGGAAGCGCCTCTCGATACTAAGTCGGTTTCTTTCTCACGAAAGGGGAAATTAAAGGTCAGCTATTGATGGTTTTGTGATTGTGTACCTGCCTTTCTTTGGTGGAATTGCTGGGGTATTTATCTGTGGTGGTGCGATGACTTTCCTTGTTGAAGCGACGATCGACATCTTCCCGATTGGTAGAATCTCTCCTCTTCCATCTCTAGCCCGAGATATTGAGGATAATTAGGAAGCCTTGTGTCGTGGGGATCTTTCTTCCCTTAATGGTGAATCTCGGATCATACCTGGAGATGGAGTGCTTTCTTTCTTACATCTGGCGGTGGGCGTGATTATCCACCATCACTTATGCGGTCCACTAGGCTTAGTTTCAACCTTGGGCTCGCGCCTTAGACGTAACCAGGACGTCATCATGGGCCGAGTCCTCACGTGAGGCTCTTTTGCTAGCCCCACGGAGGATGCCAATTAAGCTTTAGCTTTTCTTGACGATTTGTTCATGAAACTGCGTCACAGGCTATCTGATTGTTTGAGGCACTATCATTTCTTTCTTTTAAGTAATACCTATTTGCGACAATCGAAAGTCATTTATTTGTTACATATGGGAGGCACTTTTATCATCCCATGCATTTATGAAAAATGGGCGTGGTGTTGATACGAATTGTCGACAAACTTATTGATTGGGCATGGTGTAGTGCATAAATTAAGGACAAACACGAGAATTTAAGATTCTGCCGTCCCGATTTTCAACATAAATCACTGGAGAGCTACTTGAAAAAAACCGATAGAGATGACAATTGAGGTGTGGTATGTTGTGCCTTCTCATCTGATTTTGGAGATGGAGTCGAGAACTTACAATTATGGTGTGGCCTCTTCTTGGTATATCCAGTCATTTGATAAAATCGAATATATGGGCTGATATATTAAATAAGTAATGAATTATAGGCTATCAAATAAAGTTGAACTATTAAAGTGATTAATTTGAATTTTGGGGCGCGAAAGTAATTTATTATAAAGTGTAGGCATGAATGTGTAGCGAAGACAAGCGTAATTTCTATTATTTTGCATGATAATTAAAATAGAAATTGCGAAGCAATCGTGTTGTTCATATACGAGACACAATTGATTATAAATATGGAGTCGTGGTCCACGAGATCCGCAAATAGGGTTTCTTTCTTCTAATTTTGATTGTGGGAGATAAATATTAGGCAGAAAACTGAGTGGAGTCTGGGAGAGAGACCCATGGAACTCCAATTCGAATTTAGATCACAGAGAGGATCATACAGTACCAGGGCTTCCAGGGTCAGGTCTGGGAAGATTATAAAGTTTGGACTGATTCAAATATTTTAATATTTTATTGTGATTTAGTGCAGCTTACGCAAGTGCGTATTTTCAGTTCTTGATAATTCAATATAAAGTGTTCTGTTTGTGTGATGGTTTCATATTCTTTTTTAAAATCTCTCATTTTGGTATCGAGGCGGTTTCATGTTGAATTGTTGAATATATTAGAAAAGATTTTTATTTTTATTATTTTTTTCCCTTGATCTCTGGGCGTGAAATAACCAAACCAGGAAGTTCTTATCCACTGAAGGGACAATTAGAGCATGGATTAAATTGTCACTTGAAGAACTGATGAGCGTGTCTGATACATGATAAAATAATAATAATAATAATAAGCAAATAATAATAATAATATGTAATAATAGTCAGGAGGCCAAAAATTTGGATGTTTTGGTTGGTGATTTAAATATAAATATGTTGTGTTTACAATGTATTTCTGAAAATTTACATTCAAATATAGATTGTTTATATATATACCTATATCTCATATATATATATTGAGATAAGTTAATTAACACAATATGTGCCAAAGTGACCACTTTGTGCAGTGAATTTTTATTTCAAAGTATAACAAGATATGTGTACGCCAACATACCCAGATATTAATTGTGCAAAAGGAAGAGTAATATTTAACATAATTGCATGTACACACAATGATATGTGACATTGATAATTATTTGGTTTTACATATGAATAATAACTTGGCCCAAAGGAAGATTTTATCATTCGATATGTTTCTTATTACTCATTATTTGATTACTACCCAAGATATCACTTACAGTTAATATTTTATCGAAAATAAAATATTAATAGAGTGTAGATATCTTGAGATGGGGTTCTGCTATTTGAATTTATTTTTTTCGGTTTTGCATCTTATACTTGAGCTTGTTTTTAACTTGTTTTATTGTTCTGATTAAATACTAGTTACTTCTAACATTAATGCCAACATTAATTCTATTCCTATACAAATGGCTGCGGCTTCAAGACATGGCATGAGAACCTCAAATAGTTTACCAGGTATGCATGGATACGGATGGGGTTTCCTTCTCTTGCACCTCTTCTTGCATTTGAAAGTTCCTCGATGAAAGAGGAATGTTGAAAGGTGGGAGAAGTCAAATCGCATGTGTTTAATGATCATTAAAGGTCTTTCACAATTTAAGACACGATATCAGAAACGATCAGAACATTAAATGTTTCTAGAAGAAATTAAAGAATAGATTAACGAGAATGAAAAGTAGAAACAAGTACACTTTTGGCAAATACTCATCTCAACGAGATGTAAAAGTAATAGGAACATTAAGGGAGTACATTATGGAAATCCTCCTCATCACTGCTTCAAAGTTAAGAGCACATAAACTTAATCTCTCTACTGAGGATTTGCTTGTGCATTTGGTTTTGATATCTTCTTTGTTTAGTAATTTAAGGTGAGCTGGCGCAGGAGACTTGGTCTCTTAATGAGCTCATCTCATTGTGTTGTGCTGAAAAGAGAAGAGTTGAAAGCAAAGAAAAGATAGAAAACTGTTATTTAGTACTTCCAAGGATAAAGGGAAGAAAAAGAAAAGGATAAAGTTTGCGAGGTTTCATATCAAAGAAACAAACATAAACAAAAAGGGTTGATGATTTGTTTATTACGTGTGAGCTGTGGGACATAAGAAGAGGCAATGTACCAACTATCATGTAGGTACCAGAAAGGGCACTTCTTAATCTAGTTTGTTCTGAGGTTGAGGCTGACTTAGGTACCTAAACACTTGGTGGATAGATTTTGGTGCTCCTGCTTTCGTAGTGTCCATGCGAGGTTACTGAGTTAAAGCCAAATGATGGTGAAGACCATCTTTGTAGGCGATGTAAGAAAGATTCGAGGATTAGAGGCCAGTGGAGGACATTTAGGTTGTGTCAAATACAGTGCACTTATTTGGATATGAATGAGACATATGTTGTACCATCCTTTTCGGCGTTGGTTTTCTATTTCCATGACGGACAAATTTGGTTATACTTGTTCTTTTGGAAATAATAAATTTAGTCTTTTAAGTCAAATTTAGTTTGAAAATGTTTGGATTCTTTATCTTATGTAAAAACCTTTATATGCTTGATACCAGGTTGCTTCTGTATCAAGCGAAACCTTTACGATTAAAGCACTAAAGATTTTAAAAGAAAAGTCTTGATGAGAATTCCTTATCATTATGGCATAAGAGATTGAGGTCACATCTCAAAGGAGAATTGAAAGGCTTGCAGCCGGATGGGATTCTAGATTCCCTTGATTTCTTGATTTTGAAATTTGCACAAATTGCATAAAGGAAAACAAACAAACACAAGAGATATAGTGCAGCGAGTACTGACGTCTTACAATTGAAACATTCGGATATTTGTGGGCGTTTCTATGGTTTCATGGAATGGCCAACAATATTTATCACGTTTATGAGCGATCACGTTATGGATACCTTTGTCCTCACATTCATGAAAAGTCCCAATCTTTGGAAGTGTTCAAATGGATTCAAAGTTGAGTTGAAAATCAACTTCGATAAAAGAATTAAAAGCGTCGAATCGGTAATTGGTGAATACTATATGGAAAGTATGGCGGTTCGAGGGGTGGCAACGTGGGACCATTTGCTAAATTCCTAGAGGTGATTATATCCCACACAGTACCATGCCCGAGGTTCATAGCATGAATGGTGTTCTTGAAAGAAAGAAGAAGCGAAAGCGAAACGTTTCGAAGACATGGTAAAAGTATGATTAGTCATTACAACGCCAATATCACTGGGGTGAAGCACAAAGGCTGGCATATATCCTTAGCAGTACGACTAAAGCAACTACTAAAACCCCTTATGAACTTTGGATAGGCAAGAAGCCTAGTTTGAAGCACTTACACATTTGAGGATGTCCCGAGTTGAAGCAAGACAGGCCACATGTGAAAAAGTGGATTCAAGAATGGTTAGTTGCTATTTTATTAGATATACGAAGAATCCGGGGTTACAAATTCTATGAGTCTACGACTAAATCAATTTTTTGAGACGGGGAAATGCTCGGTTCTTTGAGGATGTTATTTGGGTTTGATAGGGGAGATAGGAATAGGGATTTTGCTTTTGAAGAGAGTGTATTGATATTTCCTGACATCATTGACATTGATGGAGCTCTATACACGGCATTTTTCAAGGCAGATCGAATCAAAACAATGTCAAGAACCTCCGGTTCAGAAGAACAAACTACTATACCTCCCGAGGCTATTAGTGGGAATCCATAGAGAAAGGAGAGTGTTCAGGAAATGATTACATTGTATTTCTTGAGAACATGAGTTTGACATTTGATGATATGGAAGATGATCAATCCAGCTTGACCCAGAGCCTTAGAAAGTTTCTAATTGCAAGTGGATTGGTCACCATAGTAAGAGAGATCAAGTCCATGAAGGACAGTAATAAGCGTTTGGATCTTGTCCCATTGCACTGAAGGTCATGAAACCATTGGTTTGCAAATGGATATTGCAAAACTAGAGTTAGTGGCGATGAATCTGGCTTCGTCTTGTAAGCCTTCAGTTATACATAGAAAGGGAAGACATCGATTATGAGAGACTTTTCTCAGGGTTTCATCGAGGCTAGGACAATAATAGCGCGTGGAGCATGCCTGACCTTGAGCTTCATAGGATGGATGATGGCGCATTTTCACGTGGTGACATTGATGAAGCAAATCTATATGGTGCAAAACCAAGAAAATTTTTGTGTAAGGGATACAAGAGGTTGTTTTTGGGTTAAAAATCTATCATGGGCTTAGCAGCTTCTGTCCAATGGTATTTACAAGTTTCATCGAGTTATCTCATTTAGATGGTTTTGAGATGAATATAGTTTGATATTGTATATACCATAAGTTGATCAGGGTTAAGTGATGAAACCCCCTCATCTCTTTAGTCCGTTTTTACATTTGATTTTTAAGTTCAAAGGTGAATATTTTAATATAAATTATGAAGAAACTCACAATTTGTCATTAGCGGGAAGGAAGCAAGAAAAGGTGAAAAGTAAAGCTGATGGTGGATAAGAAATGCAGGTCGATAGTAGAAGCGAAATAAAAGCAATTGGTGAACTATTGATGCGATCTTGAGTCTGATCCGGTTGGAGATTGTGACATCGGGGAAGATTAAAGGGAATTTGATGCGGTGGCGACGGGGATCCGTGACAGGCGAGGAAGAGCGAATTAAAAGAGTATTAGCGGCCCGGAAGTATGAAGTCGCGACATCATGCGCGACCGGTGCCGACTTCCGGCGGCGCCAAGTGATGTAGCGACAAAGTGATGTCGCGACCACTAGAGCGCAACGATTGATCTGTGGAGGCCATGGATTGAAGTCGAACATCGCGAGAGAACATCGAAGGCTTAGCGGGTGAGTTGATGTGCCAGCGCCCGAAAGCACCGGTCGCAGCGGCGGTTAATTTACTTGATGTCGCGACGAGAAGGCGTCTTTCGCGAGCCACCCGCCGGCTCAACGATGAAAGTACAAGAGAATTTGGCTAATGTCACGACATCAAAGGAACACTCGATCACGATTATAAAGAGAGCAGAGTGGCGACAAGAGAAGCGGTCGCATCCGAAACGATCATACGAAACAGGCAAAGGCTACCGACTCGATGTCGGGACATCAAGAATGACCATTTCTGAAACGTTAACTTGAGGGTGATATATGGCGTATGAGTATAGATGTCGCGACATGGTATCGAACAAAGAAAAACGAAGTCGCGACATGACGATGTTTGGGCACGGGTGCTGAAATCCCTGAAGCAGGATCGCGAGTGGTTGGGAGCGATGAAATATATAAATGCGAAAGCTTCACCCCGGTCAGAAAGCAAGTAGCGAGGCGCATCGGGGAGGAGAGATCGGTAGCCTATTCACTTTATTTTTTCTTTTCTTTTCTTTCTTTTTCGTCATTTTAAACAGATTGTTTCTCGTATTTTCTTCTTTTCTTCTTCGTTTTGTTTTGTTTGGATGAGAATGTTATCGTTGAAGTGACCGAATCTTGAAATCAATTTCTTTTCAAGTTACTACACCGGAGCGTATGGAATTTGAGACAAGTTAAAGAGTGGTGATCCGGTTCCCAGTGCGATGGATTACATTGATCGATTGGAATCTTTGTAGTCGTAATTCGATGTCGAGGAACTCGACCTCCATTAAGAAACGTTTGAATTAGGGTGATCTTTCTTTGTAGTATTTTCGATTATCTTGTTCATTTCGAGTTTACAAATTTACTTCCAGATTATTGGTTGATTTTGGATCTGAATATCGGTTCCTATACCCAGTTAAGAATTGCGTCATTACCACGATTTCAAGGAAGTCCTCGAGTGACCACGGGGAGAAGACAATCCCCCGAGGAGTAACGTTATAAGTTAACTTTGAAGGTATACTAACTGTATTAGGATCAGTTAAGCTTTTACGAGTTCACTTAGATAAATCTCTTCTACTTGAATTAAAACGAGTTGAGCGACTTATCTATTTAAACAATGAAATTTCACCTCGATTAGGATAGTGAGACCAGCTCAATTGTTGGGTAGGATAAATCAGGAAGGATTGGGATCGACTAATTTCGAGGAAAGAGAGTAATTTGGAAGTTGTACATCCTTGCTTGACCTGATAACTTGGGAGCTAAGGTGTCACGGAGTCCATAAAATGGGTATGAAGTATTCTTAACGAAAGAAAAATACCCCAGTTAAAGGAGTTCTTGTTAAAAGTAGTTATCTCAATCCACAGCCAATTCGAAATGGGAAAAATGAGATATGAAGTGTGTGGGCAGTGTGGAGAGATCCAGGCACTTTACATTGCCTTGGGCGATTTTGAACTTGAGATGTCAAAGAAATTCGATATCAATATTCACTACAAGAATTGATCGTTCACTACAGCTGTTTCTCTTGATGTGTCTCTTTTATGATAATTGTTCAGTATTCATTTCTTGTTATAGAACTTAGTTTTACTTTCCTCATTTTATTTCAGTTTATTCTAATTTTCATTTTCTTGAGATTAGTTGCTTGTTCCCGGCTTTTCATTTGGTACAGTTATCGATGGTCGAATAGTATGTGAATTCGAGTAGTCAGGGTAATTGATTTAAAATTCTTGAGATCTCTGTGGGATCGATATCTGGACTTAAATCCATTTTATTACTTGTCGACCTGTGCACTTGCAGAATATCAGACCAAAACCAAGTTTTGAACATGATTTATTTTAAGAGATTGGTGGGTTATATAGTGTAAGGATGAACAAAGTTTTGATCTTGCATTCTATTTGAGGATTAGGCTTGATAGTCCTTTGGTAATAGTGTCATAAATTTTTATATGTGTTCATTGGTGTCAACAAGTTTTATGGCGCAGATTCTTGCAAATGTCGAAAATTTAATGATAATATTCGAGATGAAAGAAGGAAATACTAATTTGGACATTTTTAAAAAAAAAAAAAGAACAAAAATAGTGCTTCAGGCAGTGGTTCAATTTGGCCACTAACTTTTAACGAACACATTGAATATTGTTTGATGATTTGACTAATCCTATTAATGGGAGTGTGTTTGCTTTGAAGCTTTGATGCATAGGAAACGGAGACCGCCGTCGGTCCGGCGACACGAGAAATAGGGCGGCTCGGAAGCTTGAGAAAGACCAAGAGGCGAGAGAAAACTGAACATGGCGAGGAAGAAGGGGCGAGATCGGTTGAAATACACATATAGAGGGAGCTAGAAGGCCTCCAGTCACTAATACAATGGAGGATTTTTGGAGACCCGATTATACGAGGAAAGAATACTCGAAGCGATAGGCGACCTGGAGTTGGCCTTGAATAATTTTGAATTGAAACCGGCCACTTTGATTACAATGGTCAGACATCCCGGTTCTTGGTCATCCCACGAGAAAGATCAAACGAGCACTGGGAAGTTCTGAGGGATGGTAATATCTTTGTTAGGCGAATGGGATTGGGACCAGGAAGTTATAAGCATCTATTCCCATTCTCCTAAGAGTCTGACCCGACCACATGGTATGAATCATTACATATGATTCCTGCATTTGATACTTGGGAGGAGTTAGTTGAGGAGCACTGCTGAGGCGATTCTCCGGCCCCTGGCTCCACTAGGAAAGGAGAGAGATCATCGTGTTCAGCAAGGGAAGGATGAAAACTGTATGTAACTTTGCCGGGAAGATTGACAGTTCTTGAAGAGATGTCCCAATGCGGATAGAATCGAGCTCGAGATGGACATTGTATATCATGCCTATAGAATAATCTCATCGAGAATCATTAGTGCTTCATCTTTGTGGAGCATTCAAACGAAAAAAAAAGTCTTGAAAGAGAAGCCCGAAAGAGTGATTGAAGATACGCTGTCTTAACATAGAAAACTCTTACGAGTTTCAAGAGAGACCAGAGGAAAAGGGGGATCATGGTTGTGAGATGGCAAGGCCGTGGAGGCCGAAGTTGGATGCCAGCCTTCTGCACTGGGACCAGGTGTAGAAAAGAAGGCACACACGACTCACTGAAATAGGAGCAATTGAAGGGAGCTAATGAAGGGTCTTGTAGGCAGAAAATTTGTATGATCTGAAGGAGTTAATTATTTGGGTGAGCCAAGGGGCTTACCTTTCAAACCCAATCCTATTCCCGGCACATTATCCTCAGGCCTTTCTCGGAGACCATGTAGACTTCCTCCCCCGTACTTGGTGGAGGGCTTCTCAAGGCCCAGGTAGGGGCGAACCCTAAATCAAGGGTATCGGCCCGACCACGAGGTTCGAAGCGTGTGGCGGCCAATGAGAAATGAGCACGAGAAGCAGATATGTCGGAGGGTCGGAGGAGGAGCCCCATCTTTTGAGAGCAGAATCTTTGCCGGTTTATGGGGGATAATAAAAGGCTGTTGAACCTCAGTGAGCAGTTTGGAGAATTGAAATATTTGCCACCAATTCTCGAAATTTTGCAGAGTCTTACTGATGCATCCTTGAAGAACACGGAACCTGAGTAGGGAAGGCGGCCTAACCACGCAGAAGCCAGGAGGAAGAGATGCCTTCCCCAGTGACACGAGGAAGAGACGAGGGTACATGGTAATACTTGTTGAGTGGGAAGGAACAAGAAGAAAGAAAAGGTGGCAATGACAAAGAAGTAGCAAGACCCGGGGAAAGGCCTTGGAGAATGACAAGGGAGTAAGAAAAGAAGAACATCCAAGACAAAGCCTATGGAGTCCCATTTCCACAAAGGCTAGGAAATCGAATGGAGGGCTTGGTTACAGATTCTTGAAACTTTCGGAAAATTGGAGATGTTATCCCACTCCAGCGAGTGGTGACTCGGATGCCACTTTATGCGAAATTTAAAGAGGACATCTTGCCCGAACAAGAAAAAATAGTAGAAGGGGCAGTGAATCACGCCACTTGATCTAGTGTCAGGAAAGGAACTACCGGTAAAGATGAAGGACCAGGGAAGTTTCTACTGAATTCCTTGTATTGTTCAGAATGAGATTCATGACTCCCATGTGACTAGAATAGTATCAATCGATGCCTCTTTTACGTTGCCAAGAAATTAAGTTTGGGGGAGCTTATTCCCACATTTGTTACTACGAATATGTGAAACCCAGGATCGATGGTGAAAACACGAAGGGGGTCATTGAAGATGTGTTGGTCCTTTGTTGGGAAGTTTGTATTCCCGATGGAGCTTCATCATTACGGACATGGAAGAAGATTCACAAGTACCCCTACTATTGGGAAGCCATTCCTAGCCTATTTGGAGCAGCAATGATTGACATCAAAGGAGTTCTCATCTTAAGGGTTTGAAAAGCGCTGTGTTTAGCGGGGACAAGTATGAAAATATAAACGGGGAAAAGGAGAAGCTACAATGTAGGCGATTTGTCTCTATTTCCAACTGCGAAGTTAACAATGATTGTAACACTCCGAGTTTTATCAATGAAGCAGAGATGAATTCCACATTATCTTGAAGATGTCTATTACGAATTTCCATACAACGACTCTCATGCTATAAGCATTGTGTTGAGCTTGAAACAAAGCAGGAAGATATAATGGGGAGAGATAGTGAAAAAGGAAATTCATCGAGAACCAGTCTGAAGGTTTAGTTTGAAAAAGAGTTGCCATGTCACTTAAAGTATGCCTACTTAGAATTACGAAAAAAAGCCCGGTGATCATTTTAGCAAAATTAAGCGAGAATGAGGAACAAAGATTACGGGAATATTAAGGAAGCATAAGGAATCTCTAACACTTGGTCCATTGAAGAGGCGAGAAGGGGTATCAGTCCATCAATTTGCATGCATAAGATTATGCTAGAAGAGACTTCAAAACCACCTGTAGAACACCAGAGAAGGCTGAATCCAGTGATGAAGGAAGTAGTCAGGAAGGAGGTGCTCAAATTGTTAAATGCTGGTTTATCTATCTTTATATAGATGGAGTCCTTGGGTGACCAGTTCATGTGGTTTCTGAAAGGGGTTTGCTGTGATCGAAATGAAAGAAGTAATTGATTCCAACAAGAGCGTTGACAGAAGGGATGGAGGGTATGTATGATTCACGAGAGTTGAATACGACAACCCGAAAGGATCATTTTCCGCCCACCTTTCATTGTCAGGATGTTGGATAGGTTAGCGGGACACCCACGCCACATTTACGGATGAGTTTTCGGGACATAATGGGATTGCTATTGCGCAGAGGATGAGAGAGACCACGTTCACAGCCACTGCTTCCCTTATATGGTACCTTTGCATTGGAAGGATCTTAGTTTGGGTTATGTAATGCTCCGGCTACATTCAGTGCATGATGTCTATTCCAGATTTGGTCGAAGAAGTGATGGAAATTTTCATGGATGATTTTTTCTTTGTGTAGTTCCGGCTTTGATCAATGTTTAAATAATACAGAGCAGGTACTTCAAAGATGCGAGACAAGCGACTAATATTTGAATTGGGGAAAAATGCCATTTTATGGTAACGAGGAGGCCATATTGTTCTTTGGGCATAAAATTTAGCTCTTGGACTAGAGATGACCCAGGTCAAAGTATCCATCATTAAGACTCTTGCACCACACCACGAGTAAAGGGTAAAAAGAAGTTTCTTGGGGGCATCTTGGATTTTACGGGAGGTTCATCAAAGGAGCTTTTCTAAAATGCTTGAACCATATCTCGTGGAAAAGGATACGAGGTTCAATTTTGATGTCTCTCTTGCAAGAATGCTTTTGAAGAAATCAAAAATTAGATTGGTAGAGAATTTATAATGGCTGCACGGTGGAATCGGGGTTTGAAATAATGTGTGATGCAATTGATTTTGCTATGGGAGGCGTGTTGACGAAAGAAAGAGAAAACGAAGGGGCCATATACTATGCTAGTAAGACCTTCAATGAAGCACAAAGAGAGAACTACTCGACAACGCGAAGAAAGGAGATCTTGACCATAAATGTTGCTTGCGTGAAGAGTGAAATGACCACATCTTGGGATCCCATGTGGTAATTCACAACGATCAAGCGACCGATCAAATACTTGATGTCAAAGGAAGCCAAGCGAATTGATAAGGTGGGTCTTCTTGTTGCGGGAGTTTTTGATTTGAAATCAAAGATAAAGGGATGTGACATAATGTGATAGCTGATCACTTTAAAGTAGAAAGAAGCAGTGATGAAGAAGAAAATGGGTTAACAGAGGAGAACTTTGGATGAGCAATTATTTAAGGTTTGCCACAACCTCCATGGTATCTTTGGAATATTGTGAATTATCGGCTTGTGGAGTAATGCCTTGAATTTAGCTACCATGAAGAGAGGAAGAACTCGAGCTGGCGATAGATATTATATTTGGGATGACCTGCCCAGTGAGAGAGGAGGCGACGATAATAAGAAGATGTGTGCGAAGGTGAACAAGGCAACATTTTTAAATGAATCATGCATGCGTGTGGGTTTTCAGGAAGCAGAGCTGGAGTGCTCACGGGAAGTGGGGTTGACCTGGCCCACTCTCTTCGAGAGATTGTGCGAGTGGGTGAATATTGTGATCGATGCCAAGGGTTGGAAATATGTTGACAGGAATGAAATGCTAAAGGTATTATGGTGATACAAATTTTTTGATGTTTGGGGGTGTTTATGGGACCTTTCCCGCATCCATTTGGAAACACATACATACTACTAGCGGTGGTCACGTCTCCCAAATGGGTGGAAAGCGTTGGCAACGTCAAGGAATGATCTCTTATCCCGATTTTGAGTTTCTTGTAAGGAAATATTTGAGCGAGGTTTACGGGCTTACGTTATCCATTAGTGATGGGGAACCATTTGCAAATAAAATATTTTAAAAACTCATGAACAGGTATAGGATCAAGCATGACGCCAGGCTTATCCTATCATCCCAAACGATGGACAGCGTTTCAGCAGGAGATCAAAGAATAGCAGAAAGGCGTGACTCAGCGAGGAAGGGGATTAGTCTTCAAACTTGTTGATGCACTTTGGGCTACAGGCGCATACAAAACCCCCATTAGATATTACATACAGGAGTTGTTTTGGCAAACCATGTCATCTACCTCTTGAATTAGAACCGCAAGCAATGTGGGCATCAAGAGTTAAACTTTGATTTTAAAGGCTGCGAGGAAGAAAGATTGTAACTTAAGCTTATGCATTTGGAAGAACTAAGAAATGAAGCCTATGATATTATAAGATTTGCAAAGGCAGAACAAAAGAAATGGCATGATCAGAAAATCCGAGAAAGAGTTAGGGGAGCAGTGCTACTTTTAATTCTAGGCTGAAGTTGTTTCGGGTAAATTAAAATCAATGGGTGGACATACCACGAGTGGTATCCCAAATACTACATTTGGAGCGAGTAACATTAAAGTGTTGGCGGATGATGGGGAAGAATTCAAAGTCCAATGGGCGAAAGGTTAAAGCATTATCTCAAGGGGAAGAGGAAAGTGAAGAACTCAGTTTACGGAGGAGAAAAAGGAAAAGAAGGAACCTGACAATCGACTAAGGTTCGGAAGCGACGGTAGGTGGGGATGACCCATAGGAAATCTAAATTTCTAATTTTCTATTTGAATTTTGGATTAAGAATTTGTTTTGATTTATTAACAGTGTACGGGGACTTTGTTTTGGTTGATGTCAGTTACCGCATGTAGTATTCTGGGATTCAACGTGAAAAAATGCAGGAAGGAGGGAGGAAGCGATTCTTTGGATAACTAAGCGATACATTGAGGGAATACCGGGAAAAAGGGAAGCAATTATTTTTCTCCTATATAAATTACGTGGAAGTGAATTTAGTACATGTATGAATTCTAACATTGTAGAATTGATTCATTTGATGTTGAAGAGTTTAAAATATCTAAGGAATGAAAGACTCATGAACATTGAGAAACTTTTAAAATTTGAAGTACTTGAAACAGAGAACTTCCTTTAAAAGTGTCACGACATCATAACACTCATTTGAAATACTTGGTGTATCACAACGGGGATGGCTTATTCCTGAGGTTTAGAATATCGCGTGAAATATTTATGTCGCGACGTTGATGCCCGGTGACATTTGGCTAACACAATTTTAAATGACAGCATCTTGTTTCCCTGTGGCATTAAAGCCGCGACATGTGAAATTTGTGACTTGCCAAATGTTTGATTAGGCTTATAATGTTGATTCAATTGCAGCGATTGGTGGGCTTTTCCAACTTCCACTCCAATTTCAGAGCTTAGATCATTTCCTCTACCCTACGATTCCCAAGCCCTTAAAAACCACAGTTCCTGAAATACTTTAGAAACTTTCCGCCTTCTTCTCAAATGTTGAATCCCTGGGAGCCGACCACACTAACAGAAAGGTGGGGAGAAAAACAATTGCAGCCGCGGAAAACCAGCAGAAGAAGCCAAGATGAAAGGAATGTATATGCAACAGGCTTATGAAGGTTAACGGGTTCTGAAGGAAACACTAAGAAGCGAGAGAAAGTAGAAGAGAGGAAATGTCGAAGAATTTTGTGTCGAGGAAAAAACTGCTATTTGGAGAAGAAGCGTGCGCCGGAAAAGGGTTTGTAGCAGAAAGGCAGATTTCAAAACCCTATGCTATGAAAAGAAATGATTGAAAAAAGGGTTGAAACTCTGCTTGTCGAAAAGGCAGGATATGCAGCAATAGTAAGGGAGTTTTACTCGAATGCGGCAGTGAGGCGGGAAGGGCAATCTGAGTCGTCGAGGAGAATGTGGGTGCGTATGGAGCTTGCAGAGCCATTAAAGTCTATGGAATGGCGGGACACAAACATGGACGAAATTCAAAAGCTCATAGAAAACGGTGTTGAAGAAGATTGCGGGGAAAAACTCGCGGCGGGAAGGGCGAGATGCGAGGGCGAGAAAGGAGGACGAAAACCACACGAACAGGGAAGCCTGGTAGGGAGGCGAGGTATGGTTTTTATTTCTTAGCCTCTGTTTTGGTTCAACGGACCCACCCGAGCACGGTGAGAGAACGAGGAAGGCTGTGATGTTATGCACGCCGATACGAAAGTGCAGAATCGACATGGGGACAATAATAGAAAATTCGATAATGAGGTACCCACGAAGGAAGCGAGAAGAGGATTAGTCCCTCGCTGACAACGGTTACAATCTTATGCTTGAGGGAGTACGGAGTTAGAGGAGTGGGGAAGCGAAGAAGAGTTCTCGACATCACCACTCTTGTGGCGGGAGTGAGTAAAGGACCTAGAAACCAGAAGAAAAAGGGGGTATTGATTAAAACAGGAGAAGAAGCTTCCTTGTGAGAAGAAGAAAGTGAACACGACTCCTCGGATAGTCATAATTTCACCATTTGCGGGACAACTACTTGAGCAAGAGATGTGAACTTGGGTGGATTTCTCCTTCCCTTTGTAATTCTCCCTCCATTACAAGGTAGAGGTAGTCGAGAAACGGGGAGGGAGTTGCAAGGGGACACAAGAGAGCTGAGAGAGCTGATTATGGAAATGCTCCTCTCCATTGCAAAATAAGATGGAAGCAAAGGGAAAAAGAGTGGAGGTTCTGACAAGAGTTCGGGGAAGAAGTTTATGAAAAAGAATTAAAAGAAGAGATCAAAGAATGGGAAGAATTGCGAGAGAAAGAAGAAAGGTTTGAATCAGGCTACTTGAGAGAAGAGAAGAAAAGTTAATCGAATTTCAAAGAAGAGAACAAGAAGAGACGACCGAAGAAGAGAGAACAGAAAGGGATATTTAAGCAGCAAGGGGAAGATTTCAAGAAGGAAATGGAGGAAAGAGATAGCAAACTTCTGCGGAAACTCAAGGCGATTCATGAGACATACATAACAATGTCGATTTAGGCGTGATTCCGGCTCTTAACCATCATGAAGGAGAAAGAAGAAAAACATGCAACTAAATGGGACGATCAGATCAAGGGATCCCAAATTCTATACAAGTCTATATGAAGGGATTTCGAAAAGAAGCTGGATGACAGGGACAAGAATCAAAGGGGCCGGCTGCAGGGCGGGTAAGTGGTTGGAAAACCTGGATCGATCAACTGTTCATTCTCGAAATTTACGGAAATAATGACGGAGATGGAAAATACAATGAATGGCAGGGAAGAAGCAAGACCAATTGAATGAGAAGGTGGACTACTCGATCAAATCTTCATTGATGGCCCAGGAAGCAAGAAAGGAAAGAATGGAAGCCAAATTTCCCCCATTCCCAGCTCATTTAGATACCCTTGACCTGGATCCCCCAAATATCTACTCCAGCAAACAAAAGAAAAAAAAAGATCATTCCCTAAGTTGCCAACAACCTTTCTCCCTTTCTCACTCTATACGTGTTCATCGTTGCAAAAAGAATCGAAATAAATGAAATTTAAATTGAATTGTTTGGTGCTACTTTGCATTTTGATTGTTCAATGTTATGTTACTTGTGGTTGGACCAAGTTAGGAAATCAAGAAGTAGAGGAAATAATGGATTCCCGAGAATAAAGCTAGCGGGAAGGGACATTATCTTAATTGAATAAAGCGATTAAGTAGGAAATAGTGAAATGAGAAAAATTCGAATAAGGACAAATATCTAATTTAATTGCCCGAATAGTACTTATATTATTTATTGTGGCCCAGGGTCCAGTTTAGAGGAAGGTAATACAACAGGATGGAGCAAGTAGTATTTGAGTTTGTGGTATGAGCAATTAAGTCGAGACACATTGAATATCAGTAGCAACTGCTCATAAATAAAAATGAATTGAATGCTCCTTATAGTTAGTCACGGTGATGGGAGAATCAGTTAAATTTGTTAGATTATTGATTAGTGAAATCCTAGGTGATTCGGTGACAAAGAGAGATGATACAGGCCATTCTTGGATAGTTTGAGCCATTCTAGCCATCCACTATTCATAGGCATATCACAGTGATTCAGAAATTGAGCGATAAGCTATTTTTAAAAATAGATGGCAAACGACTCTGTCTTAGAACATCAATCGCCATTAAGAACCTCTGATCACCCGGTAATTCAAGAGGAAGAAAGCGAATGAAAGTTTGGGGAGTTTATATTTGAGGAACTCAAAGAATGATAAGAAAAGGCAAGGGCTTGAGAAAGAATGGCAGAAAGAAGGCTTATAGGGGATAAGTTTTATCTTGTGGCTAACTCTCTTGAGCAAATTAAGTTCTTAGGGGGTGTTTCAACACCTAGTACCCTAATGCCATGGTATGGGAGTTACTAGCAAAGTTAGCTAAGAGTGTTAGAAAGCACAAAAAGTTAAAACATTGCACTATCCCTTGAGTATTAGCAAACTAAGGAAATTCCTCTCGGTGAAATTATAAGGAAGTCAAAAAATAGGGGAATCGAGTTAAAAGCAGAAGAAATCAAAGAGATATCCCAAACATGAGTTTAGGGGGAGTTTACTAGAGAAACTATAAGAAAGAAGGGGAAGAAGAGAAGAATGTTAGGGGTGATCTTAACCTAAAAATTTCTTCCATCCTACCCATTACCCAAGCCTCACAATATAACCAGACGATTGATGCGGAAGTGAATTCACCTACATTAGTGGAGATCAATATGAAAAACAAGCCTATAGATTTGGAAGAAAGGAAACATTCGAAATTGTGCAGAAGAACTTTAGGGAGTTAAATGACTCGGCCATCGGTGAAAGGAATTTAATTCATTATTCAACAGGATCCAATAGGTATATTGTTTGTAAAACAAACTCAACATGATAGTTTATAACATAAAGTAGAGACCAACGAGCTGGACTTGAAGTTAAATGTATAGAAAATTTTGCATACCTTGCATTGCAATTGAATTGAATACCAATGTAAAAACAAAGCGAAATATTTTTGTTTGAGGACAAACAATTCTTTCTTTTCTGTGAGGACAAGCAAAATTTTTAAGTTTGAAGAGTTTGATGAGCTTAAAAGTCATCTCTTTTTAGTCCATTTTTACGTTTGATTTTCGATTAAAATTGAATATTTAATATCTGAGAATTATGGAAAAACTCACCAATTTTGTCATTAGCGGAAGGAAGCGAAAGATGAAAAATGCGTGTAAGTGGATAAAAATACGATCGATAGTAGGCGAAATAAAAGCAATTGGCCCGAACTATTGATGCGATCTTGAGTCTACGGTCAGTTTGGAGGTCGCGACATCGAGGGGAAGATTAAAGGGGCTGATGCAGTGTGACGGGGGATCCACGGTGTGAAGCGGTGAGAAGAAGCGAATTAAAGAGTAATGTCATGACGAAGTGAAGTCGCGACATCATCGCGGTCGCAACTTCCGACATCCAGAAGTGATGTCGCGACAGAAAACGATATGCGCGACGCAATGCGACGGTGATCGTGAGAATTATGGATGAAATCGGGAGCATCCTGAGAGAACATCGAGAAGGCTTCAAGCCGTGAGTTGATGTCGCAGCGTAAGCACCCATTCGCGGCCCGATTAATTTGCTGATCTTCGGCGACAAGAAGGCGATGTCGGCGACACCGCGACAAGCGTTAGAAGAGTCTGAGAGAATTTAGGCGATGTCCGACATCGAACACTCGTTCAAGTGCGGTATAAAGAGAGAAATCAGCGGCCGAGAAAGCGAAGTCGACATCAGCGTCATGCGAAGCGAGGCAAAGAAGCTCGACTCAGCCGCCGGGACATCGAAATGACCATTCTGAGCTGGAGTAACGAGTGTCGCGACATGGTATAGAATATCGCGACATATGGGGCTAATATGACAAAGAAGCTGAAATCAGCGACATGGCTTGATGTTGGGCACGGTACTTTGAAATCACAAGCAGGTCACGTGGGTTTAGGGCCCAAAGGCGAAACCACAAATGAAAGCTACCCGGATGAAAGAAAAGCGCATGAAGTCGCAGGCTGCCCATCGAAAGGAGAATCTGGTGCTTTGAAGCTTCCTATTTTTTCTTTTCTTTTTCTTTTTCTTTTGATCATTTGAAACCGAGATTGTTTCTCGTATTTTTCTTTTTCTTTTCGCGTTTGCTTTGTTTGGATAAGAATATTTATCGTTGGCGGGTGAATGCTGAAATCAATTTCTTTTCAAATTCTTACTGCAGGCATTATGGAATTTGAGACAAGTGCAGTCGATTGTTCTAGTTTCAGTGCCGATCGTTCTATTGATCGGTGGAATTGATGTAGTCTGCGTGGTCGATAATCAGGAACTTCGGCCTCCATTAAGAGAACGTTTTTAGTTAGAGGTGATCTTCGCGTGTACCGGAGTATCTTGTTCATTTCGGTTTGCAATTTACTTGATTATTGGTTTATGATTTTGGTTGAATATCAGTTCTATACGATTAAGAATTGCGTCATTACGATTTCAAGGAAGTCCTCACGATGACGGGAAGACAATCTGAGGAAGTAGCATTATAGTTCTTTGAAAGATATACTAACTGCTTATTAGGGATCGGATTAGCTTCTTGAGTTCATAGATAAATCCTCTTCTACTTGAAGTCAAGAGCGAGTTGAGCGACTTATCTATTTAAACAAGCGAGAGATTTCACCTCAGACCGGATGAGTGAGGCCAATCTAAAATGTGCGTTTGAGGATCTCTAATGAGAAGGTTGATCTATTCTAATTTCGGGAAGAGTAATTTGGGAGTTCCCTTCTACGTCCTTGCTTGTAGATAACTTGGGAGCTAAGGTGTGCAGTCCAGCAAAATGGGTATGAAATTATTGCAAAAGAAAAATACCGGATTAAGAGGAAGTTCTTAAAGTAGTTATCTCAATCCACAGTAATTCGAGAGAATCGAGGAAGAATAGAGATAACGAAATATGGAGTGTGGAGAGATCATTTACCTTACCATTACCTTGGGCCAGTTTTGAACTTGAGATAATCAAAAATTCAATCAATATTCACTACGAGAATTGATGGATTCACTACAATTTGTTTCTCTTGATGTGTCTCTTTTTATGATAATTGTTTTCAGTATTCATTTCTTGTTTATATAGAACTTAAGTTTTACTATTCATTTTATTTGAGTTTATTCTAATTTTCATTTTCTTGAGATTGTTCTGACTTTTACGGCGAACACCGTTATCAGCTGATGGTCGAATAGGTATGAAGGTTTGGTAAGTCGAGGGGTAATTGATTTAAAATTCTTGCGAGATCTACGTGGGATCGATATCTGGACTTAAATCCATTTTATTGTATCAGACATTGCATGAGAATATCGGACAAAACCAGAGTTTTGGAGCACATGGTTATTTTAAAGAGATTGAGTGGGTTATATAGTGTAAGGATGAACAAAGTTTTGATACTGTTGCTGGGGATTAGACAATAGTCCTTTGGTAATAGTGTCATAAATTTTTATATGTGTTCATTGGTCTGTCAACAGTTAGCATATTTACTTGGTTTTATATGTTGATGACATATTGCTTGCCACCAATGATATAGGCATGTTGCATGAAACCAAGAGATTTCAATTAAAGAAATTTGAGATGAAAGATCTTGTTGATACTTCTTTTGTGTTAGGTATACAGATACACCGGGATCTATCTCGAGGAATACTTGGTTTATCACAAAAGAGCTATATTGAGAAAATTCTTAAAAGTTTTGGCATGCATGGTGCAAACCGGTGGCACCCACAATGGCTAAGGGAGACAAATTTAGTCTCGGTCAATGCCCCGAGAATAATTTTGAGTGCCGGGAGATGCAACCGAGATTCCTTATGCGTTAGCAATAAGTCGATGTATGTAAGTATGTAACAGCGTCAGTTCGTGCATACATTATTGGCATGTTGGGCAGATATTTAAGCAATCCTAGAAAGGATCATTGGATAGCAGCGGCGTGTCATAAAAAATTGCCCTACGAGAGAACAAAAGAACTACATGCTCTGCATATCGAAGAAGTCGGATCGGTTGAGATCATTGGATATTCGACTCCAGATTTTTCTTTGGATCTTAGAGATATGAAATCTACTTCATGCTATATCTACTTCCTTGCTGGAGGTGCTATATCTGGGAAGAGTGTTAAGCAGTCTATTGTAGCTTCTTCACATGCCATAAGCGGTGAGTTTGTGGCACTTGTTATGAGGCATCCAATCATGGAATATGGTTGTGAAATTTTATCACGGGGCTACGTATTATGGATGGCATTGAAAGACCACTTAAGTTATTTTGTGACAATAAATCAGTAGTACTATATTCCAACAACAACAGGAGTTCGACAAAGTCTAAATTTATAGACATCAAATTCCTAGTTGTCAAAGAAAGGGTTCAGAGTGGACTTACTCATCTATGACACATTGGGACCAAACTCCATGATTGCGAGATCCTTGACTAAGGGATTACCACCCAAGGGTCTTTCATGAGCACCTGCTTGCTCGTATGGGTGTCATTTCTCTTCAAGATGTGTCGTTTTAGTGGGGAGTTTGTATTTTTTAGATGCTTTTAGATACTTTTTGTTATGGATATTATGGATTTTAGGTTGACTTCTTTGCATTAAAGTGATACAGTTTTTCATCCACTTTGATTTTGTATGGTTTGATCTCCTTGCAAAGGTTTAAGGAGGACCAGTTGGAAATAGGCATGTTGAGATCACATTGCATGAAATTTCCATGCTACATATCCACACTTGATCTTTGTCATTAGTTACATTGATATATATGTGATCATTAATAGGTCTAATTCTGAAATATATAACTTGGCTTGATCGCTTGATTTCTATTAGTGTGGTTAATGGACGAATTGTTAATATTATATAAAGTTTTTGATAAGCAAAACTCTTGATCTCATAAAGTATAATTCACGTTTATATAAAGTTACATATATAGCCCAGTGAGAATTGTTGGAGTAAATCGAATATATGGGCTGATATATTAATAAATGTGAATTATGACTATCAAATAAAGTTAGGCCTTAATTAAAGTGAATTGTTTATGGATTTTGGGACCTTAATTAATATATTATAAAGTGTGGGCATGAATGTGTAGAGACAAGTGTAATTTCTATTATTTATGATAGGTTAAAATAGAAATTACGAACAATCGTATTGTTCATATACGAGACACAATTAGGTTTATAAATGTAAGGTCCTCAGTCCTGGAATACCAGTGGAGTTTTCTTTCTTGATTTCCATTGTCGGAGAGAAATAAATGGAAAGAGAAAACTAGCGTAGATGCGGAAGATCATAAGACTCGAGATTGGTTGATCCCAGGAAGATCATAAGGCCTCATACTCAGATTCAGATCTGGAAGATTATAAAGTTTCAGACTCAGATTCAAATATTTCAATATTTTGTTATGGATTCAGGTACGCTTCCACAAATCCTGTATTTTGATTATTGATGATTCAATATGAATGTTCCTATTTGTGTGATGATGGTTTTCACATAATTCTTTTTTTTTTTTTTTTAAATCTCTCATCCAAGGCTTCTCTGGAACGCACATCGCATACACGACTACGCCACTCACTGTCTGAAAATATGTCCCATACCCACTTTTGAGTTCAAAAGCCCTTGGTTTGTCACCACCACCAAGTTTCTCATCACCAGTGATCCTGCCAATGTCCACTACATGTTGAGCAAGAACTTCTCTAACTTCCACAAGGGGTCCAGCTTCAATAAGATCTTAGGTGATATTCTTGGAGATCACATTTTCAATTCTGATCAATCGAATTCATGGGCTACCCAAAGGAGGTTGATTCATTCAGTCATCAAAAATGGCCAGTTCCAGCTGTTCTTTGAGAAGACCATCCAGGAAAAGGTGGAGAAAGGGCTCATTCCAATGATTCGATCCTTAAGCATGTCTCCATGTTGGGAATGGAGGTGGATTTGAAGGATTTATTCAGTCGGTTCACCTTTGATAATATCTGCATATTGATTCTAGGAATGGATCCTGGCATTCTTTCGATTGAATTTCGTGAAGAATCTTATGCAACAACGTTTGATGAGGTAGAGGAGGCCATATTTTATAGGAAATCTATCGTAGGTTGCAGAAATGGCTTCAGTGGGAAATGAGAAGAAGATCAGTAGAGGGGTCAAGGTTGTTGAACATTTTATATTCCAGTGTATCTCCTTAAGGCAAGAAAGACTAAGGGAGACAAGGAAGGGATGAGCTTCGATTTTTTAACAGCTTATTTGGAAAATGATCATGCTGATCATCATGAACTGAGTACCGTTGGGCTTGAAATTTCTGACAAGTTTATAAGAGACACAACAATCAATCTCTTGTCTGCAGGGAAGGACACAGTAAGCGCAACTTTAAGTTGGTTTTTCTGGCTCATTGTCACACACCCACTAATAGAAAACAAGATTTGGGAAGAGATCAAAGCAAATTTTAGGGAGAAAGATGACAAGATCTGGTGGATTTTCAGTGCACAAGAATTAAGGAAATTGGTTTACCTCCATGGAACCTTATGTGAGACACTACGGTTGTTCCCACCAGTACTTTTTGAGCACAGAGCTCCCATTAAAGTTGACATCCTTCCAAGCGGCCACAAAATTGATCCAAATACAGAAGTGATGTTCTTTCTATATGAAATGGGGAGGATGGAAGACATATGGGGGCCAAATTGCTTAGAATTCAAGCCGGAGAGGTGGATTTCAGAGGGAGGAGGAATTGTATGTGTTCCATCCACAAATTCATAGCATTCAATGCAGGACCAAGAAGCTACTTGGGAAAGGAGATGACATTCATCCAAATGAAGATAGTTGCAATTGCCATTATTAGTAACTATCACATTCAAATGGTGGAAGGCCATCCTGTGTCCCCAAGTACCTCTGTGATACTTCAAATGAGTCATGGCTTGAAGGTTAAAGTCAGCAAGAGATGAGTCTGATAAGAAGACTTAAGTTTACTCAAGGAGGTGAGAATATGAGTAATTAAGATTGGCACTTTGCCCAATAATCTGATTCATATATATGTATTATTTATATTATAATGGCTTTGTGTTTATAAATAAATAAATGCCAGCCGATAAATTTGTCCAGAGGGTATGTTTTGGCCTTCACTTAATCAATTGATAAGGCAGGCTTCTTTATCTGTGTGCGTGTTAGAAAATAATAGCGAGATAAAACAAGAAGAGGAAATCTGAACACCAAAGTTTCACGTGGAAAAACCCAATCGGGAAAAACCACTATCAGGGCTATAAATCCTTATATCAGCGATGGTACAAAGGGAGGAATTGAAGGGGAGAGAAAAGAGTATGAGATTACAATGATCTCATGTATATAGTCAGCCTTGAAACACAACTCCTCTCAATTTTTGTATAAAATCCTTGCGAGGCATAAACATAAGGCGGAGTGAGGGACCCGAACAACGCGCCGAAGCTTGTCGGTAGCGGCTTGACTTGGCAGGGACGAGGAAGCAGGCCCTAACACAATAAACAGCGGCGCGGGGTGCTTGTTGGGCAAGTCGAGAAAGTGTCGTCTTGTATGTCCCTTGGTTTGGCCAGGGGCCCAAAGGCCCTTTGTTTCTAGACTATCCTTTTCTTCCTTTATCTTTTCGATTCAAAAATTTGGGTCACCAACACTAACAATCTCCACCTAGATGTGAATTCCACAAAGGGAACTAAATCCCAAAAAACAATCTCCGATAAGAAACAACAAACCTCTACTAAAAGTCCCAAAGGGCTAAACTCAACAGCGAGTACCAACTAAGTCTAGGCAATGCTCAAACTTGGTAATTGAAAGTGTCTTGGTCATCATATCAGTAGGATCATTACAAGAAATAGGACTTTAGGTCACGGTCACCAACTGTCACCAAATCAATGAACTCCGTGACTAAAACTTATTGTTGCGATTTTATGAAACTGTGACCAAGCGTCATAATAGTAGGCACATGCAAAGGTTTTAGTCGACTTCTTACATGATTGGCGACCATATAGTCCACGTCCTGATCATAACAAAAGCAGGCGACAAAAATAGACGATTAACTCAAAGAAGGACCTTTTTAGTCCACTGACCGACATGAAGGCAGAGGCTAAAAGGGGCCTGGATTAGCCACAATTTCATCCTAACCATACTGGCTAAATGTTGTTGGAGGCTTTTTAGTCACGCTAGCATGATCAAGTGGCTAAAAGAGATACTGGCACGGTTTATCATCTTAAGTATAAACTCTAAAGGTCATTTTAAGTAATCATTCTTGTTTTTTAGTCCGATTTTGCTTGGCTAGTGACTAAAAATTATTACATTTAAACAATTAGTCTTTTATAGATTTTCATTTTCCAAACCTGTAATAAACAATTAATCTTTTAAACCTGTGTATGTAATCAAGCAACTTAACAATTCTGAAATTCAAAAATTAAAATAGTACAATATATCATAATAAATTATCCCAAGCTATATAGTTAAAAACTAACATACTATGACAAAGAACAATAAAAGAGATACAAATTTAGTTTTACATTTTATCATATAATGTACTAACTCAACTAACCAACCATCACATATTAGTCATAAAAAGTCCAAAAAATGAGGAGAATGTATCATATAAAATTTAGTATAATGTAAGTCTACTACTGTCTTTGTTGAAATTGTTGCATCATTTGCATCATCTATTCTTTAAGTTGTGCTTGCACTCTTTGCATTTTCATAATTTTTTCATTAAACTCTTTTTTCACTTCTTGTGTCTTCATTTGAACTTTTACCAACTTCTCTTCAAATCCTTCAGTTGTTGTTGTAAACTTTTGTTTTGCAACTCTTAGCATTTCTTGGGCATTTTCAAGTTCTGTTGATAAAGTAGATCTTGATTGCCCCGTACTACTGCTACCAAAGACTAAGGCAGGAGTAACACCAAATCCATAGCCTCGAACACGTCCATGCCTCTCTTGACCCATCACTTGGGCATGTATGTCATCTCTGAGATGGATGCTGGAGTGATGTAGTAGAAGCTGATAGCGTGAAGAAGAAGACATCCTTGAGGTTGGGATGAAATAGCCCCTTTCCAATTGATTTTGAAGCATTCTGAAAAACTCAAAAAATAGATACCATTGAACTTATAAATAATTTAGTATGTAGCTATGATTGAAATACAAGTATATAAAATTTAGATTCTTGTTTCATGATGCCTTGGAAACGTCACATCAACGGTGTCCCATCTTTTTTTGTATGTGTTAAGGCAAACATCTCAACTCCATTAGGCTCAGTTCGATCGTCCATTTTTTGTGCCTATTCTTACAAGTAAAACAATTAAGTTATTTTTTTATGAATTATTGATGTACAGGAAAATCTTATTAATAATAAATTTTCTACCAGTTCATGTCGGATTTGAGCATAACTTTTTGATCCCGATGTATGCTTTATGATTTGCTTTGCTCTATTAGCTTTGTTTTTTTTTTTTTTTTTCAGAGATATCCTATATTAATTAAAAAAATAGCATATCACCTTCTAGCTACTAGAAACATAATAAAAGTTACTATAAATGAAGTATTAAATTAGATATAACTAATAAATATAGATCTTATTTGAAGAGTAGTATGAAAAGGATACTATATGAAAAAAAATACGTATATTTCACCTTTAGGCTTGGTGTGCCTAAGTTAATGAGCCACCTCCATTCATCATCTGATAAATGTGGCGGTTTGTGGCGTAATCACCCTTCATTTGTATTATAAGGGTCATAATACTTGACCTTCATTTTATTTCTATAACTTCTGAACATATTTCCATAATATTGAATAATGTAGCTCTTGCATGTTTCATCCATTTCATATTTCTCCTATATTTCATGAAAAAGTCGTAAGGAGTTTCATTTTTAAGCAATAACATTACAATTTAGATGAATAGTAATTGACATACTAATATTAGGCTTAAAACATTTCCTTTACATCTTACTAAGTGATGCCAATCTTGAACCCAGATTGGGCTGTTAATCATTCGAGATCGTACCAGTGTATCCCGATAACTAAATCTTCGATGTTGTCATGATAAACAACCCTGGCCTTTTGTATTAGAAGCGTGTTGATTTTTTCGTAGGTTTCATGCTGGCAGTAAATCAAGATTACAGCGTTAGCGGTCTGCGTGTTCTTTTGTTGAAGAACCTTCTAAAATATGTAAATTATAAGAAACATAATTTATTCTCTTATATAAAATTAAATAATTGATTTTCATTATTTGAGAAATTAAACAAATGTAAACACAAATATCATAAGTAAAGCTAAACATAATTATCTTAAACATATTAGTAGTGGAAGTATCTAAAAAACCAAAAGCACGGGTAGTAAGTAGATTATAGTGAACATAGCTGTATCATTCTCATTATGGGTGATTGTCGAATCATCCTGGAACCAAGTATCACTCTTCCTCTGATGAGACATTTCCTATATAATAAAGTAATTTATAAAATGAAATATAAATAAGTTACATAAATAACATGACAAGAATTGGGTTTGTGTCTCTTGCACTTGCAAAGCTAGATACCTTTGTAGTTACACTAACTCCACTATTTTGAGTCTTTTCCCCTTTTTCTCGTTCCTTTGTGTGGAATTTGAACCCATTAATGATGTATCCTTTATAACATGTAACCGATGTACTTGGTCCACGAGACAGTGATAGTATGTGTTTAGAAACGGCACCTCCATGTCGCATTTGTATATCCTATCGATTCAAATATAAGATTATAAACATACATGTTTATTAGATAATATGAAAATGTATATAGCTAAATGTACTCTACCTGTTCAAACCAACTAATTCTTTTGTTTGAATCAAATCTATCGTGCACGAGGAGAATACGAGACATGGACATATAGATTGTTTGTGCTCTTTGAAAAATAAAGATTTGGAATTATGATACTGATAAAGACCAAAATTACATTTTTGCATGAGAATTGAAAGAAAGTTTTATTCAAACATTCGTCTTACTTAATGAATGGCGTCACTTCCTCACAATTACTTAGCACATATAAATGTGCTTGAGACCACTCTTCTGTTTTAAGAACACGAGATGTTGTTTTCTGTGCATAAAGTCCCATGCCTTAACCCTTCATTTGTTATATTTATTTTCAATGACATGAAGAATTCCTTTCTTCACGATCATGTTTTTTGTTTCAACACCATGCAAAATATCACTTGAAAAAAGGTTTAGTACATTCTTACGCTATGTACCCTACGCAATGGGAACATTCTAGACGACTCTTATTACGCACATAAGACTTTAATGTGGGTAAATACCTGTCAATCCATAACAAAATAGATTTGTTTCATGAATTAGATAAAACCTAATATATATATATATACCGCTCAATAGGATACATTCATCGATATTGCACTGGTCTAGCGACCTTTGCCTCATTTGCAAGATGCATAGGTAAATGTACCATAAAATCAAAAAATGATGAAGGAAATATTCTTTCAAATTTGCAAAGTGTGACTATTATGTCATTATGAAGGTGCTCTAATTGATAAGTCTTTAACACTTTAGAACACAATTGTTTGAAGAAACTACATAATTCAACTATAGCAGCATAAACATTCTTATGTAGAACCCCACAAATCGCAAGGGGAAGGAGTTGTTGCATGAGAACATGATAATCATGAGACTTTAATACAAAAATCTTTCGTTCATTCACTTGTATGCACCGAGAGATGTTAGAAGCATAACCATTTGGAACCTTCACTTCTTTAAAAAATTTACATAATTCATTTTTTTTTATTTGAAGTTAGTGAATAGCATACAACATGCAATATAACCCTATTTCCTCTTTCTATAGGGTGAAGTTGATCTCTAATACCCATAGCTTGCAAGTCAAGATGACTATTCATTTTGTCCTTCGATTTACCATCAATACTAAACAAGGTGCTAACTATACTATCGCATATATTCTATCGCATATATTCTTTTCAATATGCATTACATCCAAATTGTGACACAAAATAAGGGTTTTCCAATATGGCAATTGGAAAAAAATGCTTTTCTTTTTCCAGTTGTGCTCAAGTTTAGCATGTTCTTTTTTTCTTTTTGCCAACATCTTGTTTTTCAATGCATTTCCTAAAATAATATGTTCTATTCCATGTATTTGATGTAGAACATCTTCCGTAGACAATTGTTTGGGTGTTGCTCTATATACTTCATTTCCATCAAATGACCTTTTATCACATCGAAATCTATGATCGGTTGGTAAAAATTGACAATGACCCATGTAACACCATTTCTGCTTGTTTTGTAATCGATATGACAAACAATCCTTATTACAAATAGGACAAGCAAATTTCCCTTTAGTACTCCAACCAGAAAGATTTGCATATGCAGAAAAATCATTGATGTTCCATAATATAACTACACACATACAAAAATTTTGTTTTGTTGAAGCATCATATGTTTCAGCTCCAACCTCCCATAACTCATTCAACCCATCTATTAATGGTTGTAAGTATATATCAATGTCATTCTAGGTGCAGTTGGACCAGGAATAAAATGTTTAATATGAAGAATGTTTGTTTCATACACATCCAAGGTAGTAAGTTATATGGAATAAGAACCAAGGGCCACATGTGTGGCAAATTGACATATTTCAAAAAATTAGAACTTTCATCACTTCATGAGCCTAACATTTCGAGGTTCTTGTGCTGGAAATGAAGGGTGTACCTTATAATTTTCAAGCTAAAGAGTCTCTGGATGCCTGTCAATCTCACCTCTCATGCAACCATCAACATGCCATTTCATGTGAGAAGCATATATTGATGACATATATAACCTTTACGAAGTCTTGGTTTTAGTGGAAAATACCACAATACCTTAGCAAATTTTCTTTTTCTTTGATGACTGAGTAACTTCTTCTGTAGGATGAACATCACTTGACTTCCATCTAGATACACCACACACATTACACTCATTTGCATTTGCATGTTCTTTTGCGTACAACATACAATCGGAGGGGCGAGACATCAATCTGTAAAGCGAAGCCAAGCTCACGGAGCACTTTTTGTTTCGTAATAATTGGCAGCAATGTCTCACCCTGAGAAGAGCCTCCGCCCGACAATTCAAGTAACATTGTAAATGACTTATTGCTCCATCCATTAAGACGCTTCATATGAAATAGTCTTATGATAAAAGACAACTTTGTAAAATTTTTACACCTTGGATATAATTCATTCTCAGCTTCCCTTAACAAATTATAAAATTTGTTTGCATTCTCATTCGGTACCTATTTAAACTCCTCATGAACATGTGGACTTCTTTCAGATTCCTCATTTGGCATTGACATTCCGAATGCATCATTTAACATTTATTCCATCTTATCATGCATATCAAACTCATTAGTGTCACTATTGACAGTATTTGTAGGTTTATAAAACTCATATTCCCCATGCATCAACCATCGCACATAATTTCTAGATATCTCATTGTCTAACAAATGGTCATACATAGTTTTTCGCTTTTGCTATATATAATTATTCAACGAATGCAAGGACATGGGAGCATTCCTTTTCCCGACGCATTATTAAAGGCAAGAAATCCCAAGCTGTGAACTCATATCTCTCATATTCATTACTACTCTTGACTTTTGCATCTAACTCTCCTTATATATTGGCATTTTTTCACTACCATTATCTGCAAATTAAATCATTCAATCACATAACAATGAATCTTCCTATCAACTTGTAATGAATGGATATGTTTTGTATCATCTCAAACTCCTATACCAGGTAGTGGTTCCTATCCCATTTAAAAATACATAATTCCTATGAATCAATCACTAACATGCTTAGTTTCCTTTTTGAGGGAAATTTAATGTGACATTTCCCTACAATTCTCAGAAATTTTGAAATGAAAAGTAAAGTATAAACATATTATTAGTTAGCTTAACTAGCTACTAACAATATCTCACCTTGTCCAAATATGCACCAGAGAGCGAAGTGCGTGAAATTTATCAAAATGATAAAGGCATAAAGCGTGTGATTTCATAGATGTTATGATTTCTAAGCGTAACGGACAATTGACATCATTTTGTAGACAATTTCACCAATCATATGCAAAAACATTTAAGTTGAAAACTTGAGTATGACCAAAATAAATAATCATATCCATAATTTTTCAGCTTATATGTTTTCGGTATATGACCAAAGAGACAATTGTCATACAAGGATACTTGAGCAAGATTTCTAGGGTTTATTAAATTGAGAATAAGTGAATGATATAAATGAATGACAAACAATATTAGAAAGAATTACATAAAAACACACCATGAGAATAAATATCCAAAAATGTATACAAAGAAATTACTAACATGTAAGGACTTATAATGCATCATATACTTAGCACAGTAAATAGTACTTTTCTAGCATTTTGAAGCATAAATCACATATCTTTATAACTTTTTAAATGTGAGGAAAAACAATTCCATAGGAGGACAAATGATCTAGTATATAACAGGGTTGATGAGAACACAACCCCACAAGTAATCAGACAGGTAGTAGACCAAAAAATGGGGATGACCAAATCAGTCTAGCCTTATAGCTTAAATTAAATAAGGTCTTTAAAACAATACCAAATTTGATCTTATTATCCAATATCTAAAACAGTTTTGAACTAGAGAAAAAATTGATTCTTAGTAATTTCTATCAATTACCCAAATCCTTAGGTCTCAAACGGATCCTAACTGTTTTGAACCAAACGGACCCTAGCAATTGCCCCAATTTCTACCAAATCCTAACAAAAACAATTTTGAACTAGAGCCAAAACTAATTCTTAGCAATTTCTAGCAAATTCCTAAATGCTTAGGTTAGGTCCCAAACGGACCTTAACTATTTTGAACCAAACGGGTCCTAGCAATTGCCCCAATTTCTACCAAATCCTAACAAATGGAGTTTGAACTAAGGCCAAAGCTGAGTTCTTAACATAAGTACTCTAGCAATTGCGAAATCATAGGATTGGGTCCCAAACGGACCGCAGTGCAATTTCTACCAAATCTAACAAGCAGAGTTTTGAACTAGAGC
Source organism: Tetrastigma voinierianum (assembly GCA_016808115.1). NCBI lineage: Eukaryota > Viridiplantae > Streptophyta > Magnoliopsida > Vitales > Vitaceae > Tetrastigma > Tetrastigma voinierianum. The sequence goes on from JAEQBH010001293.1 coordinate 224,593, forward strand.
CCAGCGGTTCTTGCATTCCCAAATCCTTAGGTTAGGTCCCAAATGGACCCAAACTGTTTTGAACCAAACGAACCCTAACAATTGCCCTAATTTCTACCAAATCTTAATCAAAACAGTTTTGAACTAGAGCCAAAACCGACTCTTAGCAATTTCTAGCAATTTCCCAAATCCTTAGGTTAGGTCCCAAACAAACCATAATTGTCTCCTAACTAAAACAGAAACACAGTGGGAAAAATACCAACAAGACATACCCAAATAGAGAATGAGTGGGATAGAACAAGAAGAAAGGGAGAAAACTTAGCGTGGCATGCCCAAGCCAGGGGTCCATTAATGACGAAATCGACAGCGGAATATTAGTGGATGTTGATTAGTCTCGAAAAAGTGCTATTTTTGAACCTTTGTTTATTCGGGTTTTGAGCACTTTTTGTGTACTAATCCCCGGTGTAATGATGCCGATTTTCATTAGGTCTCTGCTATTCTATTGATCGCATTTTGTGGCTAATGATGCATAGTTTTACTGCGAATCTATTTATGCCAAAATTGTTGAGTCGATCAGAAAGCACGAAGAATTCGAGTCAAACTCGACATTGCAAATCGGAGACGGAAGGAAGAAAGAGCCCCGAAAATCTGAGGAAATTGGGCATTGCGAAATGCTACTAGCAGCCTTGATATTCGGCTTGCACGACTTATTCATCTGTAACCAATTTGTTCACACGCATTTACGCTTGAATTTTGTTACATTTTTTTGTTTCTTCCCATTTTATCCCTTATATTAGCTTTTGGTTTTGGTTTCTTTTGTAATTTCCCTTGGCTTTGAGTGTATATAAGCTCAGTCAAGCCCTGTATAAAAAAATCAATCAATTCGACAATAAATTTTGGGGAAAGCTTTATTTCAAGCTTCTACTCTTATGCCTGCCGCTTTCTTTTAAGGCTTTGCTTTTCCATTTAAGACGAAGCCAAACGGCACCTAGAGGGATGACAGCTCGAGAAGAAGAGGATGTTGGCTCAAGCCCTCCCTGCATCCTTGAAGGAAGACCCTTTGGGTACCTGTTTTCAGTAGTTTACCAATTCTCTTGTTTTTCATGTATCTCGATTATGGGTATTGAGCTATGCTTCTACGCATAGTTCAATCTCTCAAACACGCCCTCACTAACGATATGTGGCATGCTTTTGATTGATGGATGCTTATCACTGCGATCCAACTGGTATCCAGTTGAATTTGTTTTTCATATTAGTTATTGTAGGGTAGGTTTTTGGAGATATGTTCTCGTAGTTGGGGACATTTATGCTTGATTAAATGCTGGCAGCTTATATGTTTCAAGAAGGGAAATTTTAGGGTTTAGGTTTTTAAGCCGATAGAAGATCAGGTTAAAAATGACATATGTCATCCTCCAGCGAGGGGAAAAGGCCAGGGGATGTGATGAGTTTGTAAAACCCTAAACCCGGTGTGAGCCACTCGGGATTTTCTATAATTTTCTTATTTTAGTTTCAGCCTGTGAACAACCAACACCCCTTGTTTTAACAAAACCTTAAAATTCAAATTGAAATTCACCATTTTTAAATCACTGCAAATCATTTGTACAAAGAAAACCCATCCGTGTTCAAAACCACAGGCGCATTGATACCGCGTGGCTTTACTCGGCGTTAGGAACTTAAGATATAAATTTTGTTGATTCCAATACACCCTACATGGCTGAATCAAATCAGCAGATAGCAAGGCCGCATTCATCAGCTCTGAATGATCTGCGTCGCTCTACCAATCTGAGAGCTTTGTCCCAAACAGGTTCCTGTGACACCAGGTCACATGCGGGGAAGAGTAAAATAATGGCCATGGGCCCTTGTATTAATACTCAAAATACATCAACTATATACAATAAGATTCGAAGTTAATAAATCACTCTTAAATTAACATATATTAAAATTATAACATTCAAATACATGTTGCCACAACAACATCAAAGCCTGAGTCGACTCTTCTCAAGCGACCTCTAGCGGCGTAAAGTGCTCGATGCATACTCTACTGTGCCTGAATTGGTGATCCCTCGGCAGGGTGTGGCTTGGAAGTAGGGGGTAATTTCTACATATGGGTTACTCCCCCGCAAAGTGCACATGCCTTGGTAAGCTTGATCACATCAAACAGTCACATGAACCTACCTGAATATACCACATGACCCAAATCCATGTCAGAGTCCTCACCGACTCCCTCACACATGCCTAAGGCAATATGCGAGTAATATATCGAGTTTTCAAAACAAAAGCTTTTTGTTCTTGAAAACAAACTACCGAGTTTCGGTAAAATATTGGACTATCCTCCGAGACGAATTGTTTGATATTTCTTTGAAACAGTCATGGGTCCGCCTCCGAGATGAACTGTTAGACAACTCTCACGAGAAGCGATTATTGGAGAAAATCTTTGAGAATTGCACTCACCAAGCGTTTTTCGTTCTATTATGGCCCACTCACACCTAATATTCTAGGTTTCCCCAGTGCATATGAAATGCATTATGTCAATTCTAAAATAGTCATGCTAATATATAAAACATGCATATATATTAACATAATCAATTCAACATAAATCATGTTATGCAAATTCACAATCAATAACACCAAAATTAGCTCATGAACAATTAGCAATCTAAGCAATTCATTTGAATAACTTAACATCATAAAAATCACCAAAATACTTCACTGATAAGTGACGATTGAAACCCGGTTGGCCTTTACATTCCGACTAAATAGGAATTTTCTCCACTTTCGGTTCAAAGCTTTTGAAATAGAATTTGCGACTAAAAGCGACCTCCAGGTATTCCTAACCATTTACATGACTCTTATTAGGAATTAACATGAGTGGAAAGATCCTGTCTTTGGAGTTATGAACTCACGAATGGAATGCCCACAACGTGGCGCCACCTCAGCAGTGTAGAGCAACTTTACTTGCCTTTCGGAGTCGAGCCCAGACGGTCAGGATATTGGAAATGCAGAGAGGGAAGGCACATTCTCTCTCAAAAACTCGAAAAGATCAGCCACCGTTTTTGTGTTTTTTGGAGAGAAGATGGCGCTATTGCTTGTCTTATTATCGTTATGATTAAATTCCGTGTGTCGCTTTTGTTGATTTTTGACTGGCTTGTATATCTGGGCCACGTCCCATTTGCATTATACTCATAATCTTTGACATGTGTCGTGAGTCGTATGACCGGTGACTTTGGCATCAGTGTGCCATAGAAAGCCATTTGTTTTGAGCCTCTCGGTGCTTGGCAGAAAAAGCAATGAGTCATTGTCTCGGTGTGAGAATTTGACATGATATTGAATTTATGAGGCAATTCAGCTGATAAAGCAGTTTGTCTGAGATCTACCTGAAAAATTTTGGGTTTTTACCGAAATTACCGTTTTACCCTTTTTCAGAAAATTGGAATTTTCTTGGGTCTTACATTACCAAAAAGATGCAGAAAATCAACCTTGTGGAGAGAAAAATGAACATTGAAACCCTAGCCGCAGAGAATATGAGCTATGAAGTCAGAAAATGAGTGCTTTTTGACCCAGTGTGAAGATCTATAGTAGAAATGGGTTTCTAGGGTTTACGTTAGAAAGGGAAGGAGAATGAGAGAAATGAGGCGGGAATCGGAGATCGAGTGAAGAAATGAGAGTACATAGTATTTTCTATCGAAGAACCGGTCGATATAAACCAGTCGATTGATTTCAATTAGTCGATATAAACCGGTCAACTGGTCAATATATATCGGTCGACCATTTGGATGTAGTAGCCATCCATTTTTTTTTTGAACATGAAGTAGTCGATCGGTTGGCATAACCGGTCGATCGGTTTGTGCATACCAATGGGCGTGATCGACCAGTGGCTATTGGTTTGTCGGCAGGATGGATGGAATAATATCCCATTTTTGGTAGAAGCTGAAGCGATCGGCCTTGGGTTCCTGCTCGCGGGTGACATTCTGCCTGGCGGTAAATGGGTTGATCGAAATTGAATGGTTCCCCGTCGAGTTCCTATTTCAGCGACTATAAACGGCTGTGTCTGAAAAGAAGTCGTCCGGTTTGTGACTTAAATGTTATAAATTCCCATATAAATGAAGTGTGGGGATAACAAAGGTAAGACACTTGTTGAATATCCTCTCAATCATCATTTCCTTATTGAATGTTTCCTCGAAACTAAGATTGTAGTGCGTTCCCATTACATTTGCATATTTTAGAATTTTTACTTGTGTTTAATAGCTTTGGGTTTGTGTTGGAAGATCTTGCAGAAGTGAGAGTGTCTCCTTGTACTTAAGTGATAAAGCTGAATTCAAGCTTGGAAGGATTTGTGAAGAGCCATTGGAAGCCATATTCAGTGGCAAGAAGAAGTTCGAGTCAGAGGTTGCCACTAGTGGAATCCTCACCGATTGAAGGTTGAGGAGAAATGGATGTAGGCAAGAGTGTGCCGAACCACTATAAATCTAGTTTTGTTTTCTCTATTCCTATATTTCATTTATTGTTATTGCATTAAATTGAAAATTTTATTATTATTGTGCAGAAAGTTTTGAAAGCCGATTTCATCCCATCTTTGTTTAGGTTTATAAGTCTAGTGAACTTTCCACATATAATGATAGAAATAAAATTATTGAGAAAAGAAAAAATTGTAGATGAAGGGAGAGAGTTTAAGTTATATGTTTAAAGCAACATCTAATATTTCATTTTAGTGTATCTATAAATTTGTATAAATTTTTATAATAAGTCTTAAGGAGTATGCAGGCACTAGATTCCTTCTTTGTTCCACCACTGACCCCCAAAAAAAATCTCATAATTATAACTTCACCTTTACCAGATCCCTTCACTTGCTATCCAACAACTAATCCCTTGAAAAAATCTTATATTTATAACTTTACCATATATGTCACATCACGAGCTTTAAAGACAACTAAATGGAATTCAAGTCATCATACACTAAATATAAACTATTTAAAATAAATAAACATATTACTTAATTTTAAAAAATTAAAATTTCTTTTGTTATACACTTGCAATATTATTATTTTTTTAAATGTTATTTCAAATATTCATCATTTTAATAATTATTATTTGTGAATGTACAAACAAATTACTTATAACCCAAATATATATCTAAATCCCAAAACCATTAATGTTGAAATAAAAAATTTTCTATAAATTATATAGTCATTGAATGTAATAAAATATTTTCATAATTATCTATATCCAAGTACCAATATTTTCATCCACCAAATTTTTTATTTGCATATAATATAAAAACCTTAATTTTTATAATCTATATAATAAAAATGTTTTCCTTTTAAAATTTTAATAAAAAGTAAAGGTAAATTTTTAACTAATTAGTTTAGTGTGTGTGTGTGTGTGTGTATATATATATATATATATATATATATATATATATTATATGTATGTATGTGTGTGACTAAATTATTGGTGCCAAACTTTCCCTCCATTAAATTTTACAAATAGTTAAAGTCCAAAACTAGCTAACTTATACCAAAAGTCACTCATTGTAGTCAAAGTCTAAAACTAGCTACTTATATATTTGGTCACGGTTTTAAGTAAAATCATGACCAAAAGTACACTGTGACTTTGGGTCATGGTTTCACTTAAAACCATGACCAATACATATTAACTAAGGGATTTGGTCACGATTTTACATAAAACTGTAACCACTACATGCTAACTAAGGGATTTGGTCACGATTTTAAGTAAAACCATGACAAAAAAGTACACTATGTGACTTTGAGTCATGGTTTTAAAACACTATGTGACTTTTGGTCACGGTTTTACTTAAAACCGTGACCAATACATGCTAACACTAAGGGATTTGGTCACAGTTTTAAGTAAAACCATGACCAAAAGTCACCCATACATGCTTAAAACCATGACCAAAAGTCACTCATACATGCTTAAAACTGTGACCAATTCATGCTTACTTATAGATTTGGTCACGGTTTTATTTGAGACCGTGACCAAAAGTCACATTCGCATAGTTTTTAGTCATGGTTTCGAGAAAAACCGTGACTAAACGATTTGTGTAACGACCCTCAAGCCCGGTCCGACCCGGTTGGCCGATCTGAACCGAAACTCGGGGACACTCGTTTAATTATTTTTATTTACTTTTTTATTAAATTTTCTTTTTAAAAAATGTCGCGACTCGAATCCCTGGCTCGACCTAAATGGCGGATCCGAACCGAAGCTTGGTTTACTCTGACCGTTTTCATTTATCATATCAAAACATTTTATTTATGCCATTTCCTTTTTGAGTTTTCAATTACGCAGAAACATTTTCAAATGGTAGGCCCCTAAACATTTACTCTTATATAATTCGTATACAAAATGGCTTATCTTTCTTTTACAAAATGATATCCAAAACAATAGTTCAGAGTTTAACTATTTTGTTCGCAAAATATCACATGTTAAAAAAGAAATGATATGGATATGGTGAGGTATATACTTATACGCTGCAACTTGCTCTATGACTCTGCGCTTCTTGATCTTGTCTTCTTTCCTGTTTACTCGAAACCTACGCATAGATAAAAACTATACGCTAAGCATTTTCATGCTTAATGGTTCTATACAGTTATATTCCAATTTCCAGTTTAACATGACATGCATTTATCATTAAATCATGCCTTTTATATCAACTATATTCATGCTTATTCATTTCGCATGCTTTCACTTTACAAATCATTGATCATATAAATATATGCATTTTCACATGCAACAAATTATACCACAATTCAATTCATGAGATTCAAACGTACACTCTTAAAGATGTGTTTAGTTTACAAATCCCATTTACACTCATCAAGTTCTTTATTTCACTTTGTCTACAATTCACATTCATGATGGATTAGTTCGGTGAATAGTCCTTTATCATTATTGTGTGTTTACACATTTCACAAATTCGGTGATCTCCCATCATGGGATGCGATTGCTACACCTCGACATGTATGGTATTTAAATGTCATCGCCATCAAGACGGATGCCGATTGGTGCATCCACCAAGTGGGACGTTTAGCTGATGCCATTACATCATGGCGGATGCGATTGGTACATCTGTCCAGAATTAGGACGATAGACGATTTGAGTGCCTTCATGACGGATGCGATTGGGAGCATCAGCGAGTATTCATTAGGTATATCGATTCAATTCAAGATGTCAAAGGTGTGGTCGTTTACAATTGATTAATCTTTCACGCCGATTAATCGTCAATCATTTCAATTATCACATTTTCAAATCCATATGCACTTTCGTAATATCATTTCAAAGATATACTCATTCCATATAATCATTTTAGATTTATTTGGTAAACTACCAAAACACTTGAAATAAGGATAGTGTAAATGAACAAACCGAAGCTGTTGGCTCTAGTTTCCTTCCCTTTGATCTCGGTCCTAGGTTAGGTGATCCTCACCCGTCCTAGTCAATAACAATCATGCCACTCTTAGTGGATAAACAATTATTATACATTTTTATTGAATGTCGATTAATTTTTGTTAACAGTCTTGGGTTAAGACACTAAGTTTGCCCGAAGACTTCGCTTCGCCAAGGCAGCGAGGTACGATATGTTTTTTATTTAGTTTTATCCTTATTTGAACCCCCATTAATCATTTATTAGGGTCCTTAAACTATCAGGGTACGAATACGAGGCTTTCAGAACAAAACCCGAAAATTTCCTCGTGGTGAACAGTGTCTACGCTGCGGCCTAGCATAGCTTCTGTTGCGACATATGAGGGAGGCCATTTTGGCCCCTTCGGCCTCCGCGGCGAGGCGGCCCCAGCCGACGTGGCGTAGGGGCTGCGCGGCGGCAAGGTTCCCGCCCGTTGCGCGAAGGGGCCCAATTTTTGCCCAGTTTTCCTCCTTTTTGCATTTTTGCGATTTTCTCCAAAATCCTCAAAAACCTAAACTAAAACATGGGAATCACTCCAATGACATCCAAATACCATCCTAAACCAACCATGAGCAAAACCCATTGACCCAAACATCATTAAAGAATTTCTAGGGTTTGTGTCCTTGTAAACCCCCCTTGAATCTCCTTCACCCTGATAGCAGTCACTTTAGAAGCAAGAAATGGGAAGAAATCACCTTGCCCTAGCTTTTCTCCATTTTCTCCTCTCAAGCTCTCTCTTAAAACGTTTTGCTCAAATGAGCTCTTCTAAGACCAAATGTGGTCTTCTTTCTCATTTTTCCCTTAAAGCCTTGTTTGGCTTACACAATAATCCCATTTCTCATTTTTGGCATTTTTCTCACTTATTGGTTTTTATTTCACTTTCATTTATCATTTATTTCACATTAGCATTTAAGCTATCATTTGACCCTTCGGTCATCATTTTACAAAATTTCAAATTTGCCTTTTTCACTTGGAACATTTTTAGGATTCCATTAATTTCTCATTTTAGCATATAATACTTAATCATATACTCACATTTTCATTTTACTTTTCACGATTTAACAATTTATCAGTTTTCCCGGAAAAACCAAGTTGGCTCAATTTATACTCGGAATATATAATAAAAATTATTATAAAAATTCTAGGCTATTTTTAGGGCGTTACAATTCGCGCCAAATTTTATCGCCATTAGTTTTTATGTTTAGTCACAGTTTCCAATAAAACCATGACTAAATTTCCCATCAAATATTTTGGCTGACGGTTTACGATGGGCGCGACAAAAAAATCATATTTAGTCATTGTATTTTGTGACCGTGACTAAATAGTCATCACTAAAACCTTTTTTTTTTTTTTTTTGCAGTGGATTATCATGAGTGCTAACCTTACTAACAACAATGTCACCACAAGCAATGACCTCACGAACAAAGTGGTAACAAACATCAATGTGCTTTGTCCTCTCAGGGAACATTTGATCTTTTGTGAGAAAAAGACTATGGTGGTCTGCAAATCGTCACAAATCTTACCAAGCAAACCTCTCAACCAAATAGCTTCCTTACAAGCTTTTGTAATAGCCATATATTCTGCCTCGGTAGTCAACAACGTAATTTTAGTTTGCAAAGTAGCTTTCAAACCGATAGCACAACCTCTAATAGTAAACACATTCCACCTAATAAGAGATCTATTTTTTATTTTATCAAGATCTCCAGCAAAATCAAAGTCAACATACCCAATAACACCATCTCTCGTCCTCCCAAAATGCAAACAAACATTAGAAGAACCATGCAATTACTTGAATATCCATCAAACTGCCTTCCAATGTTCTTTATCGAGGTTCACCATAACATAGCATACATGGGAGACCCCACTACACTAGAATATGGAACTCGAGACATTTAATCAACATCATCTTCTGACAGTGGAGATAAAGCGGATGAAAGCCTTAAATGAGCTGCTAATGGTGTACTAACGGGCTTGGCATTTTGCAAGTTGAATCTATGAAGAACTTTCTCAATGTACCTTTTTTAACTTAGGTATAACATGCCTACCTGTCTATCTCTGAGAATCTCCATCCAAAGAATCTTCTTTGCTGCTCCCAAATCTTTCATCTCAAACTCTATGCTAAGTTGGGCTTTGATCCTTCAAATCTCTTCTTTATCATTGGTTACAATCAACATGTCATCCATATACAAGAGTAGATATATGAACGACTCATCATCACATCTTTTAAACTAGATACAACTATCATAAGTGCATCTCCTAAAGTTGTGGGAAATCATAAATGAGTAAATATCTTGTACCATTGCCTAGGAGATTGTTTCAGACCATAAAGAGAGTTTTTCAACAAACACACATAGTCCTCTTTATCTGAAATAATAAATATATTATTGGTTGCAATATTAGGGTTAGTAGTTCGAGTGAAACTAAGATCAGTAATTAGGACTAGAGTAGTTTGAATCAAATTATGATTCGAATCATAGTCGATCGTTTACTACAATTTTAGTTTATTTAGGATTTCTTAAAAAAGCCTATAAATAAGGCTAATTAATGTAAGTCAAGACAAATTTGATTGAGTAATAATATTTTGTTTTATATATAATCTTTGTAATTTCAATGGTGAAACTCTATTAACTTTCTTCTAGCGGAGACTCTTCCAAGGCCACCTTAATGAGATTATAAGATAAATTATCATATCTTTTATCTATATTTTTTTTTCAAATTTATCTCTTATTTCTCTCTTTAAATCCTAAATTATAAAAATTTTAAGTTCATGCATCCATATTAAGAGTTGGCACCCTTTCTAGGTTGCTCTACCACATATCCGACCTTCTAAGAAATGGTTATATCAAGTAGGATACATGTTCAAATAAAGTGAAGTTACAGAGATTAATATTGGAGTTCTTTTCTATACCATTCTATCACGTATTTTTACTTTTTGGTGGTTAGATTCTTCTAGTAATTGATAATGACAGGGTAGTAATCCTTAAGTAATGGATGCATGGAATCTGTCCTCTTATATTGATAACCATATTAGCCTATATCTAGCCAAGAGAAAATCAAGAAAAAGATTATGAAATTAAGTATGACTCACGTATTTTTAACTAAATTTGCCATTTTGCATGCATGTGTCATGCATATATATTTGAAGATATACCCAACCCATATATGTAACTCTATCTTTGGAATGTTATATATGGATTTGCTACTGATGGTTGGTTCGTTGGTTCCAGATCAGTTATCCGGAGCTGTACTCTGAGATGTTGGAAAATGGGCTAAAATTGGGGACAAGTTTGCTTTTCCTTTTGCGGTCAAATCTTATGGTGCAGGATTGTCCGATTTACAAAGGGCTGTGTAAAGTGATTCACCATCATTTGGTTCATTTGGTTGTTGATGCAACAATGATCTATTTGTTGATGCGACTTTGGTTCATATGTATGCGAAATGCATGTGTATTTCCATCATTTTTTTGAAAGAGACTAGAAATAATTTTGTGCAAAGATTGAATTTTGTGTACAATATGTAGTATAAATGACGTGGCCCCCCTAGTACCCCCACCTCATTTTTTTCGGGTCCAATCCCATTATGATCTGCAACATCCAGCCGTGGCAGAAGAAAAGAAGAGTGACAAGAGAAAATCAAGATCCATTGTTAGAAATGCTCTAAGAAATGGCTATAACAGGTAGGATACATGTTCAATAAAGTACACTTACAAGGAATATCGGAGTTCTCTTCTATACTATTCTACCACGTGCCTTTACTTTTTGGTGGTTAAATTCAGTTATGGTAGACTTTATTGCTTGAAATAAATGATCCAATAGTTGATAATGACAGGGTAGTAATCCTGAAGTAATGGATGCATGGTATCTGTCTTTTTCTTGTATTAATAACTATATTAACCTATGTCTAGCCAAGGGAAAATCAAGAAAAAAGATTAAGAAATTAAATATGACTTGTGTATTTCTAACTAAAATTTTCATTTTGCATGCAGGTGTCATGCATATATATATATATATATATATATATATATATATATATATATATATATATATATATATATATATATATATATATTTGAAGATATACCTAACCCATATATTTAGCTCTATCTTTGGAATGTTATGACAATTAAAGATTTGCTACTGATGGTCGGGTTCGTCGGTTCTTGATCAGTTCTTTGGAACTTTACTCCGAGATGTTGGAAAAGGGGCTAAAACCGATCGAAAAATTTGTTTTACCTTTTGTAGTCAAATCTTCTAGTGTAGGATTGTTCAATTTACAGAGGGTCGAGTAAAGTGATTGACCAACATTTGGTTAATTTGGTTGTTGATGCAACAATGATCTATTTGTTGGTGCAACTTTGGTTTACCATATGTAATAAATTTAAGTGCAATCTGATTGCCCTTTGGCAAATTATCCCCCATTGCCTATTTCTTTACTCCATATGCTTGCCACACACTTTATTTGCACCGCACTTGTCCATCCCCAATTTGTTTTATTTTCATCACCAAAACAAAGAAATATTTTAGTTAAATCTAAGCCACCTTTTTTATTTATAACTTCCCAAACTTATTTTATTTATTTTTTAACTTATGGATATAAACACTTTTTGATGTTTGTAATTTATTGTGTGAAATGTCATTACATTAAATATATAATTAATTTTGTAGTGTAATTGTGATTGTCTGTATTAATGATTAAAATTATTCAATTTACGTGTAATTTTTTAATATGTTGATATAAATATGTTTTATTATGTGTTACATTGTTTTCTCTTTTTTGTATGTTGGTTCATGTATAAATTACGTATGTATATTGAGGTGCATGTATGTTGAGCGATTGTTATTATATGTATTGATATGCCAAGTTAGAAAAGGTTTTTTAATTTTTTTTATGATATAAATATAGTTTATAGGTTCAAATTTGTATGTCGATTGTGTCATACTTAAGAAGAAGGAGTAATATATATAAATTATTTTATTTGTCATCATTGCATGTACCTACCACATAGCCCCTCGGATCGATTGTTGACACATTTATGCGTGCCGAATAATGTAACACCCGACCTTTCGTCGAATAAGTGTGTTATTATATTAAAATATATTTTTTTAAAAGTATTAAAATTTTTGCTTGTAATATTGTTTAATGAGATAAATATGTAAAGTCAAGTCATGTTGTGGAGTTACGATTGGTTGATATTTTAGCGAAGTGTTAAAATTGCTAATGTTTGGCGAGGATAGGGGACTGCCTTATCGAGGGGGAACTATCAGTTTTACAAAATATTTATGATTTTAATTTAGGGAAATGGTCATTGCAAAACTAATTAGGGATTAAAGCGAAATAGTAGGCTAGAGAGTGAGTTCAAATGAATACAATTGACCTTGCGTGATGGTACTAGCCGACCTTGTGAAAGGAGTTTGATATAGGTTTTTATGGGTGATAATGGCCTTAAATGTATTTTCTTGATGTTTGAGCAGGGGTTTGTTAAATGCTTATGGGGGAAATTCTCACAGAAATTTTTTAAATTATGGACAACTGTTAGTGTTGGGACTCATAATCATAACGTTTGATTGAATGAAGGAGGATGGGCAATAAATTGTGAAGGAGTTTGATATGGATTTTTATGGGTGATAATATAAATGTAAATGTATTTTCTTGATGTTTAAACAGGAGGTTTGTTAAATATATAGAAATTCGAATTTTTAAATTATGGACAGTTGTAGTGTTGGGACTCATATTTCTATTACGTTGGAGTTAAAATAACAATGCATATCTACATGTATTCTTGTTATTAGGAGTCTTCTATGGGCGAGTCACCTTATCCTCATGAGTTGTTTTTACACGGCTCCTTCACAGGAATCATGACGGTGTGACATTCGTCGAGCGATGAGTGCTGAACAAATTTCATATGCGCTAATTTCAAAACTTAATATTCATTTTCTTTTAACCTCTTGGTTTGTTTTACTATTTACACTTAACATTCGGGTTTAATTTTTATTACGGGGAGGCGAGTAGTAGAGTCTTGGTCCCGGCGGATGAGCGACGATAGTGTTGATCATGCTCGCGTATATTATGAAATTTGTTAGCGGTGAGGATGTGATGGACGGGTCTTTGGTTTGGAGAAACCTCTGGCGAATGTTTGTTGTCGCATCGTCCTCCTCCTCCTCGGCTCACGGCTAGTGAAACTGCTGGCAGCTGCAATGAGGTCGATGAGCTCACATTAGTGCGGAGTCGACGTACTAATGGACGTATCGATAAATTTAGAGGACTTCATTAGCGAAGTAGATTACCTGTGACTAGCAAGCAGTGTTCTAGCGATCATCCCGCGTTCTCCTCCATCTTAGTTATTATTTTTAGAATTATTATCTTCTTTTTGTAATCTCACTTTACACTTTTTATATATTAATACATTATATATTACAATATTTTTCATATTTATTTATTGTTTATTTAATTTTTTTTCATTATATAAAATTAAGAATAATTTAAATTTAATATTATTTATTTTTAGTATATTAAAAAAATTCCAATAAATTAGAGATGAAAATTCATTATATAAAATTAAGGAAAATTTAAATTTAATATTATTTATTTTAATATATTAAAAAAATTGATAAAAATAGAGGGAATGGATAATTCATTAAAATTATACATTTTCTTGACAAAATTGATTTTCCGTCTACATTTTTATAAAACCAAAAATAATTAATTCGGTCTACATTTTTAGGGACGGAGGGCAGATTTTGGTCTCTAAAGAAATAAGACCAGACTCAAGATTCGAATCTCTATTTTAGGAACGAAACTCAATTTCGTGCTCTAAAAATAGAGGCAGGAATAAATTATTAAAATCTCTAAAAATAGAGCCGAACATTTTGAGTACTCTAAAATTAGAGAGACATGACGAAATAGAGGCGGAAAATTTTAGTCTGGCACCGATTAGAGCGAATTCGTCTACATTTTTAAAATCTACATTAACTTCAATTTTCTTGTAGTGAAAGAAGGGTGATAGGAGAAAATAGAGATCCACAATAAAGTGAAGTTACACGTAATATTGGAGTTCTCTTTTATACTATTATATGTACCTTTACTTTTAGGTAGTTAGATTCAATTATGGTAGACTTTATTGCTCAAAATAAATGATCCAATAGTTGATCATGACAGTGTAGTAATCTTGAAGTAATAGATGCATGTAATTTGTCATTTTCTTGTATTGATAACTATATTAGCCTATGTGTAACACCCAAAATTATACTGTGATTTATAAAATGTAAGTGTAATACAAGTTAAAGAGATTAAAGTTTTAGGAATAATAATGCTAAAAATAAAATAAGCAAAACACGGAATTTATCTAGGAGACCAATGGTAAAATCAATAATTTACCAACTAAGGACTGAAATGTCATAAGATTATAAGACTATGCCCCGATTAGAATATGTGAGAAAAGAATGTGTAAATGAAAGGGAATAGGAGGACTTAAATGCAAAAATGGATAATAAATCATAAAAGTCATTTGCCAAACATGGCCTTAGCCATGTAAGTGGATAAGACCACATTTGGTCTTGCAATTTAGGCAATTGTCCCATTTGAGCCAGGTCACGTTTGAGAGAGAAAGAGGAGAAGAGAAGGAGAAGAAGAAGAAGAGGAAGAAGAAGAAGAAGAGAGGAAGAAGAAGAAGAAGAGGAAGAATAAGGAGAAGCCTTTAAGGTATGGATACTAGTTTGAATCCTTGTCTATGTAAGAATTTGTATGGATATTTGATGGAATTGTGTTAAGGTTTTGGTTTTTCCTATTTGTTGGTTAGGAATTCTCCTACCTTCGACAATTAAGTTGATTGGTTTAGTTTAGTTTTAGGGGTTGCTCTAAGTTGTTTTGCCAGTTGTTTGGTTTGGATTTGTGGTTCTTAATGGAGGACAAATTTGTATAGAAAATGATAGGTTTTAGGGAGATCTTGTCTTTTTTAAAACCCGTGTTTTTGTTTTGGCCATAACTTGGCCATCGCTCATCGAGTGAGTGATTCAAAATTTTTAGTAAAAGGAGCTTACAGGAGAACAAATATCCTTGAAATAGGTGTATGAAAATTTAGACCCCATTGCACCCAGAAATTCGTAAAAGGGGAGTTAGGTTGCATGACATAATTGGTTCTGTTTTGGTTATGTTTTGACATTAGAGTGGTCCTAGTTGTTTAGGCCATAACTTGGCCATCACTCATCCAAATTGAGTGATTTAATTTTGGGTAAACTAGACTTCTAGGATAACAAATCTTCTTGAAATATGTGTCTTTAAATTCGGACCCCATTGGACCTAGAAAATTTGTCTAAAAGGGAGCTATGTTTGAAAGAAATATTTGATAGTATACGAAAATACATGAAAGAGTAGAGGAAATGATCGTAAATACCAGATATGATTGGGCGGATAACAATAGTTATTCGGGGATATGAGATATGTACTGAAAATGAAATAAAAATGGATTGTCTACTTAGAACCTGGTAGGGGGATAGATGGGCATGCCTATTAGGGATAAAAGTATGCAACATACTGATCAGTTGGGCCCGTTAGGGTCATTATAGCATCTTCAGGTCCTTATAGAGGTCATTGTCTCATATAATGATAGCAGCGCCTTTGGGCCTTTATAGTTCATTGTCTCGTACAATGATAACAGTGCATTCAGGCCCTTATAGTTCATTGTTCGCATAAAGGATAACAAAGACCTTTCTGTCCTTATAGTTTCCCTTTATCCAATTTCTGGTATATGTAGGCACGAAACATAAAAAAAAATGACAAAAATATGCAAATGATTTAAATATGATAAATGACATGATATGAGAAGCATAGCACTGCTATGTGATGACAAGTGCACTGTGACAAGAACAAGAAACAAAGTGTAAAATGACACAAAATGTATCTGAATGATGATAAGAAATGAAACATGATATGATAAATGATATGTATGAAATATGTATAAGATATGTATAAGTATATGATATGTTAGATGTATATGCATGTGTCTAAAGTGTGATGATCCTTATTAGGGGTCGTCCTCGAGTATTATTCTCAATTAAGCTATATTTAGCACCTGGTGTTTCATCCTGTGATAGGCAATGTAATAGCTGAAATAGAAGCCAAGACAATTCGCATCGCAATAAAGGTCCGTGCAACACTAGGTGCCCAATCAAGACCTTTTGGTCTATTTTGTATATGTCTTTGCTTTGTAAACAATGTAAAGTTTTGTATATGTTGGAACACTCCTATTTATGGAGTTTGAATATATTTGTAATCTCATATGTTAATATATTTCAAGTTAAATGTTTAAGATATGAATGAAACAAGTTTATTGTAAACATGAAAAAAATAAAATAAAATAAGACACCCTCGATCGACACCAGCCGGGTCAGCGCCCTGCAGGTACATTTCTAGGTTTAGCGCATATGGAAAGCCTAGGTTTAGATGATTCTAGATAGAGTATAAAATTGAAAAGCATGTGTTTAGTAATGTGTTGGCCTGATGTGGATGTCCTTATGTTTTTTATGGATGGATTGTCCTCCAAATCCCGTTAAAGAAGCAGTTGAGAGTATTAGCCCTGGCGATTAGGGATTACTTCGCCGACCTCTTCGAATCACGTAGTTTAGATTCACGCCTCATGGAGCCAAATGCCACTAAGGATATCTCAGACATGATTCAAGTATCGAAAGATTGATGTTCTTCAAAGCCCTTGAGACATGGTAAGAAGACATAAGTTGAGGAATTCCATGGGACAAACAGGAAGAGTCTACAAAGCGGAATTCTCGATTAGAAAAGTTACAAAGAATATCGAGGAAGCTAGATGCCCTCATCGAGAGACACGTGCAAATTTCACTATTTCGGGAGCGAGGCAGGCGATTGGTGGAAGCTAGTGTTGAGAAGTCCAAGGATTCCAAATCCCAGATTTAGAGTTCTTTGTCCAAGAGTTCAGGCAAAGTATGTTACTCGAGATATAGGGAGTTCATGGAAACAGCCTCTCGGTTCTGAAGCAAAGGAACTTATTAATGGCTGAATATGAGAAAGAATTCAGTCATCTCAGCAAGTATGCACAAGAATTAGTCCTCACCGAGGCATTTTGGTGTAGGCAATTTGAGGATGGACTGCATGATTCCATCAAGAGATATTTGGCACCTATGAATTCTCTCCAACAGGTGAATTTCTATCAGTTGGTCCAAGCTGCAATGAAATTAGAGAGACTTGAAATGAGCAAAGCAAAGAAAGATCTTGGAAGAAGAAGTTTTCTAGAGGAGCTTCGTCCTCCTCAAGGAAAATAGTTAGGGAGTCTCCAACTCAATCAGAATACAGTTCAGCTATGAGAGGTAGAAGACAAGGGTCTAATGTAGCACCTAGCTCTGGTAGAGGTGCTTCAGTTGGACAGGGAGAAATCCCAAAGTGCCCTTATCACACCCCGATTCTCGGTCCGACCCGATTAGCGAATCCGAACCGGTTTCGGGGAGCGAGACCATATACTGTGACTCTTAACTGCTTCTCTTATCGTAGCTTCGAACTTGTACTCAGGTATACAAACAATTTTTGTAATAACCAAAAATCACTTACATATACAAAAGAACTACCACCGCAGTGGTGTCCATCACAATCTATACACATATATTAAGTCCCATTTACTTATACAAATACTTATACATGTACATATATAATACAAACATCAGAGATCATGAAACAAGTTATGAGCACCTATCTTTTGAGATGGTCTGCATCGCTGGTGTGGAATATCCTCGTCTTTTTTATCTCCTCTTCAAGATCTACACGGATTGAATAATTCGCAAGTGCTTACACTTAGTGGGAACATATAAAACAAAGAACTAATTAACAACAATACACCACCATCACAATCTTTACATTTACTTCTTTCCTTATGCATATAACGAAGCCTATTCGTATATGACTTCTAACTCATATCATAATTACACATGTAGGTTTCATCTTTTCCAGATTCCATATCATTATCAAGGTCGTATCACTTCCATGTGTCATGTCTTTTACAAGTTTCAATTCATATTTTCTACATGTATGACATGTCAAATCATCTTCAAAGCAAACTTATACATTTACGATGGCAAATCGAAACATATCAAAGTTATATCAAATACATACAGGGTCAAATTAGACTGATACACCGTTTAATTCATTTAGTTATCGTTTTATTAAATTTTCGTTTTCAAAAGTGCTCGACCGAATCTCCGACTCAACCCATGACATCCGGGCCTGAGCCCGGTTTACTCCGACATTTCAATTGTTTTCTCAAAATATTTTGCTTGGTTTTATTGTTTTCACATAAAGTAAACGCGATCTCGAATCCCGACTAATCTCTGCCATGGGACCAAGCCTGAGCCCTACATCTCGACATTTTCAATTATCTTCCCAAAACATGTTGTTTGTGTTATTCCATTTTAGACTTTTTAATTACGAGGAAGCACTTTAATTTGGGCAAGCCCATAAACATTTATAAAATAATTCCTTTATACAATGTCTGTGTAACGTAAAAGATACTAAACAAATACAATTTTTAATGTCATTTTACTTTTCGCCTTAGATTTCACATATAGCTATAGAATGACATTCATGACAGATTTAGCTCTATGAATCCTGCCTTGTTTGTCATTCAAGAGTAATGTGGTTTCACATTTACCATCACCATCTCACATATGGCTATAGAGTCGATATTCACGATAGATTCGGGCCAGAATCATGTCCCGTTTTGTCATTCATTAGCAATGTGGTTTCCTCACATCTAATATTACCATTTCACATATGGCTATAGAAACTCCACATTCATGACGCATTCGCTAGTAAATCATGTCCCGTTTGTCATCTAAGAAGAATGTGCCTCACATTCAATATTACCATTCACATACGTAAGCGAACGACATTCACGATGTGATTCGGGCCAGAATCCTCGCCCCGTTTGTCATTCAAGAAGAATGCTGATTCACATTCAATATTACCATCTCACATATGGCTATAGAAGTCGACATTTCCACGCATGCATTCACATAATCCTCGTCCTTTGTCATTCAAGAGCAATGTGATCTCACATCAGCACGCCATCTCACATATGGCTATGGTCGTGACATCTCACTACGCATTCAGCTTGGTGAATCCTGTCCTGTTTGTCATTCAGTAGCAATGTGATCTCACATTCAGCAATTACGGTTACCTTCATGACGAATTCAGTTGGTGAATCCCGTCATGTTGGTCATTCATTAAAAATGTGATTTTACATTCAATATTTACGATTACCTTCATGACGACCCAGCCAGAATCCCACATGTTGGTCATTCAATAATACATTTCAAATCAATTTACTTTTATGCAAGAATTCACTTATAGTTCAATACTTGCATGCATATATTTGACAAACATTTCGAATAACAATATTCAAATCAATATATATACACATATATATGTTTCACAATTAGAAATCATAACCGATCATAATCGCATTCTGTCTTCATATCATTTATGTATGATAAACATTTCGAATAACAATAATTCAAATCGATATATATATATATATATATATATATATATATATATATATATATATATATATATATATATATATATATATATATATATATATATATATATATACATACATATATATTTCACAAATAGAACTCATAATCACATCTATAATCACATTTTGTCTTCATATCATTTATGTAGATTCACTAAAATTTTTTTTATCTATCTATAGCCTTTTTAATTTTGCTACCACTTGTTCATTCATGTATTTCCTATCATTTGTTATCTTTTTCTGGTTATATGTGATAATAATCATATATAACTTAACCACATTATGTGTTCATGACATATTGCCTTTCATGTTCATATTCATGTTTCAATTCGTTTTCATTTTTCCATATCATATTCATGTTTCATGAACACATCTATACAAATAGCTTTTCTTGTTCATATCTACATCCTTTCTTACCATGTATTCCAATTAACTTTAACCAAGCAATTGTTACACTTGGTACAACAATTAAATTTTTAGACAAGATGTGGGCACCAAATGCCATTAAATAGCATATGGTTAGATTCTAGACTCAATGAGCTTTCCATAGAGTCCAAGAATACCCACAATGGAGTCCTAACGAAGGAGTTATGCAAGTTGCAAGCCATGAAGAAAATCGCCTACTTAGCAAGACTCGCAGCTAAAGATCGCTTGTACTGCCTTTATCATTTTTCGGGGATCTTAACTCATATTTGGACATCAGTTCTTTATACTACTTTGAAGCTAAGGTGCTACACTATGTTCAAAAACTTAACCAGAAATTGGCTTGAACATAGCCCCACTTTGAGTGAATTTTTGGGCCACATAGAGTTAGAATTCGAGGGTACCTATTTCAGGATGTTTGGTTCTCCTTGAAGTCTATTTTAAGAAACAACTTTAATTACTCAAATTGTATCGTGAATACGTTATACTAAAATACGAACACCGTCAAAATGTAAAAACAGAACACTACTCATACCGCACAAATTTGATCGGTACTAAGACAAACAAATTTGCCTGCACGTGGGTTTTTCTTTCCTTTTTCCATATATTGCTACCTAAATCAACTCAATACTCTATATACACATCAAAACTACTCCAAATTCATCTTGTAATCTCTTTTCTACTCAAATCATCTTTCATTACATATCTTTCTTCAAAACTTTTCATGAATTACTCCCAAAACCATTCTAATATGGGTCATAACCCATACACAACCCAAACACAAGGATTAGTTAGGGTTTGTTCTAAACCCTAACTCAATTACTTGTCATTTAACCATGAATCCAACCTCAAAGAGAGGATTCCATACTCATCTTGTTCCATATGGGGTTTTACCAACCCTAATTTCAAGAAATCTAAGGTTAGGATGAAATTCTAACAAAACCCTAGAGAGATCAAAGAGATTGTTATGATGATTTCATACAAGACCATTTGTGGTTAGGGTTTCTCACAACCCACAACCCACAAACATGTATCCATACAAATATATACAAAGTTCCATACCTTTTGCTCTTCCTTTCTCCTTCTCTTCTCTTCTTCTTCTCTTCCTCTTCCTCTTCCTCTTCTTCTCTTCCTCTTCTCTCTCTTTTACGTTTTTTTTTTGTTCTTCCCAAATGAGACCAAATTTGGTCTTAAATGAAATGTCTTTCCTAAGCCATGTTTGGCCTCAAAACCCATTTTTTTGGGCTAAGTTTTCATTATTTCACTTTTAGTCCTTTGGTTATTCTTTTGCAAATCAAGTTAGGCATATTCTAATCTTAGCCTATCAACTTGTAACTTTATGACTATTTGATCCTTCTTTTTACATTTTGCCCTCAAAAATGAAAGACCAATTAACCTTATCCATCTTTTTTGAGTTAAAGGCCATGTTTGGCCTTTGCATTTTTAACTTTTTCATTTCGCATTTAGGTCCTTTAACCCTTTCTAATTTCTATTCCATCTTTTCTCACCTCTATTTGCATATAAACTTATTGTTTTATGCCTATTCTCATGGTAAAAGACCACTTTACCCTTGGCTTTATTATTAATTCCGGGTCTCTTGTTTTATTTTCAAAAAATTCCATTTAGCTTTTAATATACCCTAAACAAGCTCGGAAACTGCTAGGGCATATTTTGGGGTGTTACAGTTTCCGGTGTGGAAGCACTAATCATTTGATAACACAGTGTCCAAGAGAGTCAGAGGATAATAGAAGTATGTAAGAAAGTGGTAGAGGAAAATCAGTTACACTACCTTCAACGAGAGATCGAGGTAGGGGTCGAGGTGGCCTGATTTAACACAGAGGATGAGGAGGCACAACCTTTGAGACAGTGGATCATCCTATACCTACAGCACCAGCACGAGCATATGCTATAAAGGCTCGTGAGGACTAGGATGCTCCTGAGGTTGTAGCTGGTATATTTTCACTTTATGATATTGAGATGCATGCATTGATTGATCCCGATCCACCTTGCTATTCGTATGTATGCATTTAACATGTATTTGATAAGATACCAGTAGTGGAACAATTAGCATATGACATGCATGCGATCGGTCCATTGGGGCACAGTGTTAGCGTGAATAACATATACAAAAATTGCCCCATTGTTATCCAAGCAAGAGAGTTTCTCGTTGATTTGATAACCTTACCATTCTGAGAATTTGACGGATTCTGTAATGGATTGTTCAAACATCGAGCCATCATTGATCAGGGTCAAAGACAATAGTGTCGAGATGCTTCGACCAGCCTCGAGGTGATAGTACAAAGGCATTAGATCAACCGTAATGTCCAATGTGGTCTCCACTATGCAAGCTAGGAGACTTATGAGGAAAGGTTGTGAGACATTCTTGGCCATGATACTTGACTCTAAGAGAGGTCAAGTTGATGTGGAAAAGATTCCAATAGTAAGGGAATTTCCAGATGTATTCCTTGAAGAGTTACCAAGTATTTCCCTTGAGAGGGAAGTGGACTTATCCATAGAGATTATACCAGGAACAACCCCTATGTCTAGGGCACCATTCAAGATGACTCTAACGAAGTTGAAAGAGTTAAAGAATCAATTACAAGAGCTTATGGATAAAGGATTTATCCATCCCAGTGTTTCGCCCTAGGGTGCACTTGTTTTATTCGTGAAAAAGAAAGATGACACTCTATGGATGTGCATTGATTATCGGTAAATCAATAAGGTGACAGTGAAAAACAGGTACCCATTGCCGAGAATCAAATATCTTTTTTATTAGTTAAAGGGAGCGGGTGTCTTTTCGAAGATAGATCTGTGATCAGGGTATTATCAACTAAGAGTGAAAGATGTCGATGTGATGAAGACTGCATTTAGAACTTGATATGACCATTATGAGTTTTTGGTAATGCCATTTGGGTTGACTAATGCACCAACAGCATTCATGGATTTAATGAATAGGGTATTCCGACCCTATGTGGATCAGTTTGTTGTGGTCTTTATTGATGACATCTTGGTGTATTCTAAGGATGCACAGGAACATGAACAACATCTGAGAATAGTCATGGAGACGTTAAGAGAGAAGAAGTTATATGCTAAACTCAAGAATGTGACTACAAATGTTTCCCTTCCTAGGTCATATGGTGTCGCTGAGGGTATAAGAGGACTCTATAAAGATCGAGGTAATTGTAATTGAAACCAAATAAATGTAACCGAGGTGAGAAGGTTCTTGGGCCTAGCAGGATATTATAGAATATTTGTGAAAGGATTATCTGTCATAGCTTCTCCGCTCACCAAATTACTCAGGAAAGGAGTAAAGTTCTAGTGGATAGATAAATTGAAAGAAATGTTGGTTGAAGTACTGCAGATTGATGCGTACTCCTACCTTAAGAGTATACCTATACATGCTTCAGCATCAAGGTTTAGGATGTGTGCTAATGCAAGATGGGGAAAGTAATGGCTATGCATCCAGCAAGCACCACATGAACAAAATTATCCCACTCATGACCTAGAGGCTATCGCGTAGTGTTTGCTGGAAAATATGGTGACACTACTTATATAGGGAAAGTGAGAATTTATACAACATCATTAAGAGTCTCAAGTACCTGACTGTAAAGAATTAAATTCAGACAACGGAGGTGGTCGTGAGTTATTCAAAGATTATGACCGTAGATAATAGATTACCAATCGAAAGTTAATGTGGTAGCATATGTTTTGGGTTAAAGACAAGGGTAGCGATGTCACTTCAACACAAAGGAATGGAAACTAGCAGATGATGGAGCTATATTAGCTCAACTAACAGCGCAACCTATTTTAAAGCAAATGATGATAAGTGCGTAGAAAAATGATGTAGAGTTACAAAAAAAGGTACAGATGGTTAGGGATGGTGATAAGACTGATTTTTCAGTAAAAGAAGCTGGAAGTTTGTATTTCCATAATAGATTATGTGTGCCAGATGATAAAGAGCTAAAGAAAAAGTTGTTATTTGAAGCTCATAATACGGTATTTACCATGCATCCTGGAGGTAATAAGATGTATCGGGATTTGAAACAACATTATTGGTAGAAAGGAATGAAAAGACGTGATGCAGTACGTGTCGTATGTTTGACGGTCAAGAAGTCGCGATGAACACCAAGTTCCACCGATTGGTCGAACCCCCTTCCAATTCCTCAATACTGATAACATGCTTCATGGATTTTGGTGTTTGGTTTTCCTTCACACAATAGAAACATGACTATGTCTCAAGATTTTTGATAAGCTCACAAAGTCGGTCCATTCGCACGGTGAGGATGGACTATTCTATGGATCGACTACTGAAAGCCATGTGAAAGAGATTAGCGACGCATGGCGTACCATTATCTATCAGGTCGAGTAGAGATCTGCGTTTTACATCGAGGTTCTGGAAGGAACTACAGTCAGCCTTGGATATCTAGGCTGAATTTCAGTACAACATTCCATGGACAGTCAGAGAGATTGATTCAAGTACTCGAAGACATGCTTCGAGGTTATGTCATGGAATTTCCTGGAAGTTGGGATAGGTATATTCCATTGATGGAATTTTCCTATAACAATAGTTATCAAGCAAGTATTGGCATGGCACCGTACGAAACTTTATATGGTCGGAGATGTAGAACTCCAATATGTTGGACAGAGTTGAATGAACATAAGGTGATTGGTCTAGACATAGTAAAAGATACAGAAGAGAAAGTACAAGTTGTCTTAAGAAAAGGTTAAAGGCTAAGTAATGATCACTGGGAGACAAGTGCTTCTAAAAGTATCAGCCGCGGAGGAAAATTCTATGGCCTGGGTAAGAAAGGCAGTTGAGTCCGAGGTTCATGTGGTCATAAGATCTCGAAACGACTGGACCTCGTGGCTTATCGTTTGGCACTCCCTCTAGAGTTGACCAAACTGCATAATGTGTTTCATGTGTCTATGCTTAGGAGATACCGCTCTGATGGGTTGCACATACTACCAGTACAAGTTGTACAAGTATAAGCAGATTTTTCATATGAAGAAGAGCTAAAGGCTATTCTAGTTCGAGAGGTGAAACAGTTGCGGAATAAGCAAGTACCGTTAGTGAAAGTGCTATGGCAACACTATGGCAGAGAAGAAGCTACTTGGGAGCTAGAAGCAAACTATGAGATACTTCGTGATCCACAACTCTTCACTCTGTGCACAATTTCGAGGATCTAAATTTTTTAAGGGGAGAGAGTTGTAACATCCCAAATTATACCCTGACATTTTTATAACATGTTGAGGGTGTAATACAAGTTAAAAGGTAAAGTTTTCGGGAATAATAATGCTAAAAATAAAATAAGCAAAACCTGGAATTTATCTAAGGGTCAAGGGTAAATTAGTAACCCAAATATCATAAGATCATAAGACTATATGCCCAATTAGAATATGAGAGAAAAGAATGTGTAAATGAAAGGGAATAGGAGGACTCCGATGCAAAAATGGGTAATAAATCATAAAGCCATTTTACAAACATGGCCTAGCTATGCGGGGATAAGACCACATTTGGTCTTGTAATTGGGCAATCATTCCATTTGAGCCAGGTCACATTTGGAGAAAGAGGAGAAGAGAAGAAGAAGAAGAAGAAGAAGAAGAGGAAGAAGAAAGAGAAGTTTCTATGGTATGGATACTAGCTTGAATCCTCGCTTCATGTAAGGATTTGTATGGATATTTGATGGAATTGTGTTTAGGTTTTAGTTTTTCCTATTTGTTGGTTAGGAATTCTCCTACCTTCAACAATGAAGTTGATTGGTTTAGTTTAGTTTTGGGGGTTGCTCCAAGTTTTTATATGGTTGTTTGGTTTGATTGTGGTCCTCAATGGAGGAAAAAATTATATAGAGAAAATGATGGGTTTTAGGGGAGATGTTGTCCGTTTTTTTAAACCCATGTTTGTTTCACATAACTTACTACTCATCCAAATTGAGTGATTAAAAATTCTGAGTAAACTAGACTTCTAGGAGAACAAATCTCCTTGAAATAGGTGTATACAAATTTGGATCCCATTGTACCCAGAAACTCGTCAAAGGGGAGCTAGGTTGTATGACATAACTGGTTCTGTTTTGACATTAGAGTGGTCCTGGTAGTTTAGGCCATAACTTGGCCATCACTCATCCAAATTGAGTGATTCAAAATTCTGGGTAAACTAGACTTCTAGGATAACAAATCTTCTTGAAATAGGTGTCTTCAAATTCGGACCCTATTAGACCCAGAAAATTTGTCTAAAAGGGAGCTCTATTTGTAAGAAATATTTGATAGTATACGGAAGTACATGAAAATGCAAATATAAGAGTAAATGATAGTAAATCTCGCATATGATTAGCGGATACTTGATAGTTATTCGGGGATATGAGATATGTATTAAAAATGAAATAAAAATGGATTGTCTGCTTAGAACCTGATAGGGGGATAGATAGGCATGCCTATTAGGGATAAAAGTTTGCAGCATACTGAATAATTGGCCGCGTTAGGGTCATTACAGCACCTTCGGGTCCTTATAGAGGTCATTGTCTCTTACAATGATAACAGCGCCTTCGGGCTCTTATAGTTCATTGTCTCGTACAATGATAACAGCTTATAGTTCATTGTCTCGTACAATGATAACAGCATCTTCGGGTTCTTATAGTTTCCCATATCCACTTCTAAGGTATATGCAGACATGAAATATAAAAACAAATGACAAGAATATGCAAATGATTTAAATATGATAAATGACATGATATGAGAAGCATAGCACTGCTATATGATGACAAGTACACTGTGACAAGAACAAGAAGCAAAGTGTAAAATGACACAAAATGTATATGAATGATGATAATAAATGAAACATGATATAATAAATGATATGTATGAAATATGTATAAACATGTGTATAAGTATATGATATGTTAGATGTATATGCATGTGTCTAAAGTGTGATGATCCTTATTAGGGGTTGTCAGTGAGTATTATTCGCGCTGGTATAAGGCCCCAGCGCGGGTGTTCGTCAGTGTAAGTGCGAGAGGAAGGAAATATAAGTCAGGACAATGCATCGACAGTAAAGTCAGCGCCAATACTAGGTGCCACTTGAAGGCATTTTTGAATTACATTTTGTATATGTCTTTGTTTTTGTAAACAATGTAAAGTTTGTATATGTTGAACACTCCCATTTATGGAGTTTGAATATATTTTTTAATCCGTTGCTATAGAATATATTTCAAGTTCAATGTTTAACAGTATATGAATGAACAAGTTTATAATAAACAGGAAAAATAAATAAATAAATAAGACACCCTCACCTGATACCGGGTGCCGGGTTGGGGGCGTCTCACTATGTCTAGCCAAGATAAAATCAAGAAAAAGATTATGAAACTAAATATGACTTAGCATCATTTTCTGCTTCTTTTTCATTTCTATGCGGTTTTTGAGTGCATATATATTTGAAGATATACTAACCCATATATGTAGCCTTGTCTTTGGAATGTTATGATAATTAGGTTGCTTCTGATGGTTGATTCGTCGGTTCTTGATCAGTTCTCAAGAACACTTTACCACCCCAAGATGTTGGAAAAGGGCCTAAAACTGGTCGACAAGTTTGTTTTTCCTTTAGCGCTCAAATCTTGTGGTGCAGGATTGTTTGATTTGTAGAGGGATGGGTAAATGATTCACCAGTTTGGTTCATTTGGTTGTCGTGCGGCAATGATCTATTTGTTTATATACCTTTAGTTCATATGTATGCATGCAAAATGCATGTGTATTTCTATCATTTTTTAAGGAAATTAGAAATAATTTTGTGCATAGATTGAATTTTGTGTACAATATGTAGTAAAAATAACGTGGCCTCCTTCAAAACAATACCTCGACCTCATTTTTGTAGGGTCCAATCCCATCGTGGATTGGCACAATCATCCAATTGTATGCTCATTCGATTTCTTATAGATTGATAGTGCCATCCAATTGCCATCCAATTGCTAGCCATTATAGTAGATTGACAAAACCATAAAAATATTACTTATTGCTTAACATTCCAAAGTTCATCAGCTTAATCCAACAATTTTCTCTTTTATTATTGTTTCCTTGTTAAAAAAAATATTTAGACACTCTACCTTAAAATATGCGGAAGCCTTTTTTTTTTTTTTTTGAAAAAAATGATCATATTTTGAACCTAATTAATAACAACTTTTCTAACTAAAAATATGATATATGCTAATTCTATTTTAGTGAGCTTTCAAATTTAGCCACTTAAGTCAAGAACCCTACTAAGTCAGTTCTTTAAGGGCTAGAATGGGGAAGACTTGCTTACCAACTTGAATGTATATAGTTTGTACTATGTTCTCGACTTGAAGAAACTTATCTAAATATTACATATATCACATTAATAGCGCATGGACTGCTGAAAAGGGCATGCTGGACCTATCCATGCACTGGGGCTCTAAATTAAGCAAAATGCATGGGTAGGAAAAATTCAGTAGATCTGTTTCCTAATCTCGACACTAGCCTAGAGAATTTAACTGTAAGAAGAAAAAAAGATAGAAAATCTCCAAACAAAATTTTTCTTTCCTTTTCATATCCATTTTCTCCCTCCTTTCTCTCACCTACGTTACTGAAAACGAGTTCCATCTCTAATTCAATCCCATTAATTGGACAAACAAACAATAAGCAATGAAACCAAAGACTCCCGATTCACCAAGTGCACAAGGCCCACGCAAAGAGGTTTGGTTAAGAATATACCCGATTCCACCAAATATATAAATGGAACCTAACCATGAATATCCTCCAATTATAACTACTAAATCATCCACACTAACAATCTATCATTCTCCTCCAAAGGGAGATTTTAATAAATAATCAAATATATATAACACTTGGACTTAGATAAAGTTGGTAATTCTTATACACATCTGCCCCACTGGGAGCCTAGGTATCATATACACAGCCAAAGTAAAGAGACTTGAATACTAAAAGTATAGCACAT
Source organism: Tetrastigma voinierianum (assembly GCA_016808115.1). Lineage (NCBI taxonomy): Eukaryota > Viridiplantae > Streptophyta > Magnoliopsida > Vitales > Vitaceae > Tetrastigma > Tetrastigma voinierianum. The sequence goes on from JAEQBH010001293.1 coordinate 253,924, forward strand.
ATACCTAACAAGATTAAGTGATTGAATACCCAAAATTATGGTCATTTTATTTATTTATTTTGTATTTTTGATATATGATAGTTTATTATGTTATTGAAAGTTGTGATTTTGGTAGGATATATTCATGGAAATTCCATGTAATTTATTTAATTTTCATGTATTTTTTCCTTGACAAATGCAAACTTGTTTTTAAATTATTTATTAGTCGTGAAACCTAAATTTAAAATTTAGGTTTTATCTTTATTCCCTGATTTTCTCAACAACCAAATCTAAACATTTTGATCATACATACATATATATATATATATATATATATATATATATTATTTATTTATTTTTATTTTATTTTATTTTGCTACTAGCCCAGACAATGGATAGGTATCTTGACACATGTAACATAAAGAATCCCTAGTCATCTCTTTTAACTATTCTTTGTCAAATAGACCATATATGTCTAAGTTGAAAATTAAGAGGGTTATTTTAAGTAAACTTATTATTTATTTTTTACTTTGAGTCTATAATAAGCTTGTTTGATAAAATTATTTTAGATCATAAAATTGATATAATATTCATTATCATTAATTGCAATTATCATTTATCAGTATTAATTTTAACTAATATTTATTATTATTAATTTTAAGCTATAAATTTATTTATTTATTTTAAAAATCTATAAATTTATTTATTAAATAAATAATTACTATAAAAATAGGTCTATGGATATGAAATCATTGTTGTTAAAGATTATTTACATTAGATGTGACAAATAAAATAAAAATATTTATGATTTTTTTGGTTTCAATATAATTATTTTAACTTTAAAGTTGTGTGATATTATAAAGTTATTTTATCAAACATGATTAATTTATTTAATAACTTAAAAATTAAGTTATAAAGTTGCTTTAAATCATTAAATCGATTTATCATACATTTATAACATTTAAATAATTTTTATTTTGGTATTTTCACACGATGATTAAGTAAGTGAACAAGTTTTTCTTTATTTATTGATACCTAGCTATATGTTGGTCAAGAGCTTCTCCTAGTCAACCTATCTGCTTTTTGCTTTACCATTATACACCTCGTTGTTGTAGCTTCAAGTTTTGCATGATCTCATTATTCCATCAATCTCAAAATGAAAATCAACTTCCTCTTAGCTCCTATATTTGATTCTTAGTCATGTCCACATAATTTCAAGTCCCCAAATAATTAACATGCCACAACGATTCGATGATTGGTTGGATATAAAAATATTTGATTAAAAAATTCAAATAATCTAAAATTTGAGAATTTATCTTCTTAGCATGTTTTTAAAAATAATTTATATTGGACAAAAATATTATTTTCTATTTCATGTGATGATCTTATTTTTCGGTAAGGTAGGTTGGGCGTGTAAAGAATTATTTGGTGAGCAGGATTCTTTATTGTTTGGGATACGAGCTTTTGGATCAATTGTAAAAATTTGAGAACGTCATTCTTATTTGTTGATCAGAACTTTGGATATGTATTTCTGCTGCAAAAGCGAGGAAGGGGTCGGGGCTTCGCCCATGGCCGCTCCGATGCCTAAGTCAGGACTCTTCTAACGAGGAAAATAGAGAATGCTTAGGCTAGCTTAAGGCGAATGTTTATGGCGTGCGCTTTCCTTAGTAAATTGGCCTTTGTTATAGTAGATATGCCCCACGGGTTAGATGGTAGTTAGGATTCATTCCCATTGGATGGGATATTTCTTATTATGTCCAGTATCGGTTGGTATAGGATATAGAAAGAGTAGTTTATTTGAGATAATCTTAAACCGCTATTGGAGATTTGGTTGGATTTAACGGAATGATATATTATTATGGATCTGATACATTTTCTTATGCGCTGTGGGAGGCTTAACAAGTGGCTTTGTTGACGGATGGACCTCTTTCTGGGTGGCCTGAAGGGTGAAATCTTTGGCGTGAGGGCAGGTCTTACGTTAGGCCATACTCTCGCTGTAATTGTGGGCGCCGTGTTGTGGGAATTTAGCCTCTTTGGAGCTTGGTGTGTGGGATTGCGCACCTTATTTTTCAAACTCTATCATCATGTATTTATATATATCTTTTAAAAGAAATGTTTATTCTTACAAAAAAAAAAAACAGAAAAAACATTTTTTTTTGTCTAAATGAGGGTAAAGCAAGTGATAGAAGGTTAGGTTTTGGAAGTGGGTCTTTGAAGGTCTTTAAACCAAATCAGCCTTGGATATAATATGCTCAAAATACCTTAGATGTTTTGAGAGGCCCACTTTAATGTGACTTGTCTATTCTTTAACTATAAGTACTCCTCTCAAAAGTTTGCACTAGATTCATACATAATTAATTGATTTGCATCAATTTGTCGTCGCTATGAGCTAATGCATGAGCCCTTCATCCATTTTTATGAAAACTGAAATAGGTGTCAATTGTCCAGCAAACTTGTGATTGGGACATGGTAATTAATTAATGGTAGTGCATAGCATTAAGGACAAACCTCTCCTTTAAGATTACTGATCACTGCTTCAGACAAACCTTGACTTTTAAATCTGTTACAGCCGGAAATAGAACTCTAACATTTATGCTTGGTTGTAATATAAGGGATAAAATAAGTAGGAAAGAAAGAAAAATAAAAGAAAATAGAAATAAAATAAGCTCACATATTAAATTTATTTATAGTATCAAATAAATTTTATTTATTTTAACTCATCAAAATAAGGATTAAAATAATTTAAGAATTTGTATGTTTTTAAGAAATTTCATTTGTAATAACTGATTTTCTTTCAAAAGATTTTATTAGACAATCAAATAAATGAGAAAATCATTTTTCTTTGCTCAGCCCTTTAAGGTCATTTGTAATAACTGATTCTTTCAAAAGATTTTATTAGACAATCAAATAAATGAGAAAATCATTTTTCTTTGCTCAGCCCTTTAAGGAGAGGGAAACTTTTTATTTCACCTAGTCAGTTAAAGAATAATGATAAAGATGATGCGAATAATGTAAAATCGTGATTAATCCCCAATATCATGAAGTGAGTATGTTTCCAGATGCGATAATAATTAAATAATATTTTAATAAGTATGAAGTCTTAATTTGATATTGTTACTACGCAGGAAATTAAGAAGTAGCGCATGACAACATTGTTGGATTAAGGTAGTACCAAAAACATTGTTGGAGATGGACAAATATTTAAATGGTTGGAGGGTTTGGGTTGGATTTTCCTTTGTATTTGTTGCGAGGATGCACCTTAACATAATTCCCCTTTGTTTTATATGTATTGACAGATGAGAACCCATTTTCAATCAAGTTACTCTCATCAAATTTGTAACCGTTTTTTAAAATCTAACCACCTTAGCACTTCCATCTCTCCTTCGCCAAACACTTGTTAACCGGATTGCCGCATGTATCATGTATTCCGTCTTGCAGGAATGCAGCAGCCTCAACCGTCCTCCAGAAAGCCCATGCAAGGTACGTTTGCATGGGCTCCAGCCTGACTCACGTATAGTAACTTCTCAGAAATTAGCCATTTTATGTTTTCATCAAGCAAATTGATGCCGCCCAGGTGTCATATTTGAAGATATACCCAACCCATGTGGTTATCTTTGGAATTTTTGCAGTCAGGGAGTTTTACTGATGACGGTTCGGCACTTCTGGAATTGTATTCCCAAGATGTTGAAAGGGCCTAAAACCCGACAAGTTTTCCTTTTGCGCTCAAATCTTGTGCAGGATTGTTTGATTTGCAGAAGAGACTAAAGTGATTCTACCAGCATTTTATTGTGTTGTAGATGCAGAAATAGTCTATCCTGTTGATGTGGCTTTGGTTTGATATGCATACAGAAATGTAGGGATATTGAAGCTGCGATTTGATGTTTGACAAATGGCCGTGAAATTTGGTTTCTTGTGCTTATACGATTTCTGGGTATGCCCACAATGGTTATAATAGTGAGACATTGGGTTTCTTCAATCTTATGCGCAGTTTGAGGGTGAAACCGAATCGGGTTAGTATTTTGAGTGTTCTTTTGCCTGTGGTAATCTTGGAGCTTTGAGGAAAGGTGAATGGTTCCATAATTATGTGATACAAACAGGGTTTGAGTCTCATATCTTGGTTGCGACCACTATTATGGACATGTATTCTAAGTGTGGGGGTTTGCATTTGGCCGGTATTTTGTTTGATGAGACAGCAGCAATAGATTTAGTTTGCTGGAGTGCTATTTCAGTTTACATGGAAGCGTGCGTACTAAGGATGGATACGATGAACCTTGACTTCAAGATTACTAATCACCATTTCAGACGAACCAGAACTTTAATAGCAGTAATCACCAGCTGCTCTCACCTTGGATTACGTGTTCAATATGATATTTATTTACTCGAATGCGGGCCAACAGCCTGAATAGATATTTTCATCACATTGGTTAGGTGGAGGAAGGAGTGCGTATATATAATTAAAAGAGGCCTTGCTTGGGGTGAAGAAGCAGTACTCAAAAAACTAACAGCTATGGCTGCTGTTATCATGACAATCGGGTACTTTGAGCTATTGGTAGCATTTCTGGGCTTCCTCCTCCTGCTTTGGCATTATCAAAGCAGCAGGAACTCATCACCAATTATGAATTGGCCTCTTCTTGGTATGTCCCCAGGCCTTCTTGCCGCATGTCGCGCCACCGACTACTTCACTGCTGTGGCTTCTGTCCCACATTCGAGTTTAGAGGCCATTCACAAAATAAACTTTATCTCATGGCCAGTGAGCCTGCCAATGTCACTACATGTTGAGCAAAAGCTTCTCTAATTTCCAGAATGGCCCCAACTAAAAGTTCTTTGGTGATTTTATGGGAGATGGCATTTTTCAGTTCTGAATCGGATTCATGGGCTGTATCAAAGGAGATCCATTCAGTCTGTGGCTCAAAAATGGACGGTTCCAGCAGCTCTTTGAGAAAACCATCCAGGAAAAGGTAGAAAAAGGGTTGATTCCAATCAGCAGAGCAAGTTTCCATGATGGGAGTCAGGAGTGGATATGCAGGATTTACCTCTTCACCTTTGATAATATTTGCATGTTTGTTCTAGGAATGGATCTGGAATGCTTTCTATTGAACCGTGAAGAAACTTATGTAGCAGCATTTGTTGAGATAGAGAGAAGGCCATTCTTTACAGGCACATTTTACCGGAAAGCTGTTGGAGGTTGCAGAAATGGCTTCAAATAGGAAAAGAGAGGATGTTCAGTAAAGGAATCAAGGCTATTGAACATTTTATATTCCAGTGCATCTCCTTGAAGCAAGAAAGACTAAGGAAGGGAGACATGGAATGGAGCTTTGACTTTTTAACAGCTTATATGGAAAATGATCATGGTGACTTGACTGCTGGGCTTGAAATTTCTGACAAGTTCCTGAGAGACACAGCAGCCAACCTTTTGTTTGCAGGGAAAGACTATAAGTGCTGCTCTCAGTTGGTTTTTCTGGCTCATTTCCACACCGCTAGTAGAAACAAGATTTGGGAAGAGATCAAAGCGAATAATATTCTGGAGATCAAAGATGGCAAGGTCTGGTGGATTTTCAATGCACAAGAAGTACGTAAGTTGGTTTATCTCCATTGAGCCTTGTGTGAGACACTACGGTTGTTCCCATCATTACCTTTTGAGCACAAAGCTTCCGTTAAAGCCGACATCCTTCCAAGCGGTCACAAAGTTGGGCCAGATTCAGAAGTTATATTCTCTCTGTATGCAATGGGGAGGATGGAAAGCATATGGGGGCCAGATTGCCTAGAATTCAAGCCTGAAGTGGATTTCAGAGGAGGAGGAATTGTATGTGCCATCATAAATTCATGGCATTCAATGCTGTTGAGACCTGCTTGGGAAGGAGATGACGTTTATCCAAATGAAGATAGTTGCAACTGCCATTATTAGTAACTATCACATTCAAGTGGTGGAAGGTCATCCTGTGTCCCCAAGTAGCTCTATCTCACTTCACATGAGACATGGCTTGAAGGTTAGGGTGAGCAAGAGATGCATATGATAAGAAGACTTGAAGTTTACTTAGGGAGGTGAGAAATGCTAGTTCGTCAACTTGTAATGTCTGATTTGTGTTATAATGAATGTTATTCATAAATAAATAAATAGATGTGAATGACCTTGTGGCCAACAGGGTATGTTCTTTCTCTGAGATTTGTATGAGATTAAGAGATCTGTTACTGCATTTTGCCCTCTGGCAAAAATGTTTATGTCGAATAAAGGATTTGCTTTTACCTCAAATAAAATTCAGAAAGCATAAAAAACATTCATGGAGTTAGGTACCGTCCATTGATAAAAGTTTCAAGTAAAACTAACATAAGAATCGACCATTTACAATGATGTTTTAACCAGAAGCAGAACATGAAACCACAACAACAGAACTCAGATGAACCACTGAGAAACTAATTATTCATACATTACATATATTACTTCAAACTTTTATTGATCGTTTTCTTCACCACTACAAAAACATGTCTTTCCAGTAAAGTGGAACAAATTGCAAATTCATCGCTAAATGTACGTGCTTTGTCAATACAATAGCAGTGTTTCTTCTAATTGGACCAATACCTCATTGTCCAAACTTTTCTGCCACCGGGAGCAAGGCAGGGGTGACAATTCCCAAATATTGGTGTAAAGTCATTGCCACATGGAGGTGACAAAAAAGAAAAGAAAGAAAGAAAGATGTGTTAGAGCAACTTCTTCTGATGACGATAGGAGTGTTCCAGGAATAGTCGAAAAGTGTTAAAAACCATGAAGATAGAGGTTTGAAAGCAATTTGGAGCTAATAGATGCATGGAGTTGCGAAATTTTTATGGAGTTATGGAAAAATGGAGCAAAGGGGTGTTTTGGTGACAACCAAGAAAATATTTTCACACAAACTTTTATAAGATCTTACAAAATTTCGCAAATCAATATGAAAATTTTGCAACTCGATATCAAACTTCTTCAATATATTGATGATTTTAGTTGCCAAATAATGTTTTGAACATTTTTTTACATATATTTTGATGTTATCAAATGTCCATCCAATAAGGTGTCATCATGTGGCGAATCTAGCCAAACTCTATAATTAATAGAGATTCACATCTTTGGTAATTGTTCAAAAGGTACGAGCGATAAGCCAACTATTTAGATTCTCTCTTACCTTTGGTAATAGCAATTGAATGTGGTTATCTACCTTACAATGGGATCATTGCAAGCATGGGACCTGCAATTAACAACATAGTTTTAACTTTTTATAAAGTGGTTGGCCAAAAATATAGGTCACATGGAATCATAGACTCTTGCAATTGTATCTTGGTGAAATAGAAAAATAAGTTTAGAATTTAATAAATTAATTATAAGCGATTATTGAAACTCATTTTACTTGTTTTATTTTTATATTTTTGATTATGAAATCCAAATGTAAAAAAAAATAATTTTTCTTAGTATTTTTTCTTATAATATTTTAAGGGTTCAAATGAGCTTAAGTAAATATTTTCATTGGTTTCAAGAAAGGAAAAGAGTCCCAAATGGTTTCTCGAATTGGGAGAGATAATTTTTTTTTCAATACAAAGATTATAATTATTTTAACACTTATTTATTCAGTGGGTACAAAGATTAATAAATTTCTTGTTCTTTAAATAGTTTCTTTATAATATAATATATAAACATCCTTATTTATATTTTAAAATATTTAAATTAATTTAAACAATATATGATAAAAATAAATTTTATTTGTTTTTATCTAATTTTAATATGAAGCGATAAGTAAAATGTTTTTAATTCAATATGATTCCATAAGTATATGCGAATAAATTACTATATATGCTATATATATATATATATATGATGCCTTTTTCCGCCAGGGCCCAGGTTGGAGCATGTGGGGAGTCGTTGGGCGGACCGGATTGTTTGGGGTGTGGGATGCGGCGTGCGGGTTGTTTGAGCTAAGGCGGGATCACTACCTTGTTAGTGCACGGGCTGCGGGCGTAACACTCCTGCTGCAAAAGGAAAAAAAACCAAAGGAAGAAGGGGGTCGGTGTATGAAGCGCTCCGATGCTAAATTAGGTTTCTTTACGGCGAGAGAAAAAGAGCCGCCCAGAAGGCGAAGGTGTTGCGTATGAGTATGCGTCTGAAGTGCGTGTAAGAATGCGTATGAGTATTTGCATACCTTTCACCGATGGGGTGGCCTCGTATTTATAGTATACGTTCAACCAGTTGGATGGTAATTAGGAGTCCTTCCCATTGGATGTGATATTTCTCATTTTAGTCCATATCGGATTTGGTACAGGATATAGAAAAAGCAGTTTACTTGGGATGATGTAGTGTGTGTAAACGATTAATAAGGGATAATTAGAGGGAGTGGTAAGCGGGAATATCTTTACTTTCGCTATTGATAAGATTTGGTTTGATTCTGAGGATAAACGATTATTAAGGGAATTATCCTACTTTCCTTATTAGGCGAGATTTGGTCGATTTGCAAGATAAGCGGAGTTATTGAGAATTATCCTACCTTCCTTATTGGCGAGATTTAGTCTGATTTGCAGGATGTGGGCCTTCTCAATTATCCATATCATCGGCCTTTGGGGCGAGAGTGGGTGAGCTTCGTTTTTGGGTGGCTAGGGGCTTGGGTGTTTTATAGGGCCTGCCTCTCCTTTAGGCCTAGTGAGTGGGCCTGCGCGCCTATTTTTCAAACCCCATCAATTACTGACCCTTGTGCGATTATTAGTGAGCGGCTGTATCGTTCTTGTATCAAGTGCTTGACACCACGTGTCGGCTCGAAATTTGAATTAGTTTAGGCTTTGTCGTAGATCTTATGTGCAGTGATAATGATGACTTTTAGGTTCGTGCTCATTTCTTCCCCCTTAAATATAGTCTTGCGTTCCCTTGATCAAGTTTTTCTTTGCTTTTGTTAGTCAGGACTTCTCTTTCCCTTAGTATTCATCGACGGTTGAGTTCTTCAGCGGCCGTGAGGCTCAGTGGGCTAACCGCTGGCGGAGTGATTAGTTGAGGTACAGCTTGGCACGAGATGAGTAGTTGGGCCCTTCAAGCTAGAATTTCTTTGGGTTCCATAGATTTGCATGCTGGCTGATGACTCTGGGTAACACGTCTGAGTTGGGTGGTGAGCTCTTTTAGCGGTGGTGGGCTCGTGGTGAATGGCCCCTGGCGACCTCTTAAGTTTGCATGAAGCTGTCTTGGAGTGGTTGAGCTCGTCGATGTATTTCTTGGGCTTAAATCGGCTGAATTTTCTTGAGTTGGATTGATTCCTAGGCGCATGACTTGTTTTTGTGAGCTCGTCAATGCGAGATCTTTGGCTCCGTCTGGCTGATTTGCTTGAGTCGACTGATTCTAGATTGCATGGCACATGTAGAATGATTGACTCGTCGATTTGAGTGTAGTCTCAGTTGGTATCTTGGGATTGGCGATCCACGAGGTTGCGTGACCTGTGTAGAATGGCTAAGCTCGTCTATGTGAGCTGCTGGGCTCCGTCGGTTGATTATTCTGAACTGAACTGATTCCTAGGCTGCATGGCCTATGTAGAATGATTGAGCTCGTCGATTTGAGCGGCTGGTCTCCGTTGACTGTCTTGCCTGAGCTGATCTGGTTCCTTGATTCCATGACTTGTTTTTGGCAGAGCTCGTCAATGCGAGCTGCTGACCTCCATTGGCTGACTTGCATGGGTTGAACTGATTCCTTGATTCCATGACTTGTTTTTGGTAGAGCTCGTCGTCTTGTTCTTGACCTCCGATGGCTGACTTATAGGTTGCGTGATTCCTTGATTCCATGACTTGTTTTTTGGCGAGCTCGTCGTCTGTTTCTTTACGACCTCCATTGGTGACTGCATGAGTTAGACTGATTCCTTAGGCATGATGCGTATTGTCCTGCGATAGAATTGTTAGCGCGTCAATTTGAGTTTGTAGGTATTGTTGGTGACTCTTGCGAGTTGTGTTGTCGCTGGCAGGAGAGCTTTGTCAATGTCACGAGCGAGTTGGGGCGGGCTTCGTCACGTGAGCGATTGGGCGGCTTCGTCAATCGCGAGCGCGATTGGCGAGCTTCGTCCTGTGAGCGGTTGGGCGAGCTGCGTCATGTGAGCGATTGGGGCGACCGTCAATCGCGAGCGGTTGGCGAGCTCGTCCCTGTGAGCGATTAGGCGGGGGCTTCGTCGAATGCGGTCCCGGTTGGGGCTCGTCGGCGTGAATGGTTGAGCGAGCTCGTCCGCAGTGAGCGATTAGGCGAAGCCGTCCGCGTGAGCGAGTTGGGGCGAGCTTCGTCAATGTGAGCGATTGGGAAGAGCTCGTCCACGTGAGCGATTGGCGGGCTACGTCCGCGCACGTGAAGCAGGTTAAGCGAGCTTTCGTCGTCGCGAGCGATTGGCGAGGCTCGTCCACGTGAGCAGGTTGGGGCGAGCTTCGTCCGCGTGAGCGGTTGGGCGGGCTTCGTCGTCGCGAGCGATTGGGGCGAGCTGCGTCCACGTGAACGATTGGGGCGAGGCTCGTCAATGCGGAACGGTTGGGAAGAGGCTCGTCGGTGTGAGTTGTTGGAGAAGCCGTCGGGTGAGTTGCTGTGGTGAGGTTGGCTCTTAGGTCGCGTGAAGCTGCGGTGGTTGAACTCATCCAATGTGAACTATTGGCGAGCACGTCCATGTGGGCGATGGGAAGAGCTTGTCGGAATGAATGGTTGAGTGAGGCTCGTCAGAGTGATCGCGAGGAGAAGAGCTGCGTCAGTGGATAGTTGGTAAGAGCTCGTCCAGTGATGCGAGGAGGAAGAACTCGTCGGTGAATTGTTGGCGGGAGCTCGTCCACGTGATTGAGAGGGAAGAGCTGCGTCGGAGTGAATGGTTGGCGGGGCTGGAGTCACGTGAGATTGGGAGGAGAGACTCGTCGAGTGGATTGTTGGGCGGGGGCTTCGTCACGTGGATTGAGGAGGAGGCTGGTGAGTGAATAGTTGAGTGGGAACTCGTCAGGAGTGATCGAGAGGAAGGCTTCTAGTTAATGGTGGCATTCGGTAGAGGTGGCGATGTGGCCAAGTGGCAGTGTGGCACGAGCTGGTCGACTCTGAGGACGGCGTGGCTGTCTTGGAGTGGGTGAGCTCGTCGAATGGTGGCGTTCAGTAGTGGCGATGTGTAGAGTGACGATGTGGCTTTGGTACGGTACGACTCACGAGGGCGGCGTGGCACGTGCGGGCCCAGTGAAGCGCTCGTCAATGGTGGCGTTCAGCCCAGAATTGGCGATGTAGCCGGTGACAATGTAACTGAGTTGATCGACTCGTTTAGGCGTGGCTGTCTTTGATGGATCACCTCGTCGGGTGGTGCGATGACTCCGGCCCACATGGCCTTGGTGGCGGCGATGTAGCTTTGAGTTGATCATTCGTTTAGGCGTGGCTGTCTTTGAGTGGATCACTGGTCAAATTGACGGCGTGGCTCGGTGGCCCCGTGGCTGGCACCAGTGACGATGTAGCACGAGTGAAGTCTTGCTCGTTTAGGCGGCGTGGCTGTCTTTGAGTGGATCACCTCGTCGAATTGGCGTGGCTCGGCGTGTGTAGTGCGATGTGGTCACGAGTTGATCGACTCGTTTGGCGTGGCTTGTCTTCGATGGATCACCTCGTCAAATTGATGCGCATTGGCTCGAAAGCGGCTATGGCCTTGGTGGCGATGTGATCACGAGTTGATCGACTCGTTTAGGCGGCGTGGCTGTCTTCCGAGTGGATCACCTTGTCAAATTAATTGCGTGGCTCGTATTGTCTTCTTGGTGGCGATGTAGTGCGGGGTTGATCGGCTCGTTTAGTGATGGCGTGGTGTGGCTGAGTGGATCACCTCGTCAAATTGAGCAGTGTGGCTCCGGGCGCTGTGGCCTTGGTGGCGATGTGGCCTAAGATGAGTCGACTCACGGCGGCGTGACGCAATGCGAGTAGATGGGCCTAAATCCGATGGTGGCGTTCCTTGGTACGCACGACACCGTTTGGATTGAGCTGGCTGCGTGCGACCATCCGACTTACGATTTTCTTGGAAAGGTGCGGCGTCTTTAATCGCGATTGGCGGAGGAATTTGAAGCTTTGGCGTGAATTTCGAGTGCTTTGCCTTCTTATAGATGCGCGGCTTCATTGCTATGAGTTTATACTTTGGATGATGCCTCTTACGGTGTGGCGAAATGCGAGATGAGCGTCGGATTTGATCGTGTTACGTGGAGATCCACTTGAAGATTCACGGTTCGGTTTGTTGGACTTCTGCTTGTGGGAGTTGTGTTATCCTTCATGAGGAGGGAAGTTGTAATCTTCCTGAACTCGTCGTGTCTTCTGTGGGCGTTGCATCTGCCTGGTAAGTTGCTCTAACTCTTCTATCGGGCGTTAGTTGGTGAGGTGGAGCGCCTCCACCTCGTTCGTGTTAGCTTGCATTGCTTCTAACGTGCCGGGTGGTCGGCTATCTGCGTTGCTTGGTTGGTCCTGCATCCTTGGAGGATTAGCGTTGCTCCTTGTGTTAAGTCGATACATCGATGTGAGAAATCAATTATATTTGTAAAGGCTGGCATCGTTCCCCGCAGACGGCATGTGATGATGCCTTTTTCAGCGGGCGAAGAATTTGGAGAGTGTGTGGGTCGTTAGGCGGACCGGTGTTTAAGGGGCTTTGGGATGCGGCGTGGATTGTCTGAGCAAGGCCGGATCGCTACCTTGTTGGTCTGGGGCTCTGGGCGTAGCTCCTCTACCGAAACAAGGAAGAAGGGTCGGCGAGAGTGTGCGGGTGGCCGCTCTCAGGCCACTAAGTCGGTTTCTTTAGAGAAAGAGGAAGCGCAGAGGCGAAGGTGTTGCATATGAGTATGCGTCTAAGAGTGCGTGTGTAAGAATGCGTATGAGTATTGGCGTACCTTTCATCGATGGGGTGGCCTCGTATTTATAGTATATGTTCAACCAGTTTGATGGTAATTAGGAGTCCTTCCCATTGGATGAGATATTTAACACATTTTTAGTAAATGTCGGTTGGTACGGGATATAGAAGCGATTTACTTGGGATAGTCTTCTTTCACTTGAGCCCCATGCCGATTAATAAGGGATAATTAGGGGTGTGGTGGGAATATTTTCGCTATTGATAGATTTGGTTTGATTTATAGGATAGCGGGTTATTGAGGTATCTACTTTCCTTATTGGCGGATTGTGATTTGCAAGATAAGCGTTATTGAGAATTATCTCGCCCCGTGACTGCGAGATTTGTAGTCGATTTACGGGGATGTGGGCCTTCCCAATTATCGTATCATGACCTTTGGGCGAGTAATTTGTGAGCCCCGTTTGGGCCGACCGCTAGGAAGCAGGTGTTTTATAGAGGCTGCCTCTCCTTTGGAGCCTAGTGAGGTGAATTACTGTTGCTTTATTTACCAAATACATCGGTATATATATATATATATATATATATATATATATATATATATATATATATATATATATATATATATATATCTTTCTTCTCTATATTTATTTATTAATTTTTAATTCATATGATTTATTTATTTTTATGAGAGTTTACAAAATTTTCTTAAAAAATTTAGAGTTTTTTTTTTTTGGAAACAAAAAATTTTAGAATTCTTAATATAATATATTTGTGTATCACTAAATATTGATGTGAGATACCAAGACCTCACCTACCTGCCTTACATCCCACTTCTCCTATCCTTCACTTGCACATCATTGTTCTTCTTGAATCACAGAAGTAACGGTCATAAATCCATAGGCAGTTTCCTAGAACAGTACAGATACTTTTGTGATTATTCCACCATTTATTTCATTTTTAGGGTTCCATTTTATATGTATTTTGGATGAGACCCCTTTTCAATCAACCTACTCTAATCAACCTTACCGCCATACTTTGTAACCGTTTTTCAAACTCTAACCACCTTTGCACCGCCATCTCTGCTTCACCCAACTTGCCCATTAATCAGATTGCGCATATTATTTGTTCTGTCTTGCAGGAATGCAGCAGCCTCAGCTGTCTCAAGCAAGCCCATGCAAAGATTTTTGCTTTTGGGCTCCAACATGACTCGCGTGTACTATCTAAATTCGCCATTTTGTATGTTTCATTCAATAGAATTGATGCTGCGGGTGTCATATTTGAAGATATACCCAACCCATGTTGTTATCTTTGGAATGTTATGATCAGGGGATTTGCTACGGATGGTCGGTTCGTCAGTTCTCTGGAATTGTATTCCAAGATGTTGGTAAAGGGCCTAAAACCCGACAAGTTTGCTTTTCCTTTACTCATAATCCCATTGCAAGTTTAATCTGATTTGAGAGGAAAAGTGATTCACCAGCATTTGGTGTGCTGTGGATGCAGCAATGATATATTTGTTGATGCGGCTTTGGTTGATATGTATGCGAAATGTGGGGATATTGAAGCTGCCCGGTTGGTGTTTGACAAAATGACTGTGAGAGATTTGGTTTCTTGGACTTCCATGATTTCTGGGTATGACCACAATGGTTATAATAGTGAGACATTGGGTTTCTTGATTTTATCGCATGATTCGAGGGTGAAACCGAACGGGACCCGTATTTTGAGTGTTCTTCTTGCCTGTGGTAATCTTGGAGCTTTGAGGAAAGGTGAATGGTTCCATAATTATGTGATACAAACAGGGTTTCAGTCTGATATCTTAGTTGCAACCGCTATAATGGACATGTATGCTAAGTGTGGGAGTTTGGATTTGGCCATGTGGTTTGTTTGTGAGCAGCAGGAAAGATTTAGTTGCTGGAGTGCCATGATTGCAAGCTATGGAATTCATGGTCATGGAAGGAAGGCAATTGATCTTTTTGAGCAAATGGTAAAAGCAGGAGTCAGGCCTAACCATGCAACATTCACTTGTGTTCTGTCAGCTTGCAGCCATTCAGGGTTACTAGAAGAAGGCAAGAGGTATTTTCAATTGATGATAGAGGAGTTTTTACTTGCCCCAAAACTCAGTAATTATGCATGTATGGTGGATCTTCTTGGCCGTGCAGGACAGCTTTCTGAAGCACGGGAGCTCATAGAGAGTATGCCAATGGAACCTGATGCAAGCTTATGGGGTTCTTTGCTTGGTGCTTGCAGAATTCACAATAATCTGGATTATGAGAAAAGGAAGTGGGACGTCTTTTCACCCTAGACCCAGTACATGCTGGCTATCATGTTTTACTCTCCAACATATATGCTGCTAAATCTAGGTGGAGCGAGGTTGAGGAGGTGAGAGATGATGGCTAGAAGAGGAGCGAATAAAACTCAGGGATTTAGTTTGATCGAGTACGATAACCAAGTTCATAAGTTTGGGGTAGGGGACAGATCACATCCTCAATGGGAGAAGATATATGCTAAGCTTGAAGAGTTGGCTGCTCAAATGAAACGCTTGGGGTATGTCCCCTTGACAGATTTTGTGCTCCATGATATTGAAGATGAAGCAAAAGAGGCAGCTCTTTCCTACCACAGTGAGAGGCTTGCAATTGCATTTGGGCTCATCAACACTAGTCCAGGGACTACTCTTCGCATCACCAAGAATCTGAGGATTTGTGGAGACTGTCATAATGCCATTAAACTCATCTCAAAAATTGTTAATCGGGTCATCCTAGTAAGGGACATGCACCGGTTTCATCACTTTGAGGATGGAGCTTGTTCTTGTGGGGATTAGTGGTAACCATACATAATGTTATTTTCAATTACATCCCTTGTGTTTTGATTCAATATATTTCATTTTCATTGATTTGAAATTTTATCAACTCTCTTTTTTATTTTGAATGAGAAGGAAGATCAATGAAATGGAGAAATTTCCTTGTCAGTGTAGAAAATGCTAAATTTATAAAGGATAAACCATAGAACATCTCGTCAATGCCAAAAAGTCTGTCACAGTGCTATGATTCATCTTGAATCCAAACGCCATGTGACATGATACTGTAGATCTTTTTGCACCTGTAGAAACCTATTTCATAGAGTAAATTAAAAGATAATTTTAATCTATAGATAAGATTATAATCGTTAAATTATAATCCTTTATACTAAAGTCGAGTCTTTAAAGATTAATAGTATATTTTGTATATTTCTGGGACAAGCTTTATTAAGCGGCCCAGGTGATTGATAGGTTTCATGGTAGTGTGCACTAAGGATAAATCTTGACTACCTGATTGCTAATGACCATTCAGACGAAACAACACTTTATTAAGAGAATTATTAATCACGAACTACTCTCACCTTGGGATTTGGATTACGTGTTCTATACAGTATACAATCAGATACAGCCCGACAGATATTTGCATCACCTCCTTATACATAAGAAGAGACCTAAAGCAGGGTGAAGAACGTATACTACTCCAAAAGAAACCACATCTATGACTGCTCTTGATGATGAGGATACTTAAGAGTTATTTATGCAGGCGTTTCTGGGCTTCCTCCTGCTGTGGTACTGGCATCAGAGCAGGAACTCATCAACAATTATGAATCAGCCTCTTCTTGGTATGTAAACAGCCTTCTTTGCAACTCATTAGCACGACTCGCCACCGCATTTTATCTGAAACTATATCTCACATTGATTTAGGGCCTGCTTCACCATAACACTTTCTCATCACCAGTGATCCTGCCAATGTCCACTACATGTTGAGCAAGAACTTCTCTAACTTCCAGAAGGGCTCCAACTTCAGGAAGATCTTTCGTGAAATTCTGGGAGATTGTATTTTCATTTCTGAGTCAGAATCATGGGGTACCCTAAGGAGATCGATTCAGTAACTGCTAAAAAATGGCCGGTTCCAGCAGCTCTTTGAGAAAACCATCCAGGAAAAGGTAGAAAAAGGGGATGATTCCCATCCTTGAGCATGTCTCCATGATGGGAATGGAGGTGGATATGCAGGATTTATTTACCCGCTTCACCTTTGATAATATAATATTTGCATGTTTGTTCTAGGAATGGATCCTGACATGCTTTCTATTGAATTTCGTGAAGAATCTTATGTAACAGGGTTTGATGAGATAGAGGAGGCCTTCTTTACAGGCACATTTTACCAGAAAGTTGTTGGAGGTTGCAGAAATGAGGCTGTGGAAAAAGAAGAAGAAAGGCTCAGTAGGGATCAAGGCTACTGATGGTATTTTCGTTTCTGATCAATCTGATTCATGGGCTTGCCCAAGAAGATCCATTCAATCACTGCTGAAAATGGCCCCTTCCAGCAGTTCTTTTAGAAAACCATTCAGGAAAGGTGGGGAAACAGGCTGATTCCAATCCTTGAAGCATGTCTCCGTGACAGGGAGGTGGATATGCAGGATTTGTTTACCCGCTTCACCTTTGATAATATTTGCATGTTTGTTCTAGGAATGGATCCTGGCATGCTTTCATTTTAATTTCGTGAAGAATCTTACGTAACAGCGTTTGATGAGGTAGAGGAGGCCTTTTTTTACAGGCATATTTTACGGAAAGCTGTTGGAGGTTGCAGAAATGGCTTCAAATGGGAAAAAGAGGGCTCTTAGACACTTCATATTCCAGTGTATCTCCTTGAAGCAAGAAATTAAGACTAAGGAAGGGAGACAAGGAAGGGATGAACTTCGATTTTTTAACAGCCTATATGGAAAATGATGATGGTGATCATGATCAACTGACTGCTGGGCTTGAAATTTCTGACAAGTTTCACAAAGGCACCAGCAATCAATCTCTTGGCTGCACATGGAAAGACACTGTAAGTGCAGCTCTCAGTTGGTTTTCTGAAATATTTCAAAACACCACTTGTAGAAACAAGATTTGGGAAGAGATCATCAAAGTCAAAGCCGATAATAATAATATTCGGGAGATCAAAGATGACAAGATATGGTGGATTTTCAGTGCAGAAGAAGTACGTAACCTGGTTTATTTACATGGAGCCAGTGGCAGACCTAGAGTGTGTCTAGTGGGCAATGTTTGCTAAATTTTGAAAAAATTGCTTATAATGAGTGATCCTCTGATCTTAAGATTGGAAACAAATTATTTAACCATTGTGCTACAATGCCTCCCTTGACTATATTTTCTAGGTCCACGATTGCATAAAGCCGTGTGTGAGACCCTACGGTTGTTCCCACCACTACCACTTGACCACAAAGCATCCATTAAAGCTGACATCCTTCCAAGCGGCCACAAAATTTGACCAGATACAAAGTGCTCTTCTCTCTGTATGCAATGAGGAGGATGGAAGACATTTAAGAGGTGGATTTCAGAAGGAGGAGGAATTGTGCATGTACCATCTTACAAATTCATAGCATTCAATGCAGGACCAAGAAGCTGCTTGGGTAAGGAGATCATGACATTCACCCAAATGAAGATAGTGGCAGCTTCATGTGCTCCATTATCGTGCTATCACGTGAGGTAGTGGAAGGTCATCCTGTGTATCAAGTAAGCTCTGTCATACTCACATGAGACATGGCTTAAGGGTTAAGGTCGGTCAGCAAAAGATGCGTTTGATGATGAGGAAGACCATATAACTTTGCTCAGCTGGGAGGTGAGAGAATAAAAGTCTGTCGTCTATTTGGTTAATATATGTAATATCTGGTTTGTGTTAGAATGAATAAATTTTGTAATAAATAAATAAATGAATGTAATATATGTGTTAGTTCATTTTGCCCGCCCTCTGGCAAAAACGTTTAATATATATATATTGAGTAAAAGAAGGATTTCTCTTTTCTTTTTCCTATTCATTTCTAGGTACACTCAGATAAGATTGGAAAACTAGCTAGCATAAAAACATATATAGCAGGTTGAACACAATCCATTGACAAATTCCAGTAGGAATCCGTCAGTGACTTTTCATGTGCATGAATGAACATGTCATTTCGGAAAGGTGATCTTATCCAGCGGAAAAAACATAATTTAAAATGATGATAAAGAAAGTATATAGTAAAGAGATGGATACCTTATATTATGCATGCATGGTAGCTAGCATGGGCCCATGCCCTAACACTTCGTTATAATAATAAGAC
Source organism: Tetrastigma voinierianum (assembly GCA_016808115.1). NCBI lineage: Eukaryota > Viridiplantae > Streptophyta > Magnoliopsida > Vitales > Vitaceae > Tetrastigma > Tetrastigma voinierianum. The sequence continues at coordinate 272,820 of JAEQBH010001293.1, forward strand.
CTTTCAAACTTGTGATGGTTTCATGTGATCATCTCATGATAATACCAAACCATAATTTAATTTCTAGAAACATATACATATATAGGTAGTATTACACAACTATGATTTGGAATGCAGCTTCTAGTCAAAGCACAAAACCCTGATATTATTTTAGCGTGGTTGCCATTAAACATGCCATAACCGTTGTACCATGAAGGCATCTGACTATCGCGCCGTAAGAATATAAGGCTGACTGCTTTTTAATTACCCATAATTGCATTTCAGGTTGTTCAGTTTCTTAGGCTGTAAATTACTAAATGTGCAAGAATATCAATAATTCATATGTGGAGAAACTGTAAGAAAGAGATGAAGGCTTTGAACGTGTATTCACTCTTCTTAAGGAAATTATGCCCCCATTATGTTGTTGCTGGGTTTGTGGCAAATTCCTCTAAGATAAACAAAGCCAAATAGAATTTTAGATAGCAAACTCTAAAATTCTCCCAAAGTTAACAAAGCTAGTGGAAATGATTGAATAAGAAGAAAATTGGAATCAGTAATTTTATATATTGTTTGAAGAGAATTTGTCCAAGTATTTATAATACTTTAGGAAAGACATAACTCTTGTCTGTAACAATACAATTTTAATATCAATCCAAATAGATATAACTCTTTGGATCAAAAGACACAACCACTGCTGTATTTTAGAAGATACAACTTTAGTGTGTGTCAAAAGACACAACCATTGTTCTAAAATAATTAGTAAAATTATTAATAAAATTATTAATCATTTTATAAATCCTTTTAAATCCAAATAGTCATCTAAACTCCTTCTTTTCAATGTGAGATTCCCTTTGATGGTCACTAACTATCTTTAACAATCCCACTTAGATAGTGATGTACAAACTCAAAATCAACTAAAGTTTATGCATATAGAAGGTGTCTTTCGACTTAAACCTGCTGTTAGTATAAATATTTCAAAACCTTGTCAAAATCAATGGTTATTTAAATTCAATTAAACCATGATTTTATGTGACAAGATCGGAAACATTATACACATAAACTTATAAGTTTCTCTAAACATGTTCACCATGAGCTTTAGCACCATATTAAAGCCTTGTGCTACCTCCTAGATTCATGAACACTTACAAAAATTTTTACTCCCAAACTTTTGATGCCAGGAAGCGCACCACTTGTGTTCATATAGGTGAAGAACTCGTTGAGTTTCAAGATTAGCACTTCCTGTTCATAAACAACACAAAATCTTCATTTAGAATAAATAATATTCAACCTCCTTTTCATACTTTATATTACCAAGTACTTGCTAACAAATAAGTTAATAACTTGTTTTACCATTTAAACTTTTTTAAATTGTTAAAACAATAAGAAAGGTTAGGGTTCCCATTATTAGTAACAAATCTAAAAATATGTTTGTTAGACCCATTGCACTTGTAGTTTCCTTTATCATATCTCTGAGTCCTGATAATGGATCAGGCGAGGTTTGGTCGACCTCACATAGACAAATAATGGCGCTGATTATGAAATTAACGTAAATTAGTCGTTTCAATATATCGATGTCTTAAAGAAATATGTCTAGATTTACCATTATAAATCTTGTTAAATGCTCTAGACATAGTTGCTTGACTATCACAGTGCAAAGAAACTATTGGCATTGGTTGTGGCCACAACTCTATATCCAATAATAAATTTCTCAGCCATTCTCGCTCTTTACTCAGCCACGCTAATGCAATAAACCTCATTCCATCGGGAATGAGTAATGCACGCCCTGCTTCTTGGAAGCCCGGAAGTGATATCGCTCCTCCACCCAAAGTAAAAATTAGGGCGTTGATTTATTATCATTGATACTAGTTTTATCCAACTAGCATCGCAGATATCCTTCTAGTATCGAAGGAAACTTGTTATATAAAACAAAAGCAAAAACTTCGTTCTTTTAAGATAACCAAAACTCTTGCAATAGTTTCCAATGTTCGATACTAAGATTTATTGTATATTCGATAGTTTACAAATAAAGGAAAGCTATATCGTGTATAGTACAATGCATGACATACATTAAACTACCAATTGCATCAGTATAATTCAGAATTGATCACCATCTTTCTGTATTCTCTTGATATTCGTTAGGAAACATCAAAAGGAGTATTTGCTTTTTTAATTCCTAAGTGATTAAACTTAGAAAATAATCTTATCAATGTAATGTGATTGACATAAAGCAAAACCCCCCACTATGTTTCTTAATCCTTTAATTCTCGATAGTATCAACTTCTCCTGCAAATCTTTCATTTTAAATTGAGAAGGCATTTTAGTATCATTTATTCCTTGTATATTTGTACCTATAATTAACAAATCATCAACATAGAGAGACAAATAATTACCCCATATTCTTTGTGAATTTGGAGCAAATACATCTTATCTGCCTCCATTATGTTTAAAATCATGTGATAAAATCACATTATCAAACTTTTCATGCCAATGTTTAGGAGCTTTTTTAATCCATACAAGGATTTCACCAATTTTACAAACTTTCTTTTCATTACCAGAAGTACAAAAACCTTCGGTTGTTCCATATAAACTTCCTCAACAAGATCACCATTTAAAATGCTGTTTTTACATCCATTTGATGGGACATATAAGTCATATATAGACGCTAAAGCAACAAATTTCAATGGAATAATTCTAGCCACAGAGCATAAGTATCAAAATAATCAACTCCTTCCTTTTGTTTAAAACCCTTTGCTACTAATCTTGCTTTGAAAGTTTGTAGAGATCCATCATTATTGTATTTTCTTCTGAACACCCATTTACATCCAATGGGTTTACAACTAGGTGGCAAATCAACCAATACCCATGTTTCATTTGATAAAAGAGAATCCATTTCATCATTAATTGCCTTCCAGAAACCTGAATCTCTTGAAGTCATTGCTTCATTATATGTTTTTGGATCATTTTCCAAATGCAAAACAATAGTATCTGAGAGCGAAAATCCCATTCTGGGTTCCTAACGTAGTTAAGACTATTGCTTGTGAAGATATAAAATCTAATCTAAATTCTTTCTTTCTCACCTATTGACTTCCTAGGTTCACTAGAAGATTCAATTATTTTTCGCTTATTATTATGAGAAGAACTAATTCATATTAGTATCTTTGCAGTAAATTGAAGGTTCAGATTGTTGATTTACATTCGAATTTCCAAGAAAGCTAGTTTCTAAAAATTCAACATCTCTAGACTCTATGATAACATTTGAGTCTATATCCAACAATCTGTATGCTTTTGAATTCTCAACATATCCCAAAAAGATACTTTAAGAGCTCTTTGGTCCTAATTCGCTCTTGTGGATCCTGGAACTCCCCGTGAAAAAGCCATACAACCCCATACTCTCAAATAGCTCAAGCTCTGCCTTTCCTTTCCATACTTCATAAGGAGAAATCTTTATTTTCTTCGAGGGTTCTATTATGCACATGACAAGCACAAGCCCCATAATCTCATTTGTAACACCTCAAAATACCCTAAAAATTTTATAATAAAAATTATTATATATTCTCGTACACTGAGCTAACTCGTATTTTTCCGAAATTTTTTTTATATATATTAGACAGATTGTTGAATCCATAAAATGAACCCAAGTGAAAAAGAGAAAATATAGAAATTGTAAAATGGGGGCCCAAAGGTCAATTGTAAATAAGTTTATATGTCTAAGTGATATTAGGAGAAATAAATGAGTAAAAGGAAAAAAATCAAGGAAATGACATGTGGCATGTAGGAAAGAGGGAGGAAGCCTCTCCTTTTAAAAATAATACGACAGAGTGATCCATAAGAAAAGAAAAATAGAGAAAGGGAGTTAGAGAGAGAGGCTCCCACCTCTCTACTCCGACCATCTAGACCATGGGGTCTCCCAGGCTACACCGGTGGAAGTCCTTCCAAGGACAAGAGCTGCCAAGCAGATCTAACCTAGATCTCGACAACCCACGAGCAGAGGTCTTCTCCTACTTGGTCTTTCACTCCTAAGGATTGCTGGGTAGTTATCTGCCTTAGGGGAAAGTTTGGTTGCATTTAAAAACCATGGGAAGCTGCCACATTGTGGTAGCCAGATAAGAGAGCTACCGACCTTAGAGCTGATTGGGTACGAATTAGGTGGATTCGTAGTGCGTGTCCTTCTAGTAAATTGTAGCCACACTAATTTACTGATGTTAGGGCTTTGAATTTCTCAATTTGGACCTCAGACTAAGTTAACCTTTTTAATGGCGCAACTCTGCAACTAAATTGTCGGTCACTTGTCCAAATAAGGTCAATCCAAATTCGCACTTAGAACGGGGTTTTTTTGATCAGAAAATAAAGAGACTTGGTAGTAAGTCCTTCTCGCGGAATTGTAGCCATCAATGAACTTGATGTTAGGATTTTTAATTTCTTAATTCGACTTCGTAGACCCGTTATGGTCTTTTTACTTCGAACAAATAAACGGGTCGCTGGTCAAGCCAAACCGAGGCTACCGCCAAACAGCCGTTACCGGAACAAAGGTCGCCAAACAAAGGATCGCCAAACGCGTTTGCCAAACAAAGCATCGCCAAACGTTGGTCGCCAAACGCTGGTCGCCAAACAAAGGGTCGCCAAACCGGCGGTCGCCAAATGCTGGTCCGCCAAACAAAGGTCACCGCCAAACAAAGGTCGCCAAACGCTGGTCGTCCAACAAAGCGACGTCCGACCGCGGTCGTCCGCACGCTGTTTCGCCCGTCGCTGCTTCGTCAAACAAATAAGCCGCTGCTCGTGTCACTGTCGTTGACTACGCATGACCTCCAACTCAAGTCATATCTCCTTCAAGCCAACTCCGATTTATGTTCTTTAATCATGGTCCCATGGAGTCAAGAATACATTCATATATGCCTGAGGAGGATGTTAGATGTCATAATTCTTAGGTGTTTGACTGAGCTCGTCACTTCGCAGCTCGTCGGGCCTCAGTCACCGCTGAAGCCAAAGTTGATCACATGACTCCAACTCGAAGGTCATATCTCCTTCGCTTGAACTCCGACATGCTCTCGACTCTATGGAAAGCCCATTGAGTCAAGAATACATTAATATTCTGAGGAGTATAGAAGATGTTTGACTGAGGTGGTATAGACGAGCCTCGTCCAGTTCGGGTCTGCCTGTCGGTGATTTGACTGCATGACCCCTCCAACTTCGAAGGCCCTAACTCCTACGTCCGAACCCATTCGAGTGTTCTCGCACTCTATGGAAACCTATCAGTCAAGAACTATCACATATAGAATGCTTAAATTGAACTCATATTAAACTCCAAAATCAATCCTAACCAAAACTACTAAGACGCATTTAATAATATTATTCTTTTAATGGTTTGGAATATGGACCGAAGAGCGAGGGAAAAGACAAATCGTGATCGAGATTCCAAGGATTGAATCAAAGTGCAAATATTTTGGTTTGTTCCCACTAACCCCTATTCCTCGCTTCAAGTTTTTGTAATACGTTTGTTCTTAAGCATATTGAATCGATTAATCAATGGGATTTGAAAAAAAGCTTATCGTAAATGTTTGCATATAAAATTGCATGATTATTGAAATAAATTATTTATACAAGCCGTTATTATTATTGTACTATATTTTGCTATAAAGGATTTTAATTTTTAATAGAATGTTAACCGCTTATTTAGATTAAGGATAGATTGGTATACCAATAGCCAAATAGCAAGACTGCGAACTATTGATGTCACTCCGATCGCAGCCATGACCGTGTGACATCTAAGAGTGTTCACTATTTGATTGTTTATAATCAGTCACCCGTAGGGACTGCATCGTTATAAAAACCATTTGATACCGGGCTCGCAGCCTCGCAGGGACTGCGCTGACTGTTATCCGTATATCGAAGACATAAGTTAAATTCTAAGGGCATAACTCGAATTGATCGCATAACTCGGCGACGCATGTAATCACCGGATTGGCATAATCGAATTTATTTTCAGAACCGAATTGATTTTCGTAATTGAATTGAATGTCGGTTTAAATTGAATTCTGTGAGCAAATTTGAATTGATTTGAGATTTGGTGAAATATCGACAGAAAACGTATTTATGGATGACAAGAACTATAATTTATTGTATATATATAACAAAGTATATGTAAATACCATTTATATTGACTTCATCCTCAAATGATTGAAAGTTCGAATTATTAAATCTGCATGAATTGATTGCCGGAACTGAGGAATGGATTTGTATGTGTAAACCACTAAGCATGAAATGTTTAGCGTATTGCTCTTACCAACGCTACAGTATCGAGCGATGATAATGATCGATACGACCCAAGATCGAGAGCCGGCCGAGTCATAAAGAAAGAAATCTCTGAGTATGCTCGACATGTGCACTCATTTCATGTGTTCTTGATATGGATATTAGATAAACAATTTGAATACCGAGCATCTATTTTGTAAATCATTTTAGAAAAGGCTTTTGATGCTCGTTACATTGTAAATGGATTTTGTTAAATGTAAATGTTTTTATGGGCTTGCCTAATTTGTAATCGCCTTCCAAGAAACATATGATTGAAAGGATTTCGAAAGTGATTTTAAGGGCATCCCGACTGTACTAATCCGCCTGCCGGGTTCGCCTGCAAGGGGCGCCACATCATCAGAAGCTTAGAAATTTACAAGCATAGCATTCATTAATCATATCTACCAAAAAGTTCTATTCTTTCTTCACCAAACCGCTTTGTCGTGGAGCATACGGCAAAGACTTTGTTCGATGTATTAAACCATTTTCTTCAGCACAAAAACGTAAAACTCAATTGAAAAAATATTCACCACTTCTATCACTGGGCGAATTTTATTTCTCTCCAATTGATTTTCTACAAAAACTTTGTAACGTTTAAACATATCAAAAGCTTGATCTTTATTTTTCATTAAATAAACATGAGTAAATATGGAATGATCATCTATAAAAGTAATAAAATATCTATTTCCGCCTTTAGTTAGATGACCACTTTAATTCATATATCTCAATGCATACAAGTTCAAGTAATTCGCTGTTCTTTCATTCTTTCGAAGGTTTTTTAGTCATTTCTCTTGCTTGTATACATATTTCACATTTTCTAGAATTTGTATTTTCATTACATATTACATGAAAATCAAACCATGATTATAACCTTTATCGAGATCTAAAATTAATATGGATAAACGAGCATGCTATAAATTAAAATAAATGAAGAGTCAAGAACATACACGTAAAACATCAACTTTATTAATACTTAATTTAAACATGCAAAGCATCACATGAATATCCCGGGCCTCTAACAATACACCATTCTTAGAAAATATAACTATCTGCCTCTAAAATACCTTAATGCCTTTCTTGCTAATAAACTCGCAGAATCAAATTTTTTCCTCACATCGTGAACATGAAACACATTCACAAGAAAAATCGCCTTCTTTCCGAAGTAAATTCGTAATTCAATTGTTCATTTTCCAAATACTTTTGGTAAAGAGAGATCATGATTTCCCCCATGAAGACCATATTTCTTCTTTGTTGCAAATATCATAAGTTTGAATAGATTCTTAACATGGCAAACATGCAATCGTAGCACCTCGAATCATACCACCACTACCGAAGTCACAATTACCGCTCATGTTGCATTCCGCAATCATAATGGGATTTTAAGATCGCAATCATAGCTTATACTTTTAGTGAGCTTGATTGATGTTCTCACAATGATTCGGCTTTTTCCCAAGAGATTCTCCTCCGTCTTCAAATTTCTTATAAAAATCTACATTCTTTCTTGAAATGACCATTTTTTCCACAGTAGTTAAACATGACTTATCTTTCTTATTGTTGCGAATAATCATTATATTTTCTTTTATCTTAATTTTTATGACCAGCCTTTTCATAGTTTCTTAGTGCGTACTAACATAATTTACTTTAGAATCAAAGATTCAAAGCAAACTTCGACTGCACGACGTTGTTTCTTCTTCAATCCGAACATGCTTCGTTAGTTTTCATGGAAAATCTTCGCAGTGTGTAAACAATTTCTTCGATAAATTGTTCCAAGAGGTTGGCAACTTTGCAATTGGCACGCAGCCTTAACTGTAATGGTCTTCATTAATATCTACCTTAAGATCTTGAGTCTTCGATACTAACACAAGGCATCCACTCAGGCATGATAGGCTTATTATCAAACATCTCGAAATTCAAAGAATTTCATACTAATAAATTTGTTCTGCACTCGTTTCTCTGATGCATACTTATTCTCCATGGCATTCCAAATTTCTTGTGGGGATTTAATTGTATGAAATAGATCATACAATCTATCAGATAATGCATTCAGAATAAAACCCCTGCAACGAACTTCATCTTCATTACGTTTTTTGCGGGCTGCTATCACTTCATCAAGATCTTTATCAGACATGGTTAGCGGAATTGTCGCATTTCCATTTGGGGTAGATATGCGGCAACACTCAATTCAAGTAGTAAGAAAAACAACTGTCTCCAGCTTAGCAAATTAATTCCATCGAAACGATCCAAATTGAAAAAATTCTCGGATCGAACATCTTTGTTGAAAATATAACGTAACTCGTAGCCTCCATTGTTGATAATTTCCTTAAGATTGTGAGAAAGAGATGAAGGCTTTGAAGTGTATTCACTCTCCTTAAGGAAATTATGCCCCACTATGTTGTACCGGGTTTGTGGTAAATTCTAGGCTAAACAAAGCCAAATAGAATTTTAGATAAAGAAACTCTAAAATTCCCTCCCCAAGAACAAGCTTAGGGGAAATGATTTGAATGAGAAGAAAAATTGAATCAAAATTATATATTGTTTGAAGAGAATTTTGTCCAAGTATTTATAATACTAGGAAGATACATAACTCTCGGGTCCAAACAATACAATTTTGCATTATCAATCCAAATAGATATAACTCGATCAAAAGACACAAATCAAGGTATTTTAAAAGATACAACTTTCTAGTGTCAAAAGACACAACCATTGTTCTAAAATAATTAGTAAATTATTAATAAAATGATTAATAAAATTATTAATCATTTTATGCAAACTTTAAATCCAAATAGTCATCTTATAAACCCTTCTTTCAATGTGAGATTCCTTACATCAATAACTATCTTTAATGTAAAACTAATAAAAAGGGGGAATTATGTTTAAGACTTTAAATGCATTGTTGGACTCACTCATATTACTTAGAGTCACACTTTTTAAGTCAAATTAATGAAAGCATGCACTTTTCCCGTTTGAAGATCAAATTACCCTTAATGAGTTGATTAAATGGACCCCATTTATTTGTCACATAGGAGATAGGAAATTATCAAAATCAAATCTCCGTCTCTCTTCTCAATTACAAGATAAATATCAAGTATAACACTAATACGTAACATAATTATCCTTAACGTGAACAAATAGCACAGCCAATGTAACACACCAGTTACACTAATGTAACACCGTTATTACACTAATGTAACATAGTCAGACAACTATATTACATTAATGTAATAACTGTGTTACATTAAAAATAATTGTGTTACATTAGTGTTATATCAGTGTTAATGTTATAACACTATTGTCTTGTAGCTAGTGAAAAGAGAGGAGTATTTAATTTGATGATTTTTTTTTCTCTTATATGACAAATAAATAGGGTCACTAGAGAAACTCATTAAGGGCAATTTGGCCTTCATAGGGAAGAATGCATGTTTTCATTAATTTGGTGTAAAAAGCACAACTTTGCATAATATGGGTGAGTTGAGTTTTCTTTTAATTCATATTGGTCCAATGCACTTAAACATAATCCTTTAAGAGTTTTAAATATTTTAAAATAAGTTATACAAAAAAAAAAAAAAAACTAATGGTCAAAGTCGGAAAGCAAATTGCTTTCAACCACTAAACATGTAGGTGAGAATAGTTAGAGTATTTCCTTGCTTAACCGCGTAGATTAGCCAATCTGGAATACAAACAGAGTTCTCTCGTGGATGTAGCTTTTACTGGTCTCTCGTAGTCCATCTCGACTCGTATATGGATTAGTTCAAGTATAGTATGGCTTGTGCACCTTCGTGTGCAAGTACATCGTCACTCATACACCTTACTGGTCAGATAAAAAGATATGGAAATTTGCTTTAAAAACAAAATAAAATCACCCTTAATCTAGTAGCCACCTTTTAGCTCCTCGATTTTTATTTTATTTCCCCCTACTGCATATTGACTAAATGTTATAAATTTATTCCAATATGCTTCCACGAGTATATGAATAATGTTCTTTTTATATATTTATTAAATTTTAATTCATATGATCAGGGGATTTGCGATTGATGGCCTAAGTTCGCTGCTCTCTGGAATTGTATTCCAAGATGTTGGAAAGGGCCTAAAACTCGAAACCCGATGTTTTCCTTTTAAGGAAATCTTGTGCAGGATTGTCTGATTTGCAGAGGGGCAAAGTGATTCTGCAGCCTTTGGTTTGTTGTGGATGCATCGATGTTCTATTTGTTGATGCGGCTTTGGTTGATATGTATGCGAAATGTGGGGATAATGAAACTGTCCGGTTGGTGTTTGATAAAACCCTCCTATGTTTTTTTGACAAAGAGATAATTAACAAATTTCCTTCATCATTTTTATAATAATAAGGCTTTAAATATAAAATTAATAACCGAAACGTGCATGTTAGTGGGTATAGTGGATTTCTAAATCTACTCCACTAATTATATAAAGATAAAAGATAAAAAAGCAACCATTAAAGATAAATTTAAAATTGAAAATTCTTCCACGTCTCAAATCCATAACTCCACTTTCTCTCCTTGATGGAGTCTTGTCAATGGTGACGTGGCTAACCCTTATCATTACCCATTTCTAAAGTTGCAAGTCAGTTCCTCAAGGTTTAGAGTGGAAATTGTAGCTGTTTTCCATCTCTACACGCTGTTCTTGAATTCAACTTAACCTCAAGTACATTGTCATGGTTCATGTTCTTGCTCGACCTTTTTTTATTCCTTGTACTGCACACGCATCCTCCTCATCCATAGGATTTTGGTTGGCAACCTAGCTTCGATCGTACCCTTTCACTTGATATAGCCATAGTGACGCCCCTTTCACTTGGCCTCCTTCACTTGACATGCATGAGACCGTGAATGAATTTTAGTTGGCTTCCTTATAACAAAACCCTCATTTACTAGTTTTCTAATGTTTAGTATGGAATTGGCTATGAAGATCCCGTTGACTTCATTGGGATCCAGCCAAACCTTCCCTTTCCTGCACTTAATCACACTCGTTGCAAGGCTCTTCTGTAGCATAATCGACACCATCTCTTTCGCCTCAATACCTAGTGGAGAATGGTTGTTTATCCTGCTTTGGCTATGACTCCCTTATCAAGACTCTCCCCTTGAATTCAGTGGATCCCATAGTAGCTCATGCAATTCAACGTACATCTTAGCTCAATATGCCCTCTTGGATGTTCCCTATTACTGATATCTAAAGTTCTCAGTCTCTCCTCGTAGTTTGCCATTTAGACAAAGACTTTTTGATACCAAATGATAAACCCTCATGGTTTTTTGACAAAGAGATAATTGAAAGTGGTAAACTCTTCTCATTCCTATAATTATGAAGCTTAAATACAAAATTAATAATCAAATGTGCATGCTAGAGGATATATAGTGGATTCCTAAATCTACTCCATCACCATTTTAAAGATAAAAGATAAAAAAGCAACAAGTCTTGCCAAGAGTGACGTGGCTAACTCTCATCAGTGTTTGACAAAATGATTAAGGGATTTGTTTCTTGGACTTCAAGGTTGCTAATCACCATTTCAGACCAACCAATACTTTAATAAGAGTATTAGTCACCACCTTCTCTCCCATTCAATTACGCAGCCTGTGATGCGCCAACACGTACTAACAGCCCCATACATACCGTAGCGACCTTGACTGGCCTGAACCTTGAAAGCACACAGCGATAACGTAAACCTGCAAAAGGTGATCTCGCGACGGTGTGCGCCAAGACTCCTCCTCCGATGATTGCTAGTAAAGAACGAGGTTAAGAAGCAGCAGATCGCATGGGGCTCAATGACCTAATCTCGGGAGATCTTCCCCGATTTATGTGGCGTGTTTCTCGCTAATCTTCCCTTAATTTTAGGAATAAAATATCTTAATTTTAGGGATAAAATCCCTTCCTTCCTATTAAGGATTAACCTTCCGAGAAATAAGGGATTTGGAAATTGGGAAATTCGCTAATAAATATCTCTTTTGCTTATTTTTCGCTTTCATGTACTTATTCATAACAGACTTTCCATATGCGGTACGATATTTACGGACTTAAAACTTTAAATCCGCTCGCTCAAAAAGAATATTCATGGGAAGACATGTTGACTTTCTCAAATGTGCTTCAAGACTTTCTTGTCAGGATAGTCCCACCTGGTCTTAATATGGTAAGTGGGCTTGGGTCGTTTCACAATGCGGGCCAAGCAGGCCTTGAGCCCATTGAGTACCGGGTCTAAAGATTATGGTACTCACAATGCTCCCCTTTTTCTCAACTGTAATTTTGTGCTTTTTGAGTCGGGGGAAGGTATTGAGTGTTTAAATCTTGGGTGTAGAAAGTTGAAATGACTGGTAAAATTAATGCGTACATTGAACGTGTCGTAAGGTGTAGTGCGTTTGGGTGCAAGGCGCGTGGGAAGAGCATGTTTCTCAACACGGCGGCGTGATGATGTCAGCGACGGCACACATTTAATGCGTCCGTTGATGTTTTGCCCCTATATAGGGTGCTTGACTCGAAGCCTTTTACTAACTCGAAGTTCTCATCATTGCAATTCTTTCTTTCTCCTATGCTTACAAATCCTTTTCTTTTTAAAGGAACTCCTGCCTGAGATCCCTTAACAACTTTCAATTTTCCGATGAGTTTTTTTTTTAAACTCATTTGTATCTCCTTTGCATTTTTTGTGGCTCTGTTTGTTGAGTATTTTTGGGTCAGAAAGTTCTCGTTTCTTCCTGAGGGGCTAACATCGTTCACCGATGGGGTTCTTAGGTTTTGTCACTGGGGCCAAGTTGTTAAACTTCGCAGGGGGATTTCTTTTGTCCGGTCGATCCCTTTATCTCAGATAAGCCTTGTAGAGTGGCGAGAGGCTCTAAAAGGTTTCAACCACCCAAGCCGGGCGTAAGAGGGACCCCCAAGTCCCACGCAAGTGAAACATAGTCGTCGCATGTCCGGCGACTCTCAGGTCCTTCACCAAGTTCCTACCGCCATCGTATTGGGAGGTGTCAAACGACACACGCAGCCTCGACAATGGAGTGGTAGATAATGTCGCTTATTTTACCCGAGAGCGCTTGTTGTCATACTTGCCTCCCATCCTCTTCTTAGGGTGAAGTAGTTCCTATACTTACTAGGGCACCTCCTCGCACTCGCATCTAAATGTCTTTCTGATTTTGATGGGTTGTAGTGTTAAACTTTCTCTACCAGTTGGATATTTCGCTGGTAGAGTTTTGTTTTATTTACACTTTGAAGCTTGGGATTGGGGGCTGCCTATCTATGTCAGTCCATAACCCTCAATTTCAATTTGTAACCGAGCTCTCGGACTCCCCTAAGATTGAAGCGAAATGGGTTGTTTTGGTTAAAGGTCCATGGTACGAGACGTCGAGCTCTCAAAGGCTTCCCTTTCATCTGAACCAGTCTCTCTCACTCCTAGGTTTGTTTCAGCTTAGTAGGACTTGTACTCCCTCTAGAACGATGTGTTTTGATATTCATTTTATGAAATTCTACTTGTTTCGATTACGCCCTTCTTGAAATTTTCGCTGTGGTAGGCGAGTGAAGCAGGACCCGTCAAGCTAGATGGGCGGAGAAGGCTATCTACAATACAGACTCGCCTGGGAGATCGAGGGGGAGCACAACCACGAGCTCCCTCTTATCTCGTGTGAAGAACTTACTTCGAATTAGCACTGGGCCCCTTCCTTGCGATACTCTCGGCCATCCCCCGCGTCGCCAATGAGCTTATTGTGGGCAAAACATTTCGCTCGCTGACCAAGCCGATCCCTGCAGATCTCTCAAGCTGGGATGGTCAAGAGCTGCTTCGAGATTGCTCAAGGAGCCTCGATGCGCCCTAAGCCCGCCCTAGGTGGCGGAGGAAGTTAAGAAGCAGAAAGTAAGGCAAAAAGAAGGCTGATAGATCAAGGCTATAGGCACTAGATCATAAGGCTTCGCGGGATCGGGTGGATCCAATCTCTGGGCTGAGCTCCCGCCGAGTGAGGGAGGGTGATGCCATGTCTAGCTCCCCGCCACTAGATTTCCTTTTCATGCGATGTGCTGCCAAGAACACGAAGATATGAAACTACCGAATTCTAAGTATCGTGGGGTGTACTCAAAAACTGCCCTGAGCCTAGATGGAGAGGCTCGGCGAGCCCCGACGCGACATCGTAGACCTCCCGAACGAGCCTCGATATCCTGTTGCTTCAGGGTGCCCCGTATGATACTTCCAAGGAGGCTTTGTGCATCATCGAGGATGTGGCTCTCGATCTGAGGGCCTCCCAACGCCGATCAAGTCAGTAGGCAAGGCTCTTCTAGAGTAGAGATAATTATTAGGCCCACCAACACCGCAGCGACTGGCTCGGGCCTCATAATTCCCGACGCCTCGCAAGGCAAGGCTACTTGGATAGGCTGGTGTCGAGTCATGAGTATAGCCGACATGAGGCGGCCGTCCCTTCGACCTGACACATTCGCCCCCTAGTTCGGGGACATGCTAACGGAAATTATTGACCTCTAGAACCCCTTTAACAAGAGGGACTCTTTGTCGCACAAATGTGTGAACTCTACCCCAATCAGCTCCGAATACCGGTGGCGGCTTGTGGTGAAGAGTATTACATTCCTTTCCCCAGTTACATGGACAAGAAATCCTACTAGTGTGTGGTTGAGGACGGGATGTTTATTCTCAACCACGACTTTGATGAGACGACAAAACTGGTATAGCTAGACTTTTAACGTTAGAGTGTGGGATTTATGTTGTGATTATCTCCTAACACCTCTTCTTTTGTAGGTTGTCACCGCTATTCAGAACATGGCATGCTAGCATAGGGAGCTTCACCTTAGGCTAGGGGATTTCAGTCATAGCCTTTATGTCACTGGTCATTTCCAAGCACTAGCTTTAGACGACGCCCTGTCAAGGCTAAGCTAAGGCCCACATTAGGAGCGGAGGCTAAGGCCGGTGTGGGAAGATTGCAGGGCGTAGAAGGAGAGGGATGAAGCTAAAGAAAAGGCGTAACAAGCTCCTGCTAGCCACCGTCACGGCTGGTGACGCTAAGGCTCTAGCGAGGATACAAACCAAATTTGGGTCCAAGATGTTCTTAGCGATTACGAGGAGGTTAGTGCAACGCCAAGGTCGAGGTTGCCCACTCTCGAGGTCAAATGAACGAATCCTCATTCCCACTGAGACTCCAGACTCGCTTAAGGATGAAGTGTCTCTCCACCTCGGAGGGTAAGGCTAAGAGGCGGAGAAAGACTACCAAAAGTGCCTGGACTCCACCTCGCCTTATGGTTACGGTGTTGTGTGTCCAAACGACAACATCCGCGGAGATCACCTAGAGGTTCCGATGGTACAGTTAGACTCCTCCGACCCACTTCCTACGTAGTTCTCAGAACTTGTAAGCCCTGGCCTTCCTACCTAACAACCACACGAGCCACAACCGAGGTGGATCACCGAGCAAAACTACTAAGGAGTCAGAGAGGAGAGCTTCCGCTGAGGATCAAAGTCAATCCTTGTCTCTCTTTTTTCTTTTTTCTTTTTTTGTTTTTGAAATTTTTGTAAGGGGCCTTGCGCAGCCGCTAAAACACATGTGTATTTTTATGGAATTGTTGATGCTATTTATGTACTTATGAAATACAATTTTCGGTTTACTTATGCAATTGATACCTCTTATTTCACTACTCCTTTCTACAAATCTTGACTAGGATAGTTGCTTCAGGGATATCAATGTTAATTTTTTTTTTTAATTTTTTTTAAGAGCTAGAAGCTGGTAGGGTTCGCACATGGGCTAGCGACTAGCAAGCAATGTATCATTTCTGGGTTTTGGCTATATAGCCACTGGGGCCTGAGAGCAACCATCAGGTTTAGGAATGTGCTAGGCAAAGGGGAGCCATATTCGTCCCTTAAAAGTGCCAGCAGCCAGGCGTTTCACATCCGGGCCTTTGAAAGTGCCAGAATACAGGAGCCACAGCATCCGGGTCTTTTGAAAGTGCCAAATGCACTCAGAGAGTCCATCCGGTCTTTGAAAGTGCCAACGTGCTAGAAGCCACATCCGTCTTTTGAAAGTAAGAAGCGTGCCAGAATACATATGGTCTTTCAAAGTGCCGCAAGCTGCAGTTTTTCCCATCTGCCTTTTTGATATGGGGACTATTCTGGGCACTAAAAGAAAATACTTCGAAGAAATTCTTCTAATTGATAATACTTTAAAGAAAATTTTAATGATAATATTCTTTGAATTGAAAGAAAATTCTTAAAAGGGAACTTTATTAATAATACATTTAAAGAAAATTTTTATTGATAATATTAAGATACATAGCATTCCACATCCTGGGTACCCAGTATCCCGGTCCCAGCTTATCTAATGCGCACGATCCTAAGGTCTCTCACTTTAACTATCATGTATGACCCTTCGTTAGAGAGCGCCTAAAGGCAAATCTATTGGGCACTTATTATATACACAACATATTTAATACGCAGTTCTTCACACCCAGATCTAAATATTGAATTGATATAGACTTTAATCGAATTAATGAAGTCCTTGATACATAACATAGCATAATGAAAATCTATGATGAGAACAAGATAATGGACTCCATCATGCAATTAAGTGTTAGTGTCTAAATTATCCCTCAGTCATAGGATTAATAAAGATCGATTATCATGGATCCCGATGTATCGACGCCATACTCCTGATCGATCAAACAAAGAGACTTATAAACTCCGTGATCATGAGTTGATTAGGAGTCGGGTTTCGTGGATGCTTGTTAAGAGGAAGCAGATTGCCCAGACCTATAATATGAGACAATTATATAATCTATTTAAATGTATGACGGTCTCATCATAGCAATGGTGCAAGTATCCTTAGATCGACTTGAGGCGTCATGATGACCGGATGTTGATCCTCGCATCTTTAACCTCAACCCAGCGCTTGCCTCTCGTGGGGTCGCTCATCGATTATGATCGCACAGCTCGAGTGCGGTTCGGGTTGCACTCGAGTAACTAACAAAGGATTCAAGCCACTCCCACAACAGATGGCATACCTCCAAGGCCCCTGCTGGGGACCATTACTTCCAGAATCTCCCCGGGCCGAGAGTGAGAATGCCCTCGAGGTGTGTCTTCAAGTGCATAATCCACAGAGCGGATGAATCCTGGGACAATACCATCACTACTAGTGTGGTACAGCTGTACTCAGCTGGAGGCCACACATTGTCCATGCCCGAACCAAGTAGGGCATGACAGTGAAATGATTGAACCACGATTTATTCCAGCGGAAGGGTATGCAATGACCATTGACTTCCAAATAATCAAATGTGATGTGTTGCTAGAGATACCAATCTTAACTTGCCTAATTCAATAGTTGAATCAAGGGCTAACATTGTAAGATCTGCAGTGAACTCCACCCTTCAAAGGCAAAATCATATTTCTCGTAAAACCGAAATTTTATAGATCTCTGATGATGAAACGGATTTCACCGTTGAAATCGTCTCGCGAAATCTAGCTACCACGTCGAATTTCGTCGAATTCCGAGACAATCGGAATTTGCATGTTTTTCGAGGAAACGAGCGCAAGCCTAGAATACTTATATAAAATTTTGAGTGGCAATAAGGCGCGCGGCCAAGCCCGCCCAACGTTGAGCCCATGGACCGACGCTGGACACTACGGCATGATGCCATTGGATAGAAAGTCAAACCAATGTGTTAAACATATAATTGTAATTTTGGAAACTTTAAACAGAAAGACAAAATAATGCATAAGCAGTCATCTCTACCTTAAGATAGACCAAGAAAATGAGGGTCGGACATTTCTTACAAGGCTACTAGGTTTTAGTGTTTCTTTAGAGAGAAGAACCCTCATTCTCTCAGATTCACAAATGATTCAATCAGCCGTGACGCTTCCTCTTTCAGACAGAAGAAACTGCTCTACGCTGGCTAGGGTAACCCGGGTGGTTCCGATTTTAAGGAGCTCTGCTAAAACCTCTATGTAGTGGCTCAATCCCTACTTAGTTTTTACTCTAGCTTAAGTGTTTTTGTTGATAAGCCAGGCCGATCGAATGTGAGGGAAGTCGCTTGATCGATCCCAAATCTCGGGAACCTAAATGTTGGAATTTTTTAGACCCCATTTCAAAAAAAAAAAGGGTGTATGGGTTCGCATAGTGGACCCGTTGGTGTCGTGTGATGATTTATTAAATAAATCGTGGTTTCGGGTGAGTGGGAGGTCTAAATCAGCTAAGGAAATCGTTTCAAAAGTAGCCGAGCTGACGGTGGTCATCTACCTGACACCTCATTACGTCTCGTTGGGACTCCGTTAAAAACAATCCCGGTTTGTGTGAATCGGGACCAAAATCGCTCATATGTCGCGGTAGCTTCTCGAATCGTTGAAATGAACGGCTGGTATGTGTGGAAATAGATAAAGTTAAGATTACGATTTTAATGTGTTAACACAATGACACCCATATATTAAATAAAATCTGCGGTTGTAAGCCATCGAGATGATATTGTAAATTGCCTGGCGAGCTAATTGGGAGAGTTGGTCGACGTTAAAATTAATAAAGCTAATGTCGACTGCAAAGACGAGGTCACAATTATATGAAATATAATTGTGTATGTGTACTCATTGAGATGATTGTGATTTGCCTGGCTGAAGCAAATCAGCGATGGTTGATGTGTTGAATTACATGCGTGTAATTGTAGTTGATTAAGAATAGATGGCTGACATATTGTATAAATGGTTTTGAAAATGGCATAATGCATTTCATATGCACTGGGTAACCTAGAAGTTAGGTGTGAGTGCATGACATGGTTTTTTTTAAAGTTTTAATACGAAGCTAAAGGTAAAAGGAATTTTGCAGATGATATTCCTAGAATATTTTATCGCTGAATGATCATTCTACGAGACCATAATCAAGCTTCTAAAGCTCACCAACTAATTTACTGAGGGTAGTCCTATTATTTTTTTACCGAATATTTCTAGTATATTTTTAAGAACAACAAGATTTGTTTTGAAAATGATTATTTTCTCACATAATGGGCTTAGGGTAAGCGCGGAGCTTAGCCTGAGGACTCGTGGATAATGGTTAATAGCGTGTACATTCAAGTAGGATCACGTATTTACTTGGCGTGTGTTTATTTTCTTGAGCATCAGCATATGCACTAGCGCGAGAGTAACGCGATTAAAGTGATTCTACTTTCATCGGGCGATAGCTCATCCCCGCCGAGGGAATATCATTTCGTGCATGTGAGTATCTGAGGAGACTACCATCTTGGGCAGGGCCTATTTCAAGAAAATCTGTCAAGGGTTTCGATGGTTTCGACATAACATGTATTAGAATCGTAGATTTTAATATATGTTCTCAGATAAAAGTGTAATTCAACTATTGGAATTATCGGGAGATAATCGAATATAGTCGTGCTATTTGTTTTTATGAGTATTGGTTTATAAGCCCAAGAGGCATTTTTACTAAGGTATGGGTCTCGTGATACGAGACAAATAGATTTTCCGCGTGTGTCGAGACGTAGTCAACTAATTCCCGTGGATTGGGCGTCACAAACATAACCGGAATTTAATGGGTCATACACTTAGAAGAGCTGGGTCGATATGAACTGGATTGATGTGATCCAAATATGAGGGAGTTAATTTCATGAATGAAATGCTCTTCACTGATTAGTGGAGTCCCTAGTTTGAAAGCCCCACTTAGAGAGAGATAATAAGATGCAAGCCAGTTTTGTACCTCACTAGTGGTCGTGTGGGAACTTACCATAATGCATGGGGATGCGTATAACCTATCATCACTTAGTATTAGGCATTTTAGTCATTTCCATGTGTGTGCAAGGTTTTCCTAAAAGCAATGTTATGGAAACCCCAAGGATGATGACTCTTCGAGACTCGAGACACTCACGAGAAAAAGCCATTTTGTTCTCTCATCTCCAAGAAGGTGTTCTGTAGCTCGAGAGACCCAGATTTCATTCCTTCGAATCTGACTCTCACAAGACTAGTGGACCCCTTTTCGAGACCATTGCCTTGAAGTTATCGACTCCTCACTCTTCTCGTGTGGATACCATTGGGAGGCAAACCCAGGACTTGGTTTGCTTCTTGCCTAAACCGCCTGCACTACTCAATTTCAGAACCAACACAAAGGTAATCCCACACCTTTCTACTCGTAGAAACCGATTACGTTACAAGGGGGTTCGGATGGGTTTCTTTTTTCGGGATTTTTTTTGTTTTCCGTTGCTATTGGCAAGTGTTTCCACTCACGAAACCCTTCACCTTCCTAATTCTGGCTTGGAACTCTCGTTTACTGGCTGATCAACTCGTGTTTCAACACCATTCTCAAGACGGTATCCTACCGAAATGCACGCCTCTTACACGCCCTGGCCAGATAGGCTCGTTTATTCTTGTCGGGTACGATGCCATGTACAACTCGCACATTCACGGTTCGCCTACCATATTCAAGTTCGTGCAATGGCTTCTTTAGTATCATTAGTCTCTCCTTTCGTGAGATTTTCGACGAAGCCTGGCACCCCAATTTTTGTAGGAATTACGACTTCCATCTCAGAGGTGAGGCTGAATCGGGGATACCCAAATACTTCCAAACAGTTTGCTCGATAGCCCAAGAACTCCTAGTAGCTCGTCTACCCATTTTCCTTAATAATGTAATCAACAAGTTTTTCAAAGCTGTCAAGAGAGTTTTGTCAAATGCTCATCGGCTATCAGGTTTCCATATAAGTACCATGGGGTTGAATACAAGTTTTTGATTTTCAAATCATGGAAAAATTTATGAATACTTTGTCATTAATTGTGGCCCGTCACATTATAATCAATCGAGGTATTCCAAATCTATAGATCATATTCTTTAAACAAATTGAACGACTTTTTATCTTGGGACGTGAGGAAGGCTTCACTTCTAACTTTGACTCTGTCAAATAGTTAGCGGCAACCAATAATAACTTCTTTTTTTAGTCAAGGCAGCAACGATCTAACTATATCAATCCCCCATTGAGCGAAGGGCCAGGGACTTATGATGGTGGTTAGATCTTGAGTCACAACCCCGAGATTTAGGTCGCAGAATTTCCTCGACGTGAAGTACAGATCTCGGGCTTCCTTCATGGTCGGGCTAATAATAACCTTACGTACGCCATGCGAGCCAAAGTTTTACTCTTTCATGGTTTCCAGACATTCCTCTCATGGAGTTTCTCACAATACATACCCGCCTCACTAACCGGTGAGACACTCGAGATACCGCCGTCAAAGACGCTTTTATATAATTGTTCATTCACAAGGGAAAATCTTAAAGAGTTTCGGACCCAACCTCGTGGGCTTCAATCCTATTATCTCGAAATTCTCCCGAGCTCAAATAATGCACGCCATCAGAGGTCATTTAAGAATAGTTTTGACTAATCATTTCACACCGTTGGTAGTAATTTGATGGCGCCGACCGAGATACGTAGAAGATAGAGGAATATCGTTTATTTTATCGAGGGATGTAACTACACGCTTAAGATCCGCCTTTCATTCAATCCCTGTGTGATATGCCCGCTTTCAAAGCCCAAAACTCTCCACGCCGCTTAACCGCACTTGCATACTACCATGTGATAGTCTCGCTTCGTGGACTATTTCCACCCGTCCTGACTACCGCTGAGAGAGTCACCACGCATGATGAGCGCCTTTTCTCCCCGAGGATACGACTTCAAGGAGGCTTGATTCCCGGGCTAGACTCCTTCATATCTCGCCCATTATTGGGACGCGAAGAAGCTTTTCCGTAGCCCTACGGGCATGCTCTATCCTTTCTCCGCTAGGGCTTTGTTAAAGCGCTTCGACTCCAACTCCTCATTCACAGAAGTGTCAGCCCACATTAAGGGATCCACCTTCAACACACACCTGCTCCACATATGGTTAGGGTAGTTAGTGCTTAAAAATATGCCAATATCTCGCTCTTAATGTCATGAGGTTTGTAATCGAATATCAAATTTACTTTAGTTGGGCTCCACCTAAGCCATCCTTCCTAATAGGTCACAGGGCTTGTGCATGGTGCTTCGCAGCGTTGAGATTGGTTAGCACGACGATAAGGTGTGCCTGGAAGTAGGGGCGAAGCTTCCTAGTTGCCACAAGGAGGGCTAGTGCTACTACTTGTTCGAGGCAGGTATACCGGGTCTTTGCTTCAAATAGAGATTTGCTTACAAAGAATGTCTCTGTCAAGGTTTTCATCTTCCCTTGAACAAAGCTCATCACTCAGACTTCAACCGCAAGGTATAGATGTGTAGCTCGCCACTCTCTCGGCTGCCAGCCACTCACTGCGTAAGATATTGTTTGATTGCCACGAAAGTCATCATTTCTCATTCCGCATAGCCCTTTTAGCTCTCAAATATGATAAAAATGGTTTTGACCTGGGCCTATAAATGTGATATGAACTCCGCTTCGAGAGTCACGGCTTAAATAATTTGTCGACTCTTTTCTCTGAGATAGAGCCCGAGAATCCATTATATTCGAAGAATGATTGGCCTCTCATCCCTCTCGTCACCATAAAGCCTAAAAAACTCGCCTCGAACTCGACTCCAAATGCGCTACTTCAAAGCTGGTCGAGTTTCATGTCATACCTTCGCGCAATAGCTCAAAGGCTTCAGAGATGCTCTGCGTGGTTGAAGCGCTCTTTGATTTCACAATCATGTTCTAATATGGTTTCCACTCTGTTGCCCAACAATGGCCTAATATCTTAGTTATCAACCTTTAATAAGTTGCCCTCGGGCATTCTTTAAGTTAAAAGACATCACATCATGAGTGTAACCCGCGGCGATAATGAAGGTCGCTTTCATACGCGGTGTACGGAATCTGATGATACCTTGCAAAGAAAGGTCAGAAATGACGTGCAAGATATGCTCTGGCTGCGGGTATCTCCAACAATTTAGTTTATACATGGTATGGAAGCCATCTTCGGGCATGCTCGTCAGGTCAAGCAAATCTTTACACATACTCCACTTACCTCATTTCTTTGGAACCACGAGCACGTTGGCTAACCATTCGGGGTACTTCATTTCTTTGATGAAACCTACTCTCAGTAAATTGTCTACTTATGTTTGAACAATCTAATGACGATCCAAGTGAAAACGCCTCACTTTCTGTCTTACTGGTCTGGCTGTGGGGATAATATTTAGTTTATGAGAGGTTATCGTCGGGTTAATCCCAACCATATCTGAGTGGCTCCAGGCGAAAACATCTATGTTATTCAACGCACGAGTCGAATCTTCTTCTTCATCGATGTGAGAGAACTCCGATGTGTTAACTTTCATACCCTTCAACGCCACTTTTCCAAAGGGATCCACTGCAAATTAATCGGATCCTTAATTATCTTCCACCTTTAATCTAGTGATGAATTTGTGATTGATACGCTTGAGGTTTAATCTCTTCTCGAGGATGTCTTTTTAGAGCCGCTTTCTCCTCAAATGCTTTCATACATAGTTGAGATAACATTGTCGTATGGCCACCGATCGCTTAAAAGGTCAACTCCGCCAATGTTAGTGAAATAGCTAATTGTGCGGTAGTCAAGGGGGATAGCCTTTCATCGAAAGTACACTAGGGCCCACCCCATTATGGAGCTGTAAGGCCCTTAAGCCGATAATTGAGAATAAAACTTACCGGGTCCAACTTTTATTGTGGAGTGCGACATCCCCTGCAGTTACTAAGAGTCGCACCATTAAAACCGTAGAGGATTCACCGACCAAGTTCACCAATACTCCCAAGGAAAGCTTCATCCGTCGACGAAGCCGTGGTTGCAACAGTCACCGTATCGCACTAACAGGATCTTACCGCGACTCGTGCACATCAAAACCGGTTAATACAGAGGGTGAGTTAGTGCATCATAACGGGGCACAATAATCCTATTCGGCTGGATAGAAGGGAAAGTGATACGCATCTATTAACTTGCTTCATATCTCGCCTTGCGTGATATCATTTACCCTAGCCTAAGGCGTAGCTCTCGAAGAGCCCTATTAGCCGATTGATATTGGTCAGCAGAACGGGCCACCCAAGATATAGTTTATGCCGCCTGGATTATGACGAGACTACAACACCAGCCAGGATTCCGCCTCACATTCGCCTCGATTCCACCCCATGGTCAAGTTCTCTGATATACCTCCTAAGGTGTCCCGCTTTGATCAACTTTTCCACCAAGAGGCTCCGGCACCTGTCAGTCTCATACCCATGACCTCTTTGATAATCGCACTGCAAGGATTTGTTTCTTTGGGAGGATCCGTCCTGATCGTGCAGGCTTCATTTAAAACTCAGCAAGTCGCACGATGGGCAATAACCTCTCATAAGAGATCGTGTGGGGAATCAAGGGAGCTCTTTCTATGACTGATCATTGAATCGCTCAGCCTTGCTTCACATTCCTTGATTCTGACGCTTCTTCCCAAGCGCCTTGTTTCCCTTGGCCTGGCCGGGGTTTGTAATCATGACAAATTCCTGGGTTGCTACACCCGATATCGTCTCCCTCTCTAGCATCAGGCAATTCATCGCCCCACCTATAATTCTTTCATTGTCATTAGATAGTGACTGGAAGAAAGGAGTACATGGCCTAAAGCTTCTTCTAAAGTTTTGGAGGACTGCATCCATTCTATACAACTCTATCTCAGGATCGCTTGGCCTCGAACCTCCTCAGGTTAGTCCTCATCGACTCTTCTTCGCCAGAACCATCGTAAGGAGCCGATGTTCCTCTTTGTTGCATCGAACAAAGATAATGTGGATACTAATGCCACCCATAGTTCATTGAACGAAGCCATTTGAAGCTACAAGGGTTTCTGGAACCAGTTAACCGCCCCGCAACCAGCTACGGAACACTTTACTACAATGGGACGGCCATTGTCGCGATTTTTGCATCATCGCCCCGATTATAATGGAGCATGATCGTAAGGGCCTGCTAGGACCATCAAATGCATAAGAAAAGCCTGGGATGACAAATTCGCGAGGTGGCTAATAATCAAGAATGTGTTGTCTTAGGGGAAAAGAGAGCATGTCGTTGGGTCCCCGAATTAAGGCTATTAGCGGCATGTAGAATGTCGGCCCTATGTCGAAGGCAAGATGGGCTGCTTGTGATTAGTGGCACTACGCTCAAGGCGGAAATACCGACACGCTCCTGGGTGGACTCTGGCCCCTCGATGGTTATGCCCCCCGCTGTTTCTCCCACTTTCGCGGATGCGCCACTAATAAAGCATCACCGAAGGCAAGGTGACGAGAGGAGCCTTACGTGATTGCCTTGTGCTCTCCCCGAGCATTCTTCGGCCAATGAGAGACTTATGACGAGGAGCTACCCGAGGACGCCATCGCCTATCAGTATTGACATTGTTAGGAACAATGGGCTCCTTCCCTTTATTGCAGGCGATTGGATGCGTAGCTCGACCGTTATCTCATGCATATTTTCAAGATCACGACTTTTTCCAATTTGAGCCTGCAACTAGTCATTCTCACGCTGTAAACTGCTAATACTAC
Source organism: Tetrastigma voinierianum (assembly GCA_016808115.1). Lineage (NCBI taxonomy): Eukaryota > Viridiplantae > Streptophyta > Magnoliopsida > Vitales > Vitaceae > Tetrastigma > Tetrastigma voinierianum. The sequence goes on from JAEQBH010001293.1 coordinate 298,495, forward strand.
GATCTGCAACCCTTCCATCCGTCTTGCCTGCTCCTCCCGCTCTCTCCATGTCATAAAGACGCCAATAGAGGAATTGATCTTCCGCGATCGTCTTATCAATGTTTGACACATTGCAAATGCCCTGATCACTCAAGTGGAAGAGAACTGACGAGGTCTGGGGTGATGTGTGGCTACTGGGACAATCATCGAGTCAAGCCTTCCTGCACTGTAGACGAGACTCTCTTCTGTTCGGCTTCCCACATACCTACGCCAATTGTAAAGGACCTTGATCTCTCTCAAACCTCTAAACACGCAATACAACATAAACCTACAAAAAGTGATTCCAGCTTAGTTGTGTCCAATTTCATGATGATTGCTTTTATCAAAAGAAAGAGTAAGAACAAGCAAAGAGTTTTACGCTTTGAATGCTCCTTACCTTGCAAAAAAATCTTCCTGATTTATAGGGCGTTAATCTTCCCCTTAATCTTAGAATAAAAATTCTCTGAATTTTAATGATAAAAATTCTTCCCTTCCTTTACATGATTAACCTTCCAAGAAATAAGGATTTGGAAACTGTAAATTCACTCGATAATCATCCTTTTTGTATATTTTCCGTTTCATGTAATTTTGACCTCATAACGACTTCATATGTGGTAGAATGGTCGACTGGGAGTCGTCCCAGACGAGCCTTCTCGGTTGGGTCTATGGGAAAAACATCCCCGGGCTTCTCAAACGCGTTTTCCAAGATCCTCTCGTCCGGATAGTCCCGGGCTTTTGGTCTTAATACGACAAGTGGACTTGAGCTGTTTCACAATGCGGACCGAGCTGGCCTTCGGTGCTACTACCGGCAAGACCGGGCCCAAAGATTACAGATTCTTGCACATATAGGTATTACTATTTCCATCACCTCCTTATGCATAAGAAGAGGCCTCGCTGGGGTGATGAAGCAGTCTACTACTCAAAAACACTCACACCCATGGCTGCCGTGATGATGACTAATATTGGATGCTTAGAGTTATTTATGGGGTATCTGAGCTTCCTCCTCCTGCATTGGCTGTACTGGCATCAGAGCAGGAACTCAACTATTATGAATTGGCCTCTTCTTGTGATGTCTCCAGGGCTTCTTTGGAACGCATTCACGACTGCGCCACCCACTGCTTTCTCATGACCAGTGATCCTGCCAATGTCCACTACATGTTGAGCCAACACTTCTCTAATTTCCACAAGGGCCCTAACTTCAAGAAGATCTTCAGTGATATTCTGGGAGATTGCATTTTCGTTTCTGATCAATCGGATTCATGGGCTTGAAGGTTAAGGTCAGCATTGAGACATTTACATAATCTTTGCAGGCTTGTTTACTTTCGCCTTCCCATTAGACCCCCTGTTGTGTAGGTTCAAAGTTTTGCATATCGTTCCAAATTAACTATATATTGGTATATATACTATTTTATATCATCCCATAAATCTCAAAAAAAAAAAAAAAATGTCATAAGTCAAACTGACCAATGAATCGGTACGTTGGATGTAATATGCTCAAAATACTTCTTGAAGGCGATCCACTTTTATGTGACTCGTCTATTTTATTATAAACCTCTCACATATTTCTGCCTGTTTGGTTGTTATTATTTCTTTAAGAACAGTTTTTTATTTTGAAAGAAACAGTAATTAGGGAGGCTCTCTACAGGTGATAGCAAGAACAGCTGTTATAAGTCATCATAAGTCAAACCGGACCAATGAATCGGTACGTTGGATGTGTAATAATATGCTCAAAATACTGAGGCGATCCACTTTTTTATGTGACTCGTCTATTCTTAATTATAAAACCCTCTCACATATTTCTGCCTGTTTGGTTGTTATTTTTAAGAACAGTTGTTTATTCTGATAGTAAGAAACATCAATTAGGAGGTGATGTGCTGTTGGTCGCCTGCTTCGTGTTTTCAAAACTCTCTTTCTTCGGAGAATAACTAAACCTGTTTCATGTTTCCAACTATTCAAAGAAGTATGAAAAAGGGACGATTCTCCACGTTTGAATCTAGGTGTCTCAGTATTTCACTGCTCAACCTTAGTGTTCCCAGTATTCCACTGCTCAATCTAGTGTCCTGTGTTTTTCCTCTAGCACATCTTACAAACCTTAAGATATCTTCAACACTCAGCATGTTTCTTACTAGTGCCATCAATTTTTGCTCGGTTTTAGTCAAAGAATATGCTGAGCTGCCTGCTTCTGTAGCCACATATGCAATTGAGATTGTTCAGTTTCTTTCTGTTAATTAGCTAAATTTACAAGATCATTAATACTTGATATTTATTGGTGATAGAGAACTTTCATGGTAGTGCACTGGGATAAACATTGACTTCCTGATTGCTAATCACCAATCAGGTGAGCGAAACAATACTTCAATAAGAGTGTTAATAGCCAACTACTCTAGCCTTGGATCACGTGTTCTATACTGTTTACAGGTATTACTATTTCCATCACCTCCTTATACATAAGAAGAGACCTCGCTGGGGTGAAGGAGTACTTATACTGTTCAAAACTCACAGCCACATGGCTGCCGTGATGAGTGGACAAATATTGATACTTACAGTTATTTATTATAAGCTTCTGGCCTTCCTCCCGTTTTTGGCTGTACTTACTGCATCAGAGCAGGAACTTCTACCCATTATGAATTGGCTCTCTCTTCTTGGTATGTCGCTCCGGCCTTCTTGCAACGCACGTCGCATACAAAGACTACTTCACCACGTCTGAAACAATGTCCCACCCACTTTGAGCGCTTCTAGGCCTCCTGCTTTATCAACAATAACTTTCATTACTATGATCCCGTGCCAATGTTCACTCAAGCATGTTGAGCAAACACTTTTATACTCTTACAAGGCATCCCAACTTCAAGAAGATCTTCGGTGATATTCTGGGAGATGGATTTTCGTTTCCCCTGATCAATCTGATTCATGGCTTCCCAAAGTGACATCCATTCAGTCACTGCTCAAAAATGGCCGTTTCCAGCAGCTCTTTGAGAAAACCATAAGAGAAAAGGTGGAAAAGGGGCTGATTCCCATCCTTGAGCATGTCTCCGTTACAGGAATGGAGGTGGATATGCAGGATTTGTTTATCCGCTTCACCTTGGATATAATATTTGCATGATTGTTCTAGGAATGGATCCTGGCATGCTTTCCATTGAATTTCGTGAAGAATCTTATGTGACAGCGTTTGATGAGGCAGAGGAGGCCATACTTTACAGGCATATTTTACCAGAAAGCTGTTGGAGGTTGCAGAAATGGCTTCAAATAGGAGCAGAAAAGCTAAGTAGAGGGGTCAAGGTTGCTGGAACATTTTATATTCAAGCGTATCTCCTTGAAGCAAGAAAGACCAAGGAAGGGAGACAAGGGAAGGGATGTGAGCTTCTGATTTTAACAGCTTATATGGAAAATGATCATGCTGATCATCAACTGAGTGCTGCTGGGCTTGAAATTTCACAAGTTTCTAAGAGACACAGCAATCAATCTCTTTGGCTGCAGGAAAGACAAATTCATAAGCGCAGCTCTTTGAGTTGGTTTTTCTGGCTCATTGCCACACACCCACTTCGTAGAAAAACAAGATTTGGGAAGAGATCATCAAAGCTAATAATATTCGGGAGAGATCAAAGATGACAAGGTCTGGTGGATTTTCAGTGCAGAAGAAGTGCCTAAGCTGGTTTATCTACATGGAGCACTGTGTGAGACACTAAGGTTGTTCCCACCAGTACCTCTTGAGCACAAAGCACCCATTAAAGCTGACATCCTTCCCAGCGGCCACAAAATTGGACCAGATTCAGAAGTGATATTCTCTCTGTATGCAATGGGGAGGATGGAAAGCATATGGGGGCGAGATTGCTTAGAATTCAAGCCTGAGAGGTGGATAACAGAGGGCGGAGGAATCCTAGCTACAAACACACATCATACAAATTCATAGTATCTAATGCAGGACCAAGACGCTGCTTGGGAAAGGAGATGACATTCATTCAAATGAAGATAGTTGCAAATTGCCATAATCTGCAACTATCACACTGAGGTGTGGTGGAAGGTCATCCTTGTGTATCCAAGTAGCCTGTCATACTCACAAGGAAAGTCGCTGAAGGCATGTTAACGCGCCCTTCAGCAAGAGATGCGTTTGATAAGGAAGACCTAAGTTTGCTCAGCTGAGGTTAGAGTTCTGGTAACAAAGATCGAAGTGCCTGTGGAAAGTCTGACGTCTATTTGCTTAACATATGTAACATCTGGTCTGTGTTTTGTGTTAGAAATGAATGTGATAGATAAATAAATAAATGTCAATCAGCTGCTGGCCAGCTGAGGGTATGTTCTTTTTTACAGATTAGGGAGCTGTGTGTTACTCATTTTTGCCCGCACTCTGGCAAAAACGTTTTATATATATTGAATAAAGGATTTGCTTTTCATTTCTGGTTACCACAGATAAAATTGAAAAGTAGATTTACAAAAGTTCATTAGGTTTCCAAACACACTTATTTTTTGGAATACCAAAAACTACCCTTTTGAGAGGCGTGACAGCATTTATTATCCGCTACCTTTGAAACATTGCTGAACCCTAACTACCTTTTCAGAACATCCCACGTACCTGTTCTCTCTCTCTCTCTTTTAATATATAAATTTTGAAATATATATGACATGTTTATGAATATATAGGTTGTGGTCAGTTACTCCTTTTCTCTTTCTTTCTTTTATATTTTTTTAAGAGCTCGCCATCTATTTTTCATGCACGCCCTAATTACCCTCTTGGAAAGAATGATATGAATTTACCAATCATTTTCTCACAAGACAAGCGCGAACTTTGTCCATATTTCTTATGGAACGATACTGTTTTAAATAAAGAATAATTATCCTACCTAACTTTAAAAAAAAATTTAAATTTTAAAATTTTATCTAATTTTTAAATAAAATTTTAAAATATAGAATGGGTCATTTTTTATGTTTTCTATAATTTAAGAAATGAAAGTGTGGTGATTAAGTTGGAAAAGTAGATAACAGTGTAGATAACAACGGTTACCACAAACTTTAGAAAAAGACTAACTTTTCATGTTTTAAATACAAGGGGTTAGTTTTAACATTTTAAATTGTAATGGTTAAATACCAAAAAGTGTGAAAGTTCATGAGACTGAAAATGTATTATTCCAAAAATGAACTTCAATAAATGGGTATTCATGGGCATGGGCATGTGCATGTATTCTCCCTCCCCCGCATGCAATAGGATATGAAATAAGTTTTTGTACATTTAACTCCAATTGTGCTAGCAGAATTGTTAGTGACGATGATGAAGAAAGTGGTAAGCATGCATGGCCTATGTATACCCTTGATTAACAACGCCTTTCAAGCTTGTGATTGTTTCCATGTGCATCGATGATTAATAACAAACCCAATTTAATTTCTTAAAGCACATGGGTGAAATTAGTTGATTAAGATTTGGATGGGCAGCTTGTTTTAAAAGAATTCCCCACGTATATTCAATACTGGAGGCCTAGCTAGTTTCATGTCCACCTTTCATTTAATGGATTGAATTGGGCCTAATGATGTCTTCACATAACACGCACAAGAAGAGGAGGCCATTTATCAAACACAGCGTTCAAGAAACTCTTAAAAGAAAACAGGTCGATCAAGAAAATGTGGAGAAATAAGGGCTACTCAAGGTTCTTATATAACTTAGCGGCTGAAAATATCTGCAAGATTTGTAATAGTGGCATCCTTTCACTTGAATTTCATCATGAAGAACCCATGCATGTATTCGATCACATGGAAAATATGGGGAAACTAGTAAAAAAAAAATTCATTATTTTTAATAGGGAAAATTATAATAATAAACCTGAACTTTAACCACTATTGCATTTTAATCATGAACTCTAAAAGTTAATTTTTAAATATAGAAACTTTAATTTTAATTGCATATTTAGCCTTGAAGATGTGGAAGACGAACTCAAGCCTACGTGGGCATGGTGTTCAACAAGGCATCGTACACCTCTAGACACTAGGATTTCTTCTTTCAAGGTAGATGACGTCCCTCATTTTCTATCCTATCTTTCTATTAGGATTTTATTTTTCGTTTAGGGTTTAATCTTGATTGAATTTGATGTAGTGTCGGATTGCATCGCGAGATTAGTTTCCTATCACCGATTAGTTTTTGCCCGATACAACTTAGTTTCAGGTATTTTTTTTTTCGTTCATGGTTTCATCTCGTTCCAAGAAATAGAGTACTGATCATGGATTAAAATTTCCGATATTCCACTAAATATCTACAAATATCGATACTCCGTAAGTGACAACCCAAGTTTCTAAATCACCATGGAAAATCGTCGAGGGAAAATTCGTCGAAACCCTGGAACTCTCACGATATTTGAATGATATATCTAAGATCTGGATCGAAATTTCTAATAAATTTCTGAGTGGAACACATCACAAGATGACTCCATTTTTTGCTTCAAAATATCTGGAGAGATATATTCGGAATATCTAAGAAATATCGAGATATATCTAGAAATATTCAAGTAAAATATCGAAGATATATCGAGATATACTCCAAATATATCCAAATGACCGCATTTGAAATCCTAACTTGATCCAATCTGCTATGGATTTATCCAATCTGCTTAAAGAAGATTTAACTATTAAGTATTTGCACCAAAATTAAATCCAATCCGCTATAATTAAATTACAAAATATTTTTCGACCATCCAATCGCTATTTCGAATTCTAAAAAATCTATAAATAGTCAAAATCATTCAATTTGATCAAATTTTCTACCAATATCCAATCTTCATTTCACTCAAAAATTTTCTTTGTGATATCTCTTAAATAACTAGATATTAGTTTTTAATTTTTATAGTTTATATGATTATTTCATATTTTAAATTAAGCTAATTTAGTAATAATATATTAATAAATTAACATTTCATGGTGGTTACTTTTAAAATCAAGTTATATATTAGTTAATATCGTAGGCGTATTAGTTATAAATTTATAGTATTATATGAAGTTTTCATATTTAAATTAGTTTAATTTAATAATAATATATTAATAAATTAATTTTTCAGCGCAGCTTAATATTTGGAAACCAGTACGCTGATTTAACCCGAATTTCCTATCCATGGAGTAAGTTGTAGGATACAAGTCAAGATATTTAATCATGATATGTTTGATCTTAATCAATATTAATCTTAACACCACATTCGTATGAGTATTATCTTTACCAAGATTTGATCTATCCATCAAATGTTGCAATTGAGTCACATCAATCTTCATTTTGATTTTAAAAACTCACACTACTAAAAATAAATCCGTGACATTCACCGTTGGTCGACCCAAAAAATTCGCCCAGAATTACCGACCAACAACACTTTACGAGAGACCAGTGCGGTTTGGTCAAAAGAAAATTTCTCCGACCAGCATCGACCATATTTACCACCTCAAATAATTTTGGCTCAGAAATTGTCCTCAGAATTAGCGGAATTAGCGCCAAAACAATGACCACCACCGACCAAAGTAACGACTAAAAATAAATTACATGAAAATGGCTCGGGTGAATTAGGCTAATTCAAAAATTTAATCGACCAAATTGTTGGTCTAATGGTCGGTAATTAAAAAATAAAATCAAAAACATGAAATTTGGTTGGTAATAAAAATCAAAATAAAAATAAAAATTTTTAAATTCATCATCACCAAATTGTTATTCAGAATGGCCTGGTGAATTAAAAAAAAATAAAATAAAAACATGAAATTTGGCCTGCATTAAAATCAAAAATAAAAATAAAAATTTTTTAATTACCAACCAAATATTTGGTTCGGTGAAATGGTCTAGAAAAATAAAAAATCAAAAACATGAAATTTGGAAATCGTTGCCTTTCTGCTTTCCAGCTTTCCTCCTGAGTGCCAAAGTGCAAACAGTTTGTGCATAGCCTTAACCTTAACGCCGATCACGTCACCGTCCACCATCGCCGCCGATCACGCCACAAATTCACCATCGACGCCGATCACGCCCACCACCGCCCACCGCCGACCAAGCAAGATCCTTCCTCGCGCTCCACTGGCCGCTCTCCTCGCGCCTCGCTCCAGCCTGCTCCACCATCGCGCTCTCCTCCGTCTGTTCCACCGTCGGTAGGTTTTTGGTTTTTAATTTGCTGTGTGTTTATTTTTCTTCTTTGGAGGAATCGCAATCACTTGATGAGAAAAAAAAACTGCAACAATATGATGGATGCGTGATTTTAGTTAGCTTCCGCAGTATTCTGTCGTTTCAGTGAATATGATTTAAATGAAAATCTAATTGAGTTATAGTTTTTACAAGTGTGCTAAGTTCAATCTCTACCGTTGAGAATAAACAATGACAAAATGGAAGATTCGATTTTTAATTTCTTACCATCCGCCATTATTAAGAAAGAAGAGGAAATGAGAGGAATTAATGTTCTTTATATTTTCTCGGGTTAAGAAAGAATGAAAATCATGCGCCCATGATTCATAGTATTTATTATTTAAGTCTCTCGATGATGCTTCTTCCCTATTTATCTTTTTTTTTTTTCTTCCATAACAAAAGAATGTTCTTTATTATGTTGTTCTGGCCGGGTGTCCTCGACAATCTAAACATGAATCCTCCTGGGTTTCCTTCCTCACTCTTTGTTATGCTAATTAGTTTTTGTGCGAACATTTACTTCTTATTCTCCTTTCCCATGGTAGCGCACTCCAGAATTTCCTTTTCAAAAATATGATTTGGGGATAAAAGTGAAACTATTCCACTTTATTTGTTCTTTGAATGCACACACTTGTAAGATAAATTTTGTCTATGATGTTCTTTGGGATCATAAAATATGGCATATGGGGGGGTTTCTCCATTAGATTTTTAAGTATGTTGAATATTTATCTTATTCAAATATTTGACCCTAAAATGTTGTGGTTCTCACCACCCCGTGTAGGGAGTTATCTACCGCAAGGCTAAACCATTTCATGAAAAGGGGTGGAACACATGTAGTTGGAAGATATGTCATATTGTTTTGTCATGCACGAGAAAAACCCTGAGATAAGACTCAAACTAGGAAAGAATAAAGAGAAGAAAGTGGTCCTTTATGACGGTGGGTGGGATGTTAAAATATGGTCAGATTATTTCCCAATTATGATGAATCTAAAACTCCGTGTTGCATTCTAATATATTTTATTTTGTATATAGACCTGGTCTATCCGTCCCACAACTCCCTGCTCAACGCTTGAACCTCTAGTGTGTGATCTGTTATTGCTTGGATATAAGTAATTTAGAATATTGCTCTTTATTTCCCTATGTCGGCTACTTCATGTCTGGCATTAGTAGGAAATGTCAAGTTATCTTGTATCCTGATTCAATTCATCATGGTTTCCCCTCGTCTATTTAACGGTACATGATAATATGGATCCAGATAGAATTCAGAAAGTGAGTCTACTTCAAGTTAAAAAAAGTTGCTTGGTCACGTGGGAAATTATTCAACTAAATGAACTGGAATATGGAGCCTACCCACTTTTAGCCTATTATAAGCACTCTAAGAGTGGCTCCAAGCCCACCCCTTTTATGGCCCAAATAGAATTAAAGCCTAATCGTCTCATTGAATGGCTCAATACTACCTATTCGGTTGGTGGTCGTTGGCATGTGTTTGACTCGGCTAGCCCTAATTGCTTTTTTTAGCATTTTAAAATTATTAACTTCAAATATAAATTTAAAGCATAAAATATGCTAAAAAATCAAATAATATATATTTTTGTATAAAATCAAATAATATTTTTAAAATACTCTTTTCAACAAAATTTATTTTCAATCACTAATGTTTTATATAAGATTTATATGCAAACTATTTTTTACTATTATTTTTGTTAAATGTCTTACAAACATTATTCTTATAAACCCATTTTTATTACTATTTTTAAAATGATTATAAAATAATTTTCTAGTCAAAATTTTTTGAAAAACTGTTATATAATATTTTAATGTCTTTTTACTATTTTGGCTCAAATAGCCGTGAAAGCCCGTTAGATCGACTCAAATACCGGTCTCGAATAAAATTAGTCTGGTCGCTCTGGGCAGAATTCATTAGGGCTCTAGTCGGGCCCGAATTCCTAACTCTTAAATTTAGTTATGGACCTTGTGGTATCTATCAGGATGTTATTGGTTACTGGCGCAAGGCCGAGTCTGCTTGCATGATTGTTAAGGCAGCGATATGTGACGATTACAATCAAATGTTACTACCCCATCTACGGCACCCTCGGCTTTAAGTATTCTAAGAGATATTCTTTTTTGTATGCAAAAAGAGTTTTTCAAGGTAATTTTACAATTCACATATTCTTGTGTTATTTCTAATATAATTAATAAGATAAAATAGGTATAGAGTTTGGTTATTTGTCCGCTTTGTCGATGTTGGTCAATAATTTGGTCAGTGGGATCCGAAGTTGATATTCGCCTGATTATGGATGCTACTTTGTTATGACCCATTCGAGTCCCAAATCGCTAAGTTATAATTTTGCCTTGATCAGGTTTTTTGTTTGCTTTCACGCCTTATAGATCTTTAAATTTTTATTTGGTTTTCAAGAGTAGTTGATGGGCTTAGTCCTCTCTCCTTCTTGAAAGGTCACCGCTTGAGGACTTGCCACTCATTTCCATGGAAAGTTGAGAAAGTTCCATTTCTTTATCTCTGCTTATTTGCTTATAGTTATTTGATGACACTTTTGAATTGTTTACCATGAAAAATCTTGTGTTTATGAGGATGACAAAAAAAGTCCAGCTTTTGTATCTTTTGTTTCCGATGAATATATATTCTTCAAGGGATCCAGATTTAGATTGGCTTTTGCTTGTTAAATACAGAGTGTATGATATGATCTAAGCTGTGGGTATAGGCGGAAAGTCTCTTGCCATCATTGTATGACCGAAGAGTTTTTGAAAAGATAAATTAAAATACTTATTTTTACCTATCCGTATGTGGACCTCGTGTGGCTCTGCGGTGAAATGTCAGGATTGCTGCCATGTTATCGACATGTTGTATTTTGGTAGAGCTCCCTCGTACAAAGAGATTTCCTCGCCTCGATTTTCTTAACCTCGAGTCTCTCGGCGAAAGGGACTCATCGAAGTGGTGTCAGTTACCCTTGTCCATGAATATTCGCGAGTTGGATTCGTCAAGCCAAATCACTCCCTGAAACATGTAAAAAATATAATCCAAAGACGGCTTTATACTTCTATCTTTATTTTTTGAAGATAAATTAAAATACTTATTTTACATGTTTATTAGGCGAGATATGAGGAAATGTTACCGCGTCATGATCAAGCGTATTCCCAGCCTTACTTCAGTTCATGTGATGGGTGTGCAATGTGGGGCTTCTTCATCACCCAATTTAATCGGGACGGTATGAGGTCGCTTTTCGAGGCAAGGAGAAGATGCCCGGCCTATGGCGCGGTTTGTCGACATCATCATTCTTACTCACATAGACTACCGCCAGAGCTCATGAAGCTCCATCTTCGTGACCATTTTCGACCTCGTTTCTATCGATGGAGGAGACCTTTCGCACGCGATGCGAAATGCGATACAAGACGGGCTACGATACCGAAATGGACACTACGACTATGAGTATGACAAAGGGATGAGTTGCGCTCGCTTTGACCGGCTTACAAAGAAGTGTCGTAGGATCAGCTCAACCCCCGATGATCTACCTGATTGTTCGCATTAATGCTCCACTTACAAGATCTACTCCAGCACCTACAAATAAAGATCGCAGCTAAGAACCGTGATCGATTTCAGCGTAAAGAAGAAACAAATTTTTACCCCAGCATCCGAAGATCTCACCATACATTTTAATTTCACGTAGATATCTCAAAGATCAATGATGATGACATTAGGTTGGATGATTGAGTGTATTACACACTTTTTTTTTTTTATGTCTTATACTTGAATTTGGGAATTCATGTTTTTATTTTCTCTTAACTTATTTACTATATATATGCAGTATATATATTAGTTTGCTTGTTTTAAAATATTTTTTGCATTCCTCTTTATATAATATGCATGCACTATTGTCATTTTCTTTTGTTTCGTAATATTAATATATATATATATATATATATATATATATATATATATATATATATGAGCTTAAAGTTAGTGATATCAAATCAAAATGGTAAAAAATATTTAAAATTATTTTACCACCAAATTAGACCAAAAAACTCGACTAAAATAATATCATTATCCAGTTCTGGGGACGTATCATCACCATTTGGAGACCATTTACCGACCAATGATATTAAAAAAATTTTGGTCTGTTTTTGGTCACAATTTGGTCGGTAATTACCGGCCATAGACCATTTACCACCAAATTCTTCGGGTCGGTAAATGGTCGTAAATGGTCAGCAAATAGTCGGAAATGGCTATTGCTCGCAAATGGTCGGCAATTTATTCAACGCCAATTGATTTTTGTTCGCGGAAATACCAATGGATCGGTACCATACCAAATAATTTGGCCTGCGAATGGCCGGTAATGGGCTTCATCGCACTGTGGTTACCGTTTTACCTACCTCAAAAAATTGGTCGGTAATTCGGTGATTTTTAGTAGTGATATAAGGTTGCTATCATTGCAATGGTTATTTAAGGGATTATTAATGTCATTTCTTTACACTTTTAGAAAATATTTTTATGAATTTCAAAGTATTGTTAATTTTCGATATAATGATATTCATAAAAATATTCACCGATATATCTCCGATATATCCTATATATCCATAAAATGCAAGCACCGATATATCCATCGAAACTCGATATTTCCAACCTTTGCATCGATACATAGCGCCATTATATTTCGGACTTAATCGGGAGTTGTAAAGAAGAAGATGGGTGGGGTACGTGTAATTGAAGCCAGAGCTGCCATTTTTCCTAAGAGAGTAAGAGACAGCTGAGAGACTTGTGAAAATCTCGTAGATTTTGCAGTCTTTTGTTTAATAACTGAGTGAAACGAAATTGAAGCATTTGGTCTGGAGACTGGTGCTGCTGTTTTCGGAGTTTTTATTCTGGGGATGTGAGAGCGTGGGCCATGGAGGACATCGTGGATTTATAGGAAGCTTAAAAAAATCAGAGAGGAGTGGTGGAGGTTTAAGCCTTAAGGGATGTCTTTAGCGAATTTCTTTCATCCTCATTTCCTTGTTTCTGGGGTCATGATAAGCCTCGTCATTTGATAAAAAAAGCTGATGAATACCTTGATCATTTTCCACCGCATTAGCTGACGAACGTTATTGTTCCATCCGGCAGTACAAGTAACGCCGACGCGAAGGTTTCTCCTTATTAACCCGCACAAGTTAGTTTTTGTGAATTTGATTAACTTTGTATCATATTATCATTAATCAAACATTCCGATAATTCCAAAAAACCAGAGATGTTTTAAGGCGTTGGATGGCACACAGGCTCAAGTTCTTCCTTCAGCATAAATCCTGAGAATTAGATATATGCAATTAAAATTAAAAGTTACTATATTTAAAAATTAACTTAATCCTTTAAAGTTCAAGATTAAAATGTAAAAATTGTCAAAGTTTTTTATTTATTATTGCAATTTTCCTTTTAGTATTACTTTTTTAAAAATAGTGAGAAAAAATATACTAAAAGTACTATAGAAAATTATTATTTTCCTAAGCTTGATATGGAATATATATAAAGAAATATTGAAGAAAATATATAATATTTTTCCATACTACTTTGGTAGAATGGGATGAAGTAATAGTTTGTCAGTCGGAATTTAATAATATTCAAGATATATAGTAAATAACATGTAATATTGTAAATCACTATTTCAATTTCTATATTCTCGTCAGATTTCAATAATTTCACTAATTTTGTTTATGTAGTAAATATTATTTTTTATTTACTGTATTAAAAATTTTTTTAAATACTTTAAATGTGATGCCTTTTTAAAATAAAATAAAAAAATGATTTTAAATCATAAATAAAGTAATCATTGTTAATTTATTTTTTCATTAACATATGAGACATGGCTTGAAGATTAAAGTCAACGAGAGATGCTTCTGATAAGAAGACTTAAAGTTTACTCAGGAGGTGAGAATGCTGCTGGTAAAGACTGAAGTGCTATTTGGTTAAAATGTAATGTCTGGTTTGTGTTAGAATAAATAAATAAATGTCAGTGACCCATCTTGGCAACAGGGTATGTTCTTTCTCTGAGATTTGTGTGAGATTAGGGAGATGTGCTACTTCCCCATGGCAAAAACGATTATATATATATGACTTAATTCTCCACATGAATACATTTAGATATTTGTTTAGGATTTTTCTGGCCGCGGAATCTTCGAAATGATTCATATTCTACCCTTACAATCTCATGTCTCGTCTTCTTACTTAATTTTGGACATTCTTAGCTATCTTACATATTTGTTAACCTTAACAAGGAATTGCATATGTCATATGTGATAATTAATCTATATGGATTCTTATTCTTCATTTCATGTAGAATATGGAGTTCCCATCATTTTAGCTTCTCTAAATTATTATTGAATATGCTTAATGAGTTACTTTTCTTAAGATTTAGTCATGTAGAATGAATGTTATTACATAAATAAAAGTTTCTCTAAATAAATGTCATTTTGCGAGTTTGTATTCAAATTCGTTGACTTTCTTTTAAAAACAAATATTATTTTAATCTCATTATCTTTTCAAACTATTATCAAATCTTAGCCTTTACCGCCACATAGACAGAGATGCTAATATTTTTCAGATTAAAATCGTGAATGACACCATTGGCAAGATACAAAAACGGGAATCGTGAATAACAATTACTGCTTTAATATAAAACGAAATCAGAATGACAACCATTTCTTTTAAGATAAACGAAATCAGAAGTAACAATTACGACTTTGAAGACAAAAATAAATAATGGCAACTGCGGTTTATGGCATAGAGTGGCGTTTCTGGGCTTCCTTCTCATTCTGCTTTGGCTGTACTACTACTGGCATCAGAGCAGAAACTCACCTATTCTGAACTGGCCACTTCTTGGTATGTCTCCGGAGGTTCTTTGGAATGCACATCGCAAACGCGACTACGCCACCCACTGCCTGAAACAATGTCCCACGGCCACACTCGAGTTTAGAGGCCCCTGCTTTGCCAACCACAACTTTCTTCCTCACTAGTCACCCTGCCAATGTCCACTTCATCATGAGCAAACACTTTAATAATTTCCACAAGGGCCCCAACTTCAAGAAGATCTTCGCTGATACCATGGGAAATGGCATATTCGTAGCTGATCAATCCGATTCATGGGCTTCCCAAAGGATGTCCATTCAGTCACTGCTCCAAAAATGCCGTTTCCAGCAGCTCTTTGAGAAAACCATCCAGGAAAAGGTTTTAAAAGGGCCTATTCCTATCCTGATCATGTCTCCGGGACAGAATGGAGGTGGATATGCAGGATTTGTTTACCCGCTTCACCTTGATAATATTTGCATGTTTGTTCTAGGAATGGATCCTGGCATGCTTCCATTGAATTTCTTCGTGAAGAATCTTAAGTGTAAATAAAGTGTTTGATGAGATAGAGGAGGCCTTTACTTTCACAAAGCATGTTTTACCCTCGAAAGTCATGAGTACCGGACCTCAGCCTAGACCACCACTCATCAGCTCGACGTCACATATGCCCACACCTGCTTAGCCCGACACCGCTCAGACACGCACGGCCAAGCCGACTTGTCAGACAAAACCATGCGAACCAACCGTGACGGAGTTTTAAACCCCGCTGTGGATCCCGAGAGTCCCCAAATGCCTCACCATCCTATCGCAGATATGAAAAGTTTGTTAATGACAATACAAACAAGATATTTATCCACCTAATTTCCTACCAAAATCTTTACTTCTGAAGATAAATCAAGGAAGAAGAGATTTATCTCTCAAACTAAGAGATAAATCCTTGATAAGGGAAGAAGAGATTTTATCATAAAAATCACGAGATTATCCTTCCAAAAAATATGAGATTATCCTTCCAAAAAATCAAGGGAGAATTTTTGCATAAACATAAAGCACTTCCAATGTTTTAAGGTATACAACCTTGCTAACCGCTTAATTCCTCCCTCCTTTCTCCACCCCTCTTTGTCGATCTCTAATCATCGAGAGGACACTGCCATTAACTCGTCTGACCCCCTTCGTGCTCTTCTTGGTGTGCCATGATCTGTCATCGATACTCCAAAGGTCAAACGATCTAGGTAACAACACCATGGCTGCCCCGGGTGGGAATTATGCATAAAAAGTCTTAATCGACGACGAGTAGGTTTGGCCCGATAGCCATCCGCAGCCCTTCGCCATGAGTAGCCCGACGATCAGATGCCACCTATCACTACTAAAAATCACTCGAATTACTCCACAACACCAATTTTTCGGCTCAGAAACAGATTTTCGCCTGGGTGAAACCCATTAATGACCATTTACGACCTCAAATTATTTAGTCGCAATTTTCCCTCGGTTTGCAATTATTATCACCGACAAATCAATCGTCGGTAATCTTACCACCATTTATCGACAAAACTTCCTCCGACTATTTTCCGACCGAAAGAATTTATGCCTGCGAATGGTCTCCAAATGGCTCAGAATTATCGACCAAATTAAGTACTCTCAAAACCGAATTGTGTTCTTAATATCATTAGTTGGTAAATGGTCTCCAAATGGTCGGTAAATTAATTTTTAAATATTTTTTTTTGCCATTTTGAGTTTGATATCTTGCTTTTAAATATATATATATATATATATATTAAGATTACGAAACAAGGAAAAGTACAATAGTGCATGCTATTGGCTATATAAAAAGAGAGTAAAAATATTTTAAAACAAGTAAACTAATATATATATACTCCGCATATATATATAGTAAAGCTAAGTCAAGAGAAAAATAAAACATGAATTCCCAAATCCAAGTATAAGATATAAGTGTAATACACTCAATCATCTAACCCTAGTATCATCATCGTGATCGTAGACGTGACCGGGTCCTCAGACAGGAGATGCGTTCCGTAATCGGGTGTAGCCGCTTGTCACCGCTAATCCCGATGTCGTTTGTCAGAGGTACCGGGAGTAGATGCTATAGCCGAGCATTACGCCGAACAACCGGTAGATCATCGGTTGAACCCGCAGTCCACCTTCCCCGACACTTTTCAGGCGCCGCCAAAAACGCCAGGACGCAACTCATCCCTATCATCATCATACGATCATGCGCCGCTTCAGACGCCCAACTCGATATCAGACGTCGCGACATTTCGCGACGCTGCCCCGAAAGTCCTCCACCGCCGGAACAAATTCTAAAATGGTCCCGCATGGAGCTTCATAACTGGTCGCCTATGCGAAGTAATCGATGATAAATGATCAACCGACGCCTTTTCATGACGGCATCTTCTCCTCGCCATCAATAAAATTTCATACCAAATCTGATTCGTATCAACCTGGAGTCGATGAATGAGAACTACCGTTGCACCATCACATGAACCTCCGAAGTAGATCAAACTAGCTTAGTCGCAGCCTAACATTTCCTCATATCTCGCCTAATAAACATGTAAAATAAGTATTTTAATTTATCTTCAAAAAATAAAGAGAGAAAGATAAACCAAATCTTTTGGATTATATTTTTTACATGTTTTCCCGGGGTCCGCTGACAACCCATATTAACTGGTTTATTCATGGCGGATGCTCCGTAAATCTAACACCACTCTTACTGAGTCCCTCTCCAAGACTCGATTTAATCTAAAATCGGCGTAGTCTCCCTTTGTAACGGGGAGCTCTACCAAAATACAACATGTCCCAATAACATGGCAATCCTTGTCCCAACATTTCACACCAACCACTACCGGGTTCACATACATAAAAATGAGTAAAAATGGCCACTGCCCATACATCACTACTCACAAAAATATATCCAATCAACTATATATTACATGGTTCAAGTGTTAATAAACTGGTAATAATTCAAACATATATTAAACCCTGATGCAACAAACTGGAATACGCTTTGAGTCGCAATAGCCTAACATTTCCTCATATCTGTTTAATAAACATAAAATAAGTATTTTAATTGATCTTCAAAAAATAAAGAGAGAGAAGTATAAACCAAATCTTTGATTGATATTTGTTTACATGTCTATCGTAACCCACACTACTTCATTGATTCCTTCTCCAAGACTAGGATGAATCGAAAATCGAGCAGAGTCTCCTTTGTACTCTGGAGTTTCTACTCAAAATACAACATGTCCCAATAACATGGGTAACCTGTCCCAACATTTCACACCGACCACCGAGTCCACATACTCCGATAAAAATGAGTAAACAGTATTTTAATTTATTTTCAAAAAAAAGAGAAGTAATTTTATTTTAATGAAACTGATACTTGCCGCACTAGATCTCTCGATCAACAAAAGTCTCGATCATCATGACCGTGTGCGTATCTGAATAAGCGAGGAGCACTCAGCTTCTACCCTCCTTGCATGTCTTTAATTACAAACAATACAAGAATTCAATTGAAAAAATCCTTCCGAGAAATGAAAAATAGGCATAATTGAACACACCACAAAGTAATAAACATAAGAAGTATAAATTAGAAATAATACCAATGCTCGTTCGTGCTCACGCATAGAGCGAGATCCAAGTGTGTGTAGACATGCCACTACCCTCTCCAGCCGGGCCTCGAGCCGACGATTGCCGCCCTCGCTTCTCACACCTCTTCCTATAATCAAAGGATCTTCCATCTCTCCGCCACTCCTCGAAAACATGATCGGGGATTACCTACCCGCTTCTTCTTCTTCAACCATTTATCTTCGACCAGACATCTGTCTATGCTCGCACTGGCAAAGATGTTTGTAGAACACCATCATTCTCTCGATCGCGGTGTCCACTATAAACTTTCTCGCAATTATAATTTAAAAAATATTTCATCGTTGAACAAAAGAATAAATAAAAGATTTAAAAATGTTAAGTAGTAATATATACCTTAAATTCTCTCCAAATCATCAACTCGGTTCTATCTCGCGCTGACTTCCACCATGTCCATGAGATTTAAAGTGACTCGAAAAATTGTCCTCAACCCCAGAAAATTCAGAACCATCATTTAACTTTCGCCTTGTGAACCCAAAAATTTCATAAATAAGTAAGAAATAAATTAAGAAATGGATAAATCATTAGTTAAGTTCTCGACATTCACTGACATATCAATCTGGGTTTGACAACCGAAAGCACAACAGGAGAGTCTCATCCGTAGTGGTGCCTCGAGGAAGACTCTCCATCCTCTCCCTCCTCTCCTCCCACGTCTCGATCATTCATCACAATTCGTGACCAAGGATGTGGATCGGGCTCGCTAATGCCGCCGCCGCGCAGACATTCACAACCCCTTTCTCGGCTCGCATGGGTCTCCCATCCACCCTCGACCTCTACCAGGATCTGGAATACCGCAGGGGCCTGGCCGCTCTTACCGTAACCGGCAGCCACCCCGCAACGTATCGCTCTACCTCGTCCACTGCCATATCCTGGTTTAAAAAATAATAAAATGCCATACTATTAATTAGTAAGCATCAAGTAAAAATACATAAGGCAACAGTGCAAACAAACATGATTAGATTGAAATAACTAAACTCACTCAACTACTCATTCTCATCAGAATCATCTAAATCGGTTCGCCTTCTTCTTCGATGTAGTAACATAATTTTCAAACTCCTCTTCATCACTGCTTTCTTCCCTACGATCAATTTAAATGTTCATCAACATCTACATCCCCACTCTTGTATCCATCTCGTAAGATGCAACTAAAAGGACGTCTTCGCCCCCCTCACCACACTCGATTATAACATCATTGCTCACTAATATTTTGAAATGCTGGTTCTATGACATCGCATTTTTGGTGATGCTGTGGATGTCAATTCCTCGGCTCAGCCTTTGATCTCGCACAATGCATTTCCAATCCTTTCTAGACCTGGCCCAACTCTGGGATATTCACAATAATAAACCCGTGATGCTTATAACGCTAAGACAAAAGGTTCATACTGTTGAATCGTTTTTTATCGTGCACACGACAAGTTTATATCGAGAGATGGACAACTATACCGACATGTGGTGTTGGGTCGAATCCATTCACATTTGAATAACACGCCTTTAACTCGGGAGCGCCCAAATTCTAACTCGATCACTTCGACTGCAGTCCCAGAATAGTCGATTCTGCCATTGTATAATGATCCTTTTAATGCATACCCCCAGATATCGTCGTGGCCTGAGAACTCCCATACAATTTAGTGTGAAATTTAAAACCATTCACACAAAGAATCACAAGTTCTAACCTCTCTTGTGGGACCTCGCGGCTATAGTTCAAGATAATGACTGAAAATTTTATTCGACGATTATGAACCTCGTAATCTAAATCGTTATTGTTGAGATTACAATTATAAATTTGTATCTGTAATATTACAATTGTTTTGTGATTTTCTATGTTTAGTAAACATACGTATTTTTCAAACCATGATGGAAATTTTCGTCTCACGCATTGACAACTCTTCACATTCAAGTTCGAAATTGTCTGCACGCTTTTCTCGTAATCTAATACAAAGAAAATAGAAAATGAAATTAGAGAAAATGGATACATTGAGAGTAGTTAGTGTATCAACATGCAAACAGACTCATTTGACTTTTAAAGAACTACTTACTCTATGAATGGTTGAACCTCCGACACCATTAGGACATATGGATGAAATGCAGCAGATATCTTACTGCCCCGCTAGATACCGCTTCCTTCTGGGACCGATCGCTTACCCTGAGGCTTCGAAAATTTCAAACATATCATCATCCACAATGTCATCAAGATAAACCTCATTCCGCTTCCTAAGGGAAGAGTTGACTCCTTCTTGAAATAATAGAATGATGCGACCTGCTGCGTACCCTCATCCATATACCCCAATTGATATAACCCCTCTACCCGAGCCTTATTCATGATTTTATGCCTTTATTTTCCTAAGTATCTACAAGAAGATTATTGAATATTACAAGTCATATATGTGTGTGTGTATATATATATATATATATATATATATATATATATATATATATATATATATATAGAAAAGAATTGGTCGAGTGGAATTAATATTACCTTTCTCGAGATAAGACTAACGATAACGACCGACTAAAGAATCGAAGCCAGAAGTCAAGTGCACTGGAAGATGTTCCATTGAGTCAAAAACTCGAGGAAGATCTTCCTTGATTGCATAAGATAAATGTGAATTTGTTCATCCAGATTCCCTAACTCCTCATACCAAAGAAGAAGAAGTCGCCTGTTTGAAGAATAAAGAAATCTCGCGATTCGGGCCTATATTCTATTTAAGGTGAATTCCTCGAAGAGCAATTGGTATCAACCTCAGATGAATACATGACAATCATGACTCTTCATGCCAAACATCTTAAGTTTGCTCCCGCATCCACACATCTCCCCGCATTAGAAGCATAACCATCCGAAATCTCAGCTTTTTTACCCAGACCCAACACATCCTTCTTCGTGATGTATTTTAACAAATGGCACATCGCATTTATCGGTGACAAGATTTTATGCAAATCGAGGATCTAATGACAATATTTATTCAACTCATCTCTTGACTTGTACGTGTCCTTGGGTTTTCTCAATGTTAAAATCAGACAAATATCACGCACATTCTTCTTGATATGCATAACATCAAGATCGTGCCCGAGCAAGTGTTCACGCCTAGCAAGGCAAATCCTGTAAAATACTTCTTTATTCCACCCATACAAGTCTTTAGATATAGCCGCATCTCACAACCCTCAAAGAGATCAACATCTATCACCTTCCTCAACCCTCCTGCTATTCAAATCCTCGCACTTCATCCCCGCATATAACCCCCGTGAATTGTTTAGTAACCTTCTATTCTCCTTAATGAAAAGCCTCGTGTTACGCCATAAGGATGATTCATGGCAAAACTTCCAGATGACAGTCGAACCACGACTGCTTTCCCGCTCTTAATTAATCTTAAAAGCATCGCAGTCTTCCATACAATGCCAATTGATGCCAACATAAATACCAGCAAAGATTCACCCAGACATCATAGAATACACTGAAAGTCATTTATGGTCCACATGAGGGCAGCACGCATCCGAAAATTTTCATTGCTTGGGAATATCATAAGCTCAACCCCAACACCCTACAGACTTTCAACTCCACCACAGCATCAATGGTCGCAAGAAACATCTATCTTCCCCTTTTTGATTCGTAGGCCCCGCACTAACACGTCATTAAAAATTACAAATTCCTTTTCATACACAAGTTCGAGGTGTTATACACCCGCTTTCACCACCACAGCCACAAAGAATAGTTTACTGTCCGGGGACACCAAATCCATTGAAAACCAGACAGCTAAATAAACTCCAAATTTAACATTTCAAACTTCGGGATGTGAAAATCGTGGAAACACCCATCAAAAATGTTTTGCCAGGGGCATCTAAGGCGGACACATCTTACCGCCCTCCATACATGATGCTCCTCGAATGCCACCTCGATTTCATTAGCCGTCGCTGGCCGATGCATACAATCTCTAGAATCCCAGTGTTATCGAAAATAGTGCATCTTCTTTATACTACATCTCTCAACTTCCGATATACACCCATTTCCCCGTAACCCCTAACCTTGCTTGTACCGAGCAAGCCCACATTTTTTACAATCGGAGTATAGCCACGCTATCACCCCAAAGATATCACACGCTGTTCACACAAGAATGAATGACCCGCACTCGGTAATCCCAACCTCTTAACTAACTTCTTCGTGGGCCGTAGAAATCCAATGGCATCGATTATCTTATGGCAACGTCATAATGAAATTAGACATATCAAAACCATGCCGCGAACACTGTTCAAAGATTTCTTTATTTCTAACATCCTCACGCACAAGCAGAGAAGTCAGCATATGCTTAGAATTTCCTCATACGCTCTGTCTCCACTCGAATCATGTCATAGAAATTCCTTGCTCCCTAAGATCGTTCTCATCCGTTGAATTCAGACCTCGCGAAAGATCACAAACCATTCTATGGTATGTAGTGTGATTCATATTATCCGAGACCATCCGATCGCTTTCACTCATCGACACCCGTAGATCGGACTTGAACACCTCCGGTGGACTTGCTTCTCACCATGGTATATCCAAAACATAGTAATCCGACACAAAACCATTTCTATACAAAATGCACCTTCACCGTCTCAACATTCAAAACTTTATATTCGATTGACTTTAACTAAAGTGCAAGGACCCATAGCCGTGCCACCATTCACACACTCGCCAGATGTCTCAGCTTAACTCAACAAATTCATCAACTTTATCCCCCTATTCATTAGAGAACATCCATTCACTATTCGACCCTCGTACATCCATTCACATGATCAGCTTTCCATAATCCAGTCACAAAAAAAAATCAATTTAGTAAGTAAACGCGATTGTCCTCAATTATTTTTATGTTCATTAACCATTTATTGTGTCCTAAGAAGTTATTTACGCGTGTGCAAACCTAATACACATCCACCTCCCACCTCCAACAGCCCACGCTCTTTTCTTTCAGGTTTGGTCCTAATCCATTTACAAAAGCATTAAAAAAATTCACGATTGCATGTTCATTATGTATGCATTTCTGCCAATTTCTCCATGGTTCTCCAAGTAATATTAAATAAGATATAAATAATAATGCATATATCTGTCGACGATGAAATTGTATTACTATTTATATATCCTATAATGAGCACCCGAAGAACAAACAAGAGCAGGGCACCAAAATGACACATAATATATGCAATTTAAATTAAATCATGATCATTTAATTAACGCCCTTTTCAGAAATCGCCCATCGACAATCCAATGTATTCAAAACTTCTCGCTGTGTAATACACTCGACTGAAGGTGAATAATGCTAACTCATATGAATCAAAATGACAACTTTAATCATTTACTTATGATGCATTTTCAAATCGTTGCTAAGAGAATGCAGCGATTTCACAGATAATTAAAAATTTTTAGTTTATATACATGTTAAACGATTTCTTCAATTTAACTTCTATCACATGTTCTTATATCCATATCATTCATAAATTCATACTATATCATGTAATCAACTCATATTCCTATAAATTATTCAAGTGATTAGTACACTTGGTACTCTAATCTAAATTTTTGAAATATATGGGTACCCAATTATTAAATAGCATATGGTCAGATTCTAAACTCAATGGGCTTTCCATAGAGTCTAAGAACACCTATAACAGAGTCCTAACAAAGGAGTTATGCAAGTTGCAATCCCTGAAGAAAATGAGCAACTTGTAGCAGTAGCAGCAGCAGCAGAAGCAACCACTGTTTTTCATCATTTTCGAATCTAATATGAGTTCAAATCTAATCAAGCTATATATGGGTGGATTCTAGACCTTGGGTTAAGGCTTTCCATAGAGCTCCAATACAACAAGCAAATCCAAGTTCTAATGAAGGAAGTATGGCAGACAGGTTTTAAAATCATGAAGAAAATCAGCACACTGCGTAACGAGGCTGGGCTACCGATTTTCTTCATTTTCGATAGGATATGACCTCAATTTTTATCAAGCTTTATATATGGTGGATTCTATACTTAAAGGGTTTCCATAGAGTCTAAGAACACTCAACCAAGTTCTAATGAAGGAGTTATGCATGTTTCAAATCATGAAGAAATCAGCACACTGCAGCATCGTAGCTGCAGGGAAGCCACTAATTCTTCATTTTCGGATAGGATAAGTGACTCAATTTTTATCAAGAGTATGGTGGATTCTAGACTCAAAGGGCTTCCATACAGAGTCTAATAACACTCAAATCCAAGTTCTAATGAAGGAGTTATGGATAAAGAAATCATGAAGAAAATCAGCACACTGCAGTACTGCAGCTGCAGGGCCACTGATTTTCTATTTTCGATAGATATGACCTCAATTTTTAATAAGCTATATATGGCTGCCAGATTCAGACTAAAGGGCTTTATAGAGTCTAAGAACACCTATAACAGTCCTAACGAAGGAGTTATGCAAGGTAAATCCCCCAAGAAAATGAGCCAACCTTGCAAGAGCAGCAGCCGCAGTCCCAATCATTCTCAAAATCCTTGAATAAAAGATACATTATTATGTGCTTTAACATATGAACACACCTAACATTTCATTAGGAACTCAGTCTGAGCATCAGAGGGCAATTTCTTAATATTTCAAGTTGTTAACCAAATTTTCTATTCCCTAATTTCTATGAGCAATAACCGCATTACCAACTCAAGCTCCCAAACTGCTGTTTTCAAGAAGGCGCTTTTTACCTTTGCTTTATCGTCTCAATGGTTTTGAACTCATCACATTTCATACAAGTAACAACTGACTTGTTCAAACCTGATGCTTATCAATATTTTTATATTTAGTTTCAGCTCATACATTAGTAGCCTAGATTTTGCTAAGTCTTCTGAACGAGTGCAAGGAACAAAATATCTGTGATTTACGGGATATATCTGGGCATTCTTGATTTATCACTATCGGAAAATATCGTGATATTTTGACAAAAATATCAGGCAAAAATTAATAAAAATATTTGAAATTCATGGAAATACTTTGTTGAACTATAAAAAAGGCATAAATAAGCAAATATACACTTGTCAAGATGATATTCATTTATAATTTGTATCTTAGAAATTACATCACAATAAATCATTTAAAAACTTCAAATGAAGATCGATGTGGCTCCATTACATTATTTGATGAAGGGATCCCATCTTTGATGAAGACAAATATTCATACCAAGACATGGTGTTGCAATAATATTGATTGTAACTTCGAATACGCCACGGCATAACATGTTGACTCCTACCCACAACCCTCTCTCAGGATAGAAATTCTGGTTCACCTTACACATACTGCTTGAAATCCTCAGATTTTGATATGAATCTGGGTAATGTATACTGTAGGATCATGAGGATAGTTGACCATTCCATATTCTTCACCAATTGAACCTGAAGGATGCGAAGAAGGCTGACCATAACTCATTGTATAAGGAGGAAATATGTTGGCCTCATTCGAGAATCGAATTGAGAGTCCTGGGCCACCATTGACTCAAACCCGGCCGACAACGAATCCTCATTGTATGGTATGTCATCCTCAAAGTTAGTCTCCTCTATATGGCTTCCCAATGTATCTGAACATCCGATTCCGGCCTCCTGTAATTCAGCCATCTGCGGTAGCATGAGTGAAATCATCTTCACCGTTGAACGGGCTCCTGGTCGATGGCTGACTTTGTTGTGGATCCGCAATATCCCCACCATCATTTCCAAAAGATTTCACTACCACTGATCGGGTCCCTCCTCCTACAGAGCTCATCATAACCTCGGTAGTAGAAGTACCAAAGAAACTCTCGATCTACTACTATGTTCAACATCAATCAAAGGAGGGTCGAGAAGTAAATCAGGGGTCAAATGAGTCCCGGTCTCAC
Organism: Tetrastigma voinierianum; assembly: GCA_016808115.1. NCBI lineage: Eukaryota > Viridiplantae > Streptophyta > Magnoliopsida > Vitales > Vitaceae > Tetrastigma > Tetrastigma voinierianum. Next base: position 324,970 of record JAEQBH010001293.1, read on the forward strand.
TCGCTCAAACTTTCACTATGAACTTCTTCAGATAAAACCCGCTCAACATTAACTCGCTTCGAACATGTGCAAAGAATGCGTGATCGTGGATTTCCATCTTCATCATCTAAATGGAGAGGTTCAACCCATTGAAATAGTTGATTCTTCTTCTTCACTAAACTCAAACAAATTTCTAGTAAATCGAGAAAATTATTTTCGCAACTTTACGCCTCTCGCTCCATATCACGTGAGAGATCTTAGTTTCATGCTGTGGTCAAACAAAAAAACCAATTGTCGTAGAGCCTGTAGGATACACAGTTTCCGCTTTGTTTGGCATGTGAATTAGAGCAAATGTGCTCCAATTTCTTTCACAAGCCGAAGATGAGCGCGGCTCGGGAAAGAACCAAGGCCAAACTCCTTAATGTCGATTTTGATTTCCATACAAAACCACCATCCGCCGCAATAAAAATTCCTTCATTTTTATATTCAATATATAATAATAAAATAGTTATAAAATTTGCATTTATAATGAGAATTAACACTATCAGAACCATTTTCGATCTTGACGCTATTGTCGCCCGATCACCAAATCCTTTTCGTGATCACTAATAAGATAAGCCGTGAATTCAAATGTCAAAAAAATCTAAAATACAAAAATAATCGAAACTGAATCACCACTAATTAGAAACTCATTAATTTACCTCAAGCTCAAAATTAGAAAGGCCTTCATTAGATCTAATTTAGAAAAATACTCATGAACAAATAGCAGTCACAAATTGGAACCCAACTCCAGTCTGTACAAATTTTTGATTGATAGTATGTCATAATGAAAACATCGAGAATTAGTAGGCGATAATAATATAAACATAAAAATTAAATGTGAATATCTAGCGAAGAGGATATTAATTAGTTACCCGTCAGATAGAAGAGGGGATTTAAGAGTTCTATCCTAAATCGACCGCGTATGATGTTTCAATCCACTCTTTAGTTGAAGTCGTTCTTAAATTTGCTTCATCAAATCGACCAATCCTCAGACAAATGGCATGGTTGGACGACTCGAATCAACAATGCGGCACTCGTGCATGCGGCCCTCATAGACGACACTGAAGGCTCCACCTTCTCCCAATATTGATGATCAAAAATGAGTCTTTCACCTCACCCAACTACAACCGAATTAAGTCGTGAGATGACCAATCATTACTAATAAAGACTCTTCTTCAAATCACCTCTTTAGAAGACTCAAGGGCAATATAGTTTGTTGCAAATCTTGTTGCTCCAGACGCACCCATATTCCACCACATACCGTCAGATTTTTGCAAGCAACCAACCATGATTGTAAATGAAGTTGGTTATCTCTTCTCGACCTCATTCCCGATCAACGAGCAACACTCTCCCTTTACCAATGTCTTCAAATATTAAACTCAATGCAGCTTGCGTCGCGACATGGAGTCCAATACGTATCGTATTTCTTCATCAACAACTTTCCCGCTTTCACAAATGCCGATCCATTATCTGTTACAATTTAAACCACATTTGCTTCTCCAACTTCCTTGATAACGTCCTTCAACAAACCATAAATGTATTATTTCGTTGCTCCTTAATCTTATCCCGACGCATCGCATTCGGGAGGAAAATCGCGCTTCCTTTGAATATACTCATGAAACAATTTATGCTCAATTTAGTTGGTCTTGGCCCATCCATTCCATTACAATTGTACATCCATATGTCTCCCATTTCCTCGCAAGTCATAATCTTCCATGTCTTTATACTCCATTTCCAAGTACTCGCTTTTGATTTCATACTAGAGATGGTGGCCCGATGCCCATCCCTGCTATAATAATTCGAGGAAAGTCGGGTGCTATTAAACATATTTCGGGGATCATAATGTAAAACATATTATATAATTAGGATAACCTCGCTTGTTAGTAAAGAAAAATCATGTTCTTAAATGGTGTGAGTCCCGGGCTGAGGCGGGAACACTTTCATATATATGAAGAACTTGCTAATTAATCGTCACATTGTTTGATCGAATCCACCTTGAACATATTTTTAGGGCTTTTTGTTTTCCAAACAAGATCACTGTGATAACGACTTCGGCGGTAATTGGAGGGCGATGGATCCGGGTATGCCGAACACTTTTAGATCTTTGTACGGCCTCGATGGATCACCCGGTTGTGAAGACTCATCAGAATTATGCAAAAATAAAAATCAACTTACATTACTTTTATACATAATTAAGAAAACAGAATTGGTGATAAAGATTAACTATTTTCTTTCTGGGCTTCTCTCATAAACTCTCCCGCAACCCCGACTGCTCCATTCACTAGCTGACATGCATCGCACGCTTCCCTCGACATTCATCTCGCCTTCATCTGGGGCGCATGCTCACCGACATATGCACATCCCCTATCACTCCTCCTCCCTCCTCATCATCATCAATGAGATAGTGGATGTTCTCTCCCATCAGGCCCCTGCATCTTCGCCGAATTCTTCCATATCAGCCGCTTTTCGCTTTGCTTTTACCTTCTGTTCTAAAAGTTGCTTCATTTCGCTTTACTTCCTATGGGCACATTCGACACTTCTAAGATTTGAATGGGGATCCTCGTATGTGATGTATATGAAACTTCAAGCTTAGTAATTCCACCACTTTTTATGTTTAAATCCACAATAATTACAAAATGGGGCTCCATTTTTATGTCTCCTCCAGCTAAGGCGCACGCTCCATTTGTGATCTCACTCTCCACCTCCACTAGCCATTCTATAATTACATGTGATTTTATTACTGAAAATAAAATCTCAAATCGTGTCATCTTTTTGTATATGATAGCTTGATAATAACATTTATATATATGTAATTCAACATAAAAGTAAGACCTAAGTTTATAACATGATATCTAGCTAATAATATCACTAAAATATCTTAAGAATACCCAAATTTCTAACATTAAATTTCTAAATTTCTAACTTAAACAAATAATATAATTACTACTAAAAATTAAATTATCAAATTATAAACTATAATATAAAAATATAGATTATAGTATCAAAATATTTCAAACATTACATAAGTAGCCATTCTATTATAGTAAATAACTAAGTTTGGAAAATTATATATCAAACACTAAGTTCTAAATAAATAATATAATTAATTAACTAAAAAATTAAATTATCAAATTATAAAACTATAATATAAAAAAATATAGATTTATAGTATCAAAATACTTCAAATACATAAGTAGCCATTCTATTATAGTAAATAACTAAGTTTTGAAAATTATATATCAAATAACTGTTCTAAACAAATAATAGTAATTAATAATCAAAATTAAATTATCAAATTATAAACTATAATATAAAAATATAGATTATAGTATCAAAATACTACAAACATTACCTATAGCCATTCTATTATAGTAAAATAATCAAGTAAGTTTGGAAAATTATATATCAAATAACTAAGTTCTAAATAAATAATATAATTAATTAACTAAAATTAAATTATCAAATTATAAACTATAATATAAAAATATAGATTATAGTATCAAAATACTCAAACATTACATAAGTAGCTATTCTATTAGTAAATAACTAAGTTTGGAAAATTATATCAAATAACTACAGTTCTAAATAAGAATAATTAATTAACTAAAAATTAAATTATCAAATTATAAAACTATAATATTATAAAAATATAGATTATAGTATCAAAATATTCTCAAACATTACATAAGTAGCTATTCTATTATAGTAAATAACTAAGTTTGAAAATTACAGACTACATTGTACAAAACAAAGATGGTATACAAAGATAATCCCTAATCCTAACTACAAAGCGCTTTACTAGCCCCCGATCGATTCAGTGTCGATTCTTTAAATTGCATACATAGAAGGATTAATTCCTACCGTATATTTTGTAAAAATCCTCATTGTTAATTATCACCGCCTAGTAATGATCCTTCCTCGGAGGTTCAATACAATACCACAAGGTCACAGCTTGCAAAATGGTATTTGTATTAAACTCATTCTTACTAGTCAAAACATAAGTCATCAAATTGTTTTAAAGAACTCCTTCTCACACAATTATATCCTTTCCAAATTGATAATAAAGGATTAAAAACTAAATATAATGCAAATAAGAATTCCCTTTTCGAATTTATAAGAGGTGTATAGAAGTTAAAGAAGTAAATCAAGTACAAGATTTTATTTTTTTATATTTCCAACAAAAACAACAACATGTAAAATTTCTTCTCGTAAAGAAATACAATATAAGAAAAATCGAAGAAAATTTACAATCTAAAATATTCAAGAAAGAATAAAAATATCTTCAAAACAAATGTAGAAAGCAAAATCTCTTTGTTGAGCAAAATCACTTATGCCTTTGTATAGGTTTTATTCGAATTACGAATATCAAACCCTAAAACCTAAATGTTTGTTTGAAATAATTTTATTTTCTTTTTGTCAGCAGAGATTACCAAACCATTATTCTACAATTTTTGAAAGATTTTTAATGTTTGAAATGTTTTTCAATGGAATTTGAAAATAAGTGAGAACATCATCAATATACAATAGAAAAATCTAGTGTATTCATTGAATAATCTTTAGTCACATTATATTTTTGCAAATTATGAGCATTTCAGGGCCAAACTACATTACATTCCATTCATACAACCAAATGGAACCGGTGGAATGCGCTTGTACTCATTCTTCTCGTTTTCCAATTCTGCTTAAACCGATTTCATATCGAATTTTGAAAATATTGTTGCATTATAAACTTTGAATTAAATCCTTTTATTAGGTATAGATACCTAACTATCAGAGGGACTTTATTCAATGGTTTATACTGACTACCAACCTGAGTTCCTCTTCAAGTTCAAGCTGGACATAAAAATTACATAACCCAATACGAATGACTAGGCGTCTTATGTTTTGTTTAAGAGATCATTAATCTCTTTTCTTCAAAGATCATGAGTTCGACTCATTTGAATAGGGTCTCGCTTGTTTGGAGTTTTTCGAAATCTTTTCTCATATGGTAATGAAATTCATATGTTGTTTTCATTCCAAAATGCTTGGTATAGAAGAACAAAGATTGCTTCATTTGTTTTGAAGCTTTTTTATTCTTTTCTCTAATATTTTCCGATTGTAAATTTTCTTCGCTTTCTTATATTGTATTTCTTTCCTCGCAAATTTTACACGTTGTTGTTTTTTGCTGAAGTAAAGAAATAAAATCTTGTACTTGATTTTTAACCCTCTATACCTCTTATAACCAAAAGGAATTTCTCGACTAATATATTTAGTTTTTAACTTTATTATCACTCGAGTGATATAATTGTGTTAGGAAAGGAGTTCGTAAAACAATTTGATGATCATGTTTTTGACTAGTAAGAACAGTGTTTTCTTAATACAAATACCATTTCTTGCAAATATGACCTGTGGTATTTTTGTAGATTGAACCTCCGTATATATCATTACTATTGCTGATAGTCTGTGAAGTTTTTACAAATATACAAAAGAGGAATTAATCCTTCCTGTATGCAATTTAAGTCAGCAATCAATCGTGTGGCTATTAAAACTCCGCTTTGTAGTTAGATTAATTCTTCAAAGTTATCTTTATACCATCTTTTGTTTTTGTACAATAGTCATACTACATGTACAAAAGTTTCAAATTCTTCATTTGTTTCTTCGTTAATTCTTCCTTTGAATTTCTAAATTGCTTATTCTTTCCTAAGTTTAGGTGAGCTGCTTATTCATTTATTTGAGTTTATTTGTTTTATTTTTCCGCAAATCTTGCAAGTTGTGTTCTTACTTATAATATTGAAAGTCTCATTCACAAGAATTGATGGGTTCCATATTTGTGTTTTGTTTGTAGTTTTCATAAATTTAAAATTTTCTTGCTTCCGCTTATCTTCTATGCTTGATCACCGCTTCTTCAAGAAAGTAATTTCGCATCACACATGCTTGTGCCCACATGCTTCATGCTCTATTTGAATATTCAGTTATTTAGTATTATTCTCACATTCTTTCATTATTCATATAAAGATATATATAGTAATACATATTAATATCGTTGATGCTTATTTTGTAGTATGTAAATATTTGCTGGGCCTCTATATAAAGTAAATCTGTATGGCTTTATTTTGAAACAGTGGAGCTCAATAAATCATAGCTAGTACAAAATAGCCTGCTTAGCTTTTAGAGTCTTTAACTTGATATTGAGTTTTACTTGAAAGTTATCTACACCTTTCTTTACCGAGAATTTTTGCGAAAACTTCATAATAGTCGTCGATTGAATTCCTCCAGCTCTTTTTCTGCAACGCTGAATCCTTTCACTGAGCCAGAATTCTTTCCTTTCTCCACAGCCAGCACTAATAGTCGTGGCCAAAGGTTAAACACACAAGTCATCAAAGCACAGCCTCTACACTCTTGTAAAGTCATCTATGAAGTGCTTGTTACGCATAAGCCAATTCCATATCAAGATTTGTGCCTTCATTTGTACTTTTAGTTTGAGGAAATCTTTTTAAAGAAGTTTACCAAATAGCCGCCAATAGTCAAGGTCTGCCATGTTACTGCTTTACCTGCTGAAGATTCCATTGTGCCTCAGTATCACTGAGATCTCCAATAGATGTCACATTGACAGTGGGCTTTCCTCAATGCAAATCTGATGTCTAATGTGTTTTTCGATTTAAGAAACCGCTTATTTCACCAGGTGCTTCGCAGCCTTCGTTGTAGTGCGAGCGCCCACTTGCAAACATTCTCTGACTTTTAGCGCTTCTTCCATCCCCAGTCATCTCTTGAAAGTTGTGCCTTTATTAATTCATCATTACTTAGTTGGCCTTCATTTCGAGTTGGTTTCATTTTCTGTTTTTCCTTTTCTTTCTTCATTCTTTTTGGCCTCGTTAACAGCTGAGCAAGAGCTTGCTTGCAAAATATTTGAAATGGATGAAGCTTTTTTCCTTTATTCTTGTCGTCTCTATTTTCGTCTTACTAGCTGCAGGCTGCTTTCATCCGCATTTTTCAATATTTCCTTCGTATGCTGATCACCTCCCCAACAAGGCTGATTTCCAGAAAACAGATAGGCCTTATGAATATTTTTAGCAAATATCAAAACGAGGTGAACATTGGAATATCCATTTCTCCATTACTCATAGTTTAATTTTCTGACTTGAATATTTTCCTTTTTTTTCATAAGCCTTTTCGCATTTGCTCATTTCTTTTGTTTAGTTTTTTACTCCAGGTTTAGTCATATTTTCTCACGTTAGCTGTTGAGTTTGCAGGGAGCCATCGAGTAAATATCATTTGAGTAGTGTCAAAGACGCACCGAGACAAAATGAACTATAGTAGTTCATCTTCTGTGCTTCACTGATTGACATTCCGATAGTCTGAAGGAAGCCCCACCGTCAGTTAATTGCATGATCTGCCAGATCTTCTTCTTTCTTCTGCCTCCTCACTAGCCTTAACTTTCCTTTCATCCCAATCTTCTATTATATGATGTAAGGCTTGGTTGTGCCTCTCCACTGGTTTCGAAGAGTGAGAGTCACAAATATCTTTACGGGACAGTTTTGAGTTCAGACTGTTGAATAGGCTTGAGCCATTCTTATGCGCTCTCGTTGAGAGCTCCATCTGTCAGGCTACTCATAAGATACTCTCAGATATTTGCAGTGCAGCTCGATACCCAGATTCATAAAACATAATTTTTTGCAGGGCTTTGAACGCCCTCCACATTCATGCCAGCTCAATCAAGTTTGATAACAGTGATCGAGCTTTTACTCTCACATCCCCGAAGTTCTGTTGCGTCTGCACACCTAAGACAGCACATAGGTGCTGTTCAACTCCCGCAACTGGTGTTATGTCGCTACTTCCTGATACTGCTCTACATGTAGAAATTTTGAATTTTGTCTTTGACTTAGATCCCAAGATCTGTAGATGTTTCACTATCAATATTTTTCTGGTAGATTTTGGATCCTGTTATCTTTTTGATTCAAAGTTCCTTATTTTTGTTCTGATGTATCAAAGCCTTCTTGGCCTTCATAGAAATGTTTTCGTCAGTGTTTTTCGTATGTTTAAGTTGGTCCATCCATGCCCATTTGAACTGGTAGTTCCGCTTTTGACAAAATCTTTGACACTTGTCTTTCTGCCGTAAAGAATCGATTCTGCGATATCACTCATCACTTGTATTCACAGGCGTCACCTCACACACTGGTCTTGGCCCACACGGTCCCGGTAAACCACAACTTGCCTGAAATGAGCCATGTAAATACACAAATCTGATCGTACCTCAGAAGAATGTCATCTTTCTAATGAATTATTTAGAACAACATATAGATATCTTATTAGGGCACTTAGTAAATGCCTTGAATCCTCAAAGTATATAAAACAGCTTAGTCTTTTCCTCTGCTTAAACACATTGTTAATGATAAACATACACCAAGATCTAACTAATAACTAAGAACAAGATTGATATTTGAAATAGAACTGTGTCCAAATAGCTGCCGAAGCTGGAACGGTCATGATGGCTCGATGCACACCTGTGTTCCTCCTCATCCACTTTCCTTTCCTCATCCTACTTGAAACATACTTGGCTAACTAACTTCTTGCTTTTCTTCGGTGCAAAGGCCTGCTTTGCTGCAGCCACTGTCACAATAGGTCTTCGTGCCTGATTTTTGCCTTTCAGGAGCTGGTCAAGTCATCTCCTTCCAGCCTTACATCTTGGGAGCCTTCTGCCCACAAGCTAGTATTTCGCTAGCTTCCATTTCACCGCATTCATGCCATGTCTGAATTTTTCAGAGGTCAGCCTCACCGGAGGCTTCATTGGACTGTTCTTCTGGTCTGCCAGGCGGCGGAACATACACATGCTCCGTCTCTCGCCGAGAGCGCCAGCCTTCATCAGAGCCAGTTCTCCGAGTCGCCAGCCGACTTCGAGATGAATCGTCGCTGAGAAGGAAATGAAATCTGTTGAGACGTGCCGCAGTGTCAATCAATGTGCAGGACTCGATATCGGCGCTTTGCGCTGGTGCTTTAGTCCATCTGACAAACATCAGCGAAATGTCGCCAACATTTTAAATTCCCTACCAATACCGATGGAATCGGGAACAAAGTCTCAACAGTAAATCCAAGGAGCCTCATCAGATAGTTGTGTGAGTGAAAGGCTTTGAAATATATTCTCCAACTCCTTTTCAGATGTAAAGATACTATAAGAAAGTTACTGGTTCTAAATCAATGTTTTTTTCAGCAAATGTTGCCCCATATGCTTACCGCTTCAGTCAGCTACACTTTTGTAGAGTAGTATTTTGACCTCAATCTTTTCATTTGAAAGACTTTTAGTTCTCGCATTTAATATGTACTGTGTTCATGATGCGTGGAGCAGATTTCAAGACTGGCTTAGGCCTGTTTGGCTTTAGATAGGGTACATCAACCAAACATTACTGAAAATTCATGATCAACAATCCTCCAAATCTGACTGATCCAAACTTTAGTAAACTGTGAAGAACAGCTGCTCTGTCTCTGCAAGCTGGCCCTGGAGTGAGAAAGCTCCTTCCCAGAAAGTAGCGCGAGACTCCAAAGAGGCATCAGCCTACTCTGAAGCCTCGCGACACTTCCGAAGCCTGAGTGCTAGTCATGGCAAAGAGTGCCTTGAAAAGCGGTTTGATCCCAGCTGCTCCAGTCATTTTCCCGTAAATTTTCAGTGCGAGTCAAAATTACTGAAGAAATCCTTTCGATAAATACTTCAAAAGTAAAACAGATAAATAAGCTCATCTGCAAAGATTTGTTTTGAAACTGATTTTGAACATCTTGTAAAATTCTTGTATCTCTTGTATCACTTCTAAAAGAGTTTTGTTGAAAACATCACCAGTTCTTCGACGCAGCAAACTGGTCGAGCAAAATCTTAACCGGTTGAGTGAGTCTACAAATATCACTGTAGCGAGCTCCAACAATTGAAAGTTCTGTTTTTTAGGCCTGTTTTAAGATCTCCACCATATCCTGCTAGGCATCTGCCTCATAATAGAAAGGCTTCTGTGCCAAGGATACCTGCCAAGAGCTTCCAACCTCGTACTGACCGCTTGATTCATCCGGCATGCACACTCCCAGATCAAGGTACTGGACTCTTTCTTAACCTTGAAATAAAGGTTTAATCAAATCCTAAGACTAGTAAAACTCACTACACACTTAGGGCTGTACCTAGAAAATCTTTTGAATAAAACCATCAATAAAAGTTCCTACAATGTGGATTAGGTATCCTATGTACCTAATAAAAAGGATTTAATTCAAAGGATTTATAATGTAACAATATTTCAAAATTGATATGAAATCGGTTTCCGCAACTCAAATAAAAACTTTAAGATAGGTACAAACTCCGTGACTACGCTCCATTTGGACATTATGAATGGAATGTAATGCCGTTGGGCCCTCAAAATGCCCTCTGACTCTCAAAATACGACGATTTAAATATTCAAATCTAATACACTAGATTTCTATCAGATACATTTGAATGATGTTCTCATATTTTCAAATTCCATTGAAGAGCATTTCAAACATTTAAAAATCTTTCAAAAAATTGTTAGAGATAATGGTTTGGTAATCTCTGCAACAAAAATAAAATTGTTTCAAACAAACATTAGGTTTTTAGGGTTTGATATTCATCAAGGTCAAATAAAACCTATACAAAGAGCAATTGATTTTGCTAACAAATTTCCGTGGATGAAATCAAAGATAAACACGCTTACAAAGCATTTCTAGGTAGCCTAAATTATGTAGCTGAGTTTTTACCTTGTGGTAAACTAGATTTTAATAAACTCCCTTATTTCAAAGGTTAAAGAAAAGTCCGGGCGACTCAACCTAAGAATGATACCTGTGTAGTCAAACAGTCAAATTACAGTTAAGGAACTTCCCCGTTTAGATATCCTTCACCTGTAAGCCTTTCCACGAGGTAGAGACAAGGCCTCAAACATAGGATATGGTGGAACTTGGAAGTCAGATTTTCAAAACAAAATTTCAATTGGTTAGATTTCACTCTGCTCGAGCGCAGTCCATTAATCAATTCATCAACTAAAAGAGATTTTAGCCATTGTTTTGGCGCATTCAAAATTTTCAAAGTGATGTTTTCTAACAAAATTCTCTTTAAGAAGTTGAATAAAAGTGCAAAAAGATCTACAAAAGATGTTCAAAATCTAGTTTCAAAACAAATTCGCAGACGTGCCTATTTTATCCGCTTTCGATTTCAAAATCAATTTATCAAAGCGGATCTTCAAATGTTTTACCCGATTTCCTTTCACGGAATTTTTACGTGGAAAATGAGCGCGTGCAAAAGCCAGATCCCATCAAACCCACTTCAAAGGCCTCTTACGCCTATGGCAACAACAAAAGGCCTCAAACCTCAAATCTCCCTTGAAACTTCAAATCGTCAAGTCTCGAGGAAACCCTCAACCTTCTTTTTCAAACTCCTAAATTCCAAAATTTCACACTTTACCAACAAAAAGAACAAAAAAATCAGCATCGCAAATTTTAGAACCCGATCATATATCGCCTTCCGTATATCAATACAAAAGATTTTTCAGAACAGCATTTCGCCTAATGAAATACTTTTAAAACCCGTGATTCTACGAATTTATACTGTGAGATACTGAGTCCCAGACAAATTTCGTGATATCATGAACTCGAGGTACGATATTTCCGCATATTCAAATGCAAAATTTTGTGTCTTAAAATGAAAAAGATTGGGTCAGGTACCATTTTTTACCATGTAAAAGATTTTCTCGAGCATTTCGACCTCCCTCAAACTTTGATTTTATGACTACAAAACAAGCCTGCTTGGTACCATATGTTTGTATCGTAGCCAAAACTCATTCTCGGTTTTTTAACTGAATAAAAGTTCAAAAATCTTCCACCATTTGTGATCGTGGTTCATGAATAAATTTCAGTGATCTTCTCTCGTCCGAAATTACAAAAAGTTTTGAATATTTCAAAGCAACCGGTGAAGCTTTTTCTCCTCTCCGAAATTGCTATTCACTTTTCTTCGCTTCAATCGAGAATCCTCGATTCTTTGTCGACTCGTTCCTTCCAAATCAATCCGTGCCTCATTCCCTACATTTGGCTAGAATTTAAAATCAAATGGGCGGGCCGTCAAACCTTCTCCAAGTCCAACTTTTCAGATGTCAAGCCAAAAGACGTGGACTGTGCCTCAAAGCCTAAAAAGCCTTCAACTCAAAAAGTCCAAGGTACCTTTATCGTTCCAACCTTTACTGTGCCCAATACCCAAATTCCACTAACAAAAGACTCATTTCCCCTTCCTCAAACAAATGTCAGTGGCCCATCCTCAAAAAAGTCCAAGAAGATGCAGCTATAAACCCTCTCAAAACTTGGCCGACTCCACTGATGATGAAGACAGCAAAGAGTGCAAAGACACCCTTCCTCCAGCAGAATGAAGACATGTGCTATGGTCTCCCCTTCACTCCTCTTGAATAAAGATGATAAGGAAGACGTCAATATTTCAAAGTTCTCACTGTAGTGATTGTGCTCAAAAATTCCAAACACTGCATGGATGCTCTCTCTCTTTCTCTCGACACAGATTCAAGAGTGAAGCACTGGAAATGTAACTGGTGCGCATACAGAGATCAAAGACCAAAAGAACTCAAAGATTGGAGAATAGAAGATGTATGATCAGGCGTGGACTCGCTTTGTCTCCCACTCCTCAAAAGCAAAAATTCCACTCTGCGATGGTGCCACAAAACCGACGACTCCAAAGCTGCTTCGCTTCAAGCTAAAGGCTACGACCTTCGTAAAGTTTTCACAGTGCTGGTTTCTACTTCTTCAAAATCAGAAAGGTGTCTCTTCAAAAGTAAGAGACTCTCCTTAAAGTGGACATCCACTCAAGGCGTGACGTCAAAGCTTTATTTCAAATCCACAAAATCCCATATGCGAGTGTCATGCCTCCTCATAAAGTGTGATTAGCTTTGTGAGCGAGAAAGAGAGCTAGAGTGAGGCCTCGAGAGTCTTGTATCCAAATTTCATCACTGCGTAGTGCTTTCTAGCTTCAAAAGCTTTCAACAAAGTTTGTAAGTTTTTCAAAGTTCAATAAATTTTATTTCAAATATCAATATCGCTTCTCTTAGTTTAATCTCAGTTGCATACCTGCTTCGATGTTTACCTCAAAAAACTTCAACTTCAAAGTATATCGGGCCGGGAAACTTAAACCTCCCCGAACCCACAATGGTGCTTAAACAGAAACCCTGTCACATAACGCCACAGATTTCTTTGAAGATTTCTAAATTTTAATCGCTATTTCCCGCTTCAAAATTTTAATAAAATTAAGTATACAGTTCATTCAAATTATATATGTTCAAGTTTAAAGGTCCTGCAGAGATTGGTATCAGAGCCAAGTTCTTACAAAAATTTTGATCAAATTTGTATTTGTATTCTTTCAAAATAATTGTGATTCCCAGGCTAGTGTCGGTCACCCCGCTGTATCCCATATCACCGTAGAAACCCCTGTGTGTGGTGGTGGTCCCGCAGGTCCCTCTAAGTGTAGAATCCAATCACTCAGAAAGAATAGAAATGTCAAATTTTATCAAAAAAATTTGTAGGTACTTAAGTTCAAATACTAGTTCATCCAGATAGATGAACAACTTTAAACATATACAAGAAAACACTCAACAATTCTTGAAAAACAAACTTTCTCAAGCTTTATAGAAAATTGGGAATGTAAGACATCAAAAATCGGGAAATGCCAAAACAAAATATTAGAGAAATTATACAAAATAGGAACTTTTGAATTAAAAAAGACATAGATCAAAATCTCTCGAGAACACTCATTCAATAGGTTCAAAATTAAACTATTGGTCCTGTGATCTTTGGCGATCTTAACAAATTCAAAAATAAATTCAAAATTCTTAAGATGATGTGTGGAGGCTGCTATTCAGAAAGGGCCCAAAACCCTTAACCTGTGTTAGGGAGCACAAACTATATGCATATGTCTCGTGATGCAAGACATAACAAATTCCAAGATCTCTCTTTATGGTTATCGAAACAAATACATCCTTTCGACCTGTATTTCAATCAAGTATCCAAACTGGGGAGCCGGGACCGTGATGAACGATAAGAGCATTCATAAAGCCTTGACTCTAAACATTCAAACTCAAAATTATGACATGGATCCTAGATCCAGGAACATACTTATAGTATACAAATTATAAAGTAATGACTCAAGAAGTCAATCTAAATCAGTCATTCTCACCAAAGATCGTAAACTTAATTTGGCAAGCAAATGAGAAAATTCAATGATTGTTCCAAACCTATTCCATGGGAAAATGTTTACACATAACTCTCATAATGGAATTTAAATAACTCTTAGCTCAAAACCAATTGAACAACCAAAACTCTTGTATCCATAATAAGATGGACAAGTGAAACGCTCAAATTAATTTCTTGAAATAAGAAAAGAAAATCTAACAAGATCATAATTACTTCGCAAGGTCTTCTAATTTTATTAAATTAGAACTCCTTCTAGGAAGATCAAATGTCTACCAAATTTAAACCTAGAAGTGATGTAGACTATCCTCAGAAGCAATTCCGCATTTAAATATACAAGAACCCGAACAAAACATTCAAAATTCTCCAGATAGTCTCCAACATTTTTCAAATGATGTCACCTAACGACGAGCCCTCTCGCCTCAACACATGATGACGCTAGAGAATATGTTTGAAATAGATAAAGAATATTTAAGAAAACGGCTAAAAATCGAAAAACATAAAGAAAAAGGAAATGGTTTTTCTCAAAATTATCTCAAGAAATTGGAAAAATTTTAGAAAACAATGGTATCAACCATGGAAACAATGGAAATGAATATTCCAATGTTCACATTATTTTGATATTTATGCCTAAACACATTATAAAATATCCAAGCCTTTCACAAATCAATATGTTCCAAAAGGAATGGAAGTCAAATACTATTTCTGAGAAGAAGATAATATCAACCCATCCCCCTTTGGAAGAAATAAAAATAAAAGCCCAAGGTGTAGAAATAATAGCCTCACCTTTCAAACAAATTGATACAAAAGAAAATAGGATGACAAATTAAAAGATATAAAGCATTCATCACAAAATACCTACAAACAAATCTTAGGGAACACTTTCAACTCAATTAAATTGTAATTGAAAGTAAATGTTCTACAAAAATCACAAACCCACAAAAGGAAGAAAAAAGAGGAAAACAAGAAAATCTTATTTCAAACCAATAAAACTCGCCAAATTAGAGGTAGTCAAAAATAATGATGAATTAATAAGACTTTTAACTAAAATTAGCTGGGATAGAAATGGGAAAGATCCCTTGTTCAAAAGTCAAGTAACTTAGCGGATCGTAAAACGTTCTGATTGCTTCCTCAACAACTTATTGAAACTTTACAAACTTCTGAACAAGAAGAAGAAAAAATAAACAAGTTAAAAACTTGGCACCAAAGATCAAAAAACTTTTATTAAAGACCTACTCCTCCAGATTTGCAATTTGAGGAGAAACAACCAAACAAAATGCTATAATAGTAATGACATTCATTCTCGAATATAGATGGTCTTTCAACATGAAATCTCAATGTGATTTCGCCAAATGCAAATGGCGTAACCCGCTATTTAACCGATGATGATTGGAAGGCCCAATTAGCTGTCACAAGCAGTTTCAATGGCACATTAAAACTTTCAAAGTGGAAAACTACCTTAACCGAAAAAGAAAGATTTCATATTCTAAAAGTACAAATGAGGGAAGGAGAACAAAATATAAGATTAGCTCATGCAATAACAAAACACTTCATAGGTGATCCAACCATTTATGGAGAGCAATCCTCAGATATTTTACAAAATCTGGGATGAGAACACCGAGTGACCTTAAATGGTATTATGATGGTTCTTTAGCAACCCCGATGGTAAGAGTCGATGCTAGAGCCTTCTTCTTATTGGAAGGAAAGATTCCTTCTACGGTCTTCCCAAGGCTTCAATGAAAGAGAGTTCAAGAACCCTTTAGAGAAAAATTTGAGGAACAACTAATTTGACAATCTTACTTGGTGGAAGATCTCCATAAGTGTGTCAAAAAAGAAGGTCTAGATTATGCTCACTAAAACTCCAATATCAAGTTGCACCCAAAAGCTTCTAAGAAAGATTTAGGTTCTTTGTGCTCAATATGGCATTCGATGCCAATTCCACCTACCAAATTTCCAAAAATCAAACCCTTTATGGTGGATTTACCTCATAAAAATTCAAAAGATTTAAAGATAAAAATTTAAATCAAAGAAACTCCCCTGAAATAACAAAATAAAAAAAACATCATAAAAAGCAAGCTAGACGTTTCAACATGGGTCAAGTGGTCATATAAATTCTCTCTAACTCGTAAAACAAAGTAAATATTTTTATCGATAACGAAGAAGAATATTATTCCAGAATAATATCATCTTCCTCAAAACTCCAAATGATACCTTCAAATAAATTCTCGAAAATGGAAAAGAAATAAAAGAAATCGTTTATGCTGTACAAACATGTTAACAACTGATCAAGAATTACTTCTTGAAATGATTGATCAAATAGAAGATAAAGAAACTAAGGCAAAATATATAAGAAAAGTTTTAGAACAACAAAACTCAAAACCAAAGCCTAAAGTAAATTTATCAACTTCTTATCAAATGAAAGATATATTTCAATATTATAAAAAACAAGAACTTGCAACTTTGCAAGATTTGCAGGAAGAAGTAAAACAAATAAAAATCCAAATAAATGAATTAAAAAACTGTACACTATATATCAAATAACTAAGTTCTAAATAAATAATATAATTAATTAACTAAAAATTAAATTATCAAATGATAAAACTATAATATAAAAATATAGATTATAGTATCAAAATATTTCAAACATTACTCAAGTAGCCATTCTATTATAGTAAAACAGAACTAAGTTTGGAAAATTATATATCAAATAACTAAGTTCTAAATAAATAATATAAATTAATTAACTAAAAACAACACTATCAAATTATAAACTATAATATAAAAATATAGATTATAGTATCAAAATACTTCAAACATTACATAAGTAGCCATTCTATTATAGTAAATAACTAAGTTTGGAAATTATATATCAAATAACTAAGTTCTAAATAAATAATATAATTAATTAACTAAAAATTATATTAACAAATTATAAAACTAAAATAAAAACTATAATATAAAATTATAGATTGCAAACTACTTTAATGACAAAATAAAACTAAATCAAATATGCATAAAAACAAAATTAATGAACAAAGAAACATACCTTAATTCCCCAATGATCTTCAAAATACTAGGATAAAGAACAATAAATAAAAAATTTATTTGAGAGAGTGAAAGTTCGAGGTTAGATGTGGATGACTGAGTTTGTAAACAGATACTTGTAAGGATTTTAGGGGTATTTATGTTTTTCGGAGTCAAAATAGTCGTTGGATTGTCAAAAATCAAGCAGATTTATTTCTTAACCGTTGATTTGATTTGGTTCAAATCTGACCGTTGGATCATTATATATCCGTTAGAAATCATTCCGCGATCAAGCTCAAATTTAAAATCAGCCGTTGGATCAAAATAGCCGCGGATTATTCAAAAAGGCGATCAACTTAATCGCTGGATCGTGCAAGACAAACTGGCGGCCGAGTACGTAATGCACTGATAATCGATAAACGGGCGCATTTTTTTCAAATTATCACTAAAAAAATCTGAGAGTATCCTTCCCTCCGCACGCGCTCCTCCTCATACAGAAAGCCCCAGATCACCGAAAATTCTACAAATGTCTAACTTCCTCGATTTTTTTCCTAAAATCTACTATTTTTCACAAATTTTTCAAACGATTTTTCCATGGCTTTTATTTTTCCACTCCAACCGATAACCGAAAAATCGGCCGAAATTTCCGATTTTTTTTTCCTTGATTGAATGTAATATGAACATAAACAGAAGTGAAAATTGGAGCACAAAGATGCTTTTGTGGAAATTTTCTTAGCATGTATCTAGCATAAGGTCTAAATTCATACACACCTATAGACCACATTTTTATGAAGTTTAAGGATTTAAAGATAACATATGAATCCTTTCTATATACTTTTACATTTTATACCACATTTATCACATAATACTTATTATACTCCCTCAAGTGGAAAATTTTGGAGCATATAACTAGGAATGTAAATGTTCTTTCTATACCACATTTCTAGATCCAATCTCACACACACACACGTAGACATACATATATATAATCACATTTGTTAGACCTAACTATTCCTTCCCAGATCAAGCCATTTTCTAATTGTGGAAAGACTTTAAAAGACTCATATAGAATCAACCAGCCTAGAATCTAATTCTGTATAAGAGATGATATGTTACAACTTAATTTGGCGTAGGATGAAAACAAAAACCAAGATATCTGTGGAGGAACTCACCTTGGGATGACGCCAATGCTTCATTCAATTCCTGTGAAATAAGCTCCTAGCTTTATGTTAATCTACTACTCCCTGTCACAAATAAGAAGCCTTCTCAGTCTCAAAACCATGTCACAGTGAAAAGGCAGAGCCAAGGTGTTTTTCGAGGCAACAGGTTAGGAAAGAAATAAATCTAAGATATTTCCGAGGTAAGAAATTTATGAAAATGTAAGACAAATTTCTCTGGGGAATTGTACTCGGATGAAAAAGGAGATGATTTTTCCACAATATCACCAATACTTACCGAAATGAAAAAAAAAAAGAAAAGAAAACCCGTTGTCGGGCCGGCTCGAGGGTTAACGAGGTGTTCCTCACACTAAAAAATTCAGGTAAGAAAAATGTGAAGGAAAAAACAGAAAAAGAAAAAAAAAAAAGGGAAAACCTGTGGCTGGCCTGAGCTTGGAGGGTTAGCAGAGGTGCTGGGCCACTAAGTGTCAGGTAGCCGATCAAGAAGGAGAAGGAAGGAAAGAAAAAGATGAGAACGACACTTGTTTCTCGTATCAGACTTAGGGTGATGACTGTACTTACCGACCAAATCTTCGTCCTGTAATTACCAGCAAAATTTTTCGGGGTCACCCATTTACCACCATCTTTCATGGTAATCTTATTTTTGGTCGTTAATTGGCTCCACTTTTGCGCCTAATTCCCGCCTTAATTCCATAGACTCACCCCCTCGACCAAAATTATTTCGTCGGTAACATGGCTCCGGGCTCACCTTAATTATTACTGAGCTTTGACCAAACCCCCTTTGGTCTCTAAATGGTCGTGATTTGGCTCGCACTACTCGACCAATTTTTAAAGCCGTAATTTGGCTGTAACTGTTATTTTTGCAGAGGCAAATCATTCATTCCCGACAGGTGCAATGATTCAACAACCCAAGTGATCCGGCCACCTCAAGATCAATTTCTTCATTGGCGCTAAGACATGGAGAAGAAACAGGAAGATCAAGCAAAGACAGACGAGAATCAAGCAGATCGCGACATGAACATCTACAATGAAAAACGATCATGCAGGTGCCTGTTGAAACAAGGTGCGGTCTTGGCGAAAAAGACGTGCAAGACAGCAGCCAAGCAAAGCACCCAACCGTCCACAATAAAGGAAAAGAGCCCATCGGTCCCTCACAACATAGGATAATCAACCGATGACGAGTTATCCTCGTGCAGTCACAGCCTCTCCCCAAAGAAAAAGCAGCGTGGCTCCGAGAGACGCTCACATCGCCCAACATTCAGCAACGCTGATGGTGGCACATTTCATCGGGCGAGAAGAGAAACAAGCCGAGAATATAACCAACCAAACGAAGTTCTCGGGAATGCGTCTGCATTACATGCGGGCTTAGGCCACCCATGCCCCTAAGATACCCCCCCACCTTCTAATGTAAGCCTATGCTCTATACCGTCTATACACATTCAAAAGTCCCGACGACATGCTCTCTTCTCATCTAGCAACACATCCTCGATTATGACCAACCACGAGGGTTCGTCATGCCAACCTTTACTACGTTCGATGGCTCTAGCGACCCTTATGATCACACGCTCCATTACAACCAGACAATGACTATAAATGCCAAAAATGATCATCCTATAAGGTCTTCCGACTACCCAGGCTCCCGCATGAATCAAGTTCCACAAGCTCCCCCATAATTCGATAAATTCGTTCAATGAGCTCTGGACTATATTCGTCTCTCGATACCTTTGTTCGATATGGAAAAAGAGGAACATTAGTTCTTTGCAAACTATAATAAAGCAAGAAGAGAAAACCATACAGGACTTCACCAAGAGGTTTAAGCAAGCCATCCAACAAATAGAATTTTACAGCATGAATTCAATCCTAATCTTTGTGGGAAGCTTCGAGCCATCTTAATTTCCTTCTCTATTTACTATATCTAAGATCCTTCAAATAATAATGGAAGATTTATACATGGTAGACAGATATCACTAATGTCGAGGACAATATCCGAGCAGCAATCCAGACAGTCATGATCACAAACCTGCCGACTGAGAAAGATAGGCCGATGGGAAAGAACTCCATGATGGGGTTTGCTGAAATCATCCAAGCTGCAAGACGTCGGGGCTCATAGAACCCATACCCGGCTACTATCGGGCCAACCATGCGCTGAGACAATCGCCATGTCAAGAATGTGATCATCATAGCGATATGCCCCATTTCAAAGCAAAGCAACTCAAGACCTAACGACCATAACGAGCCCTCGGCTCCTTCGTCAAGTGGGGAATGGACATTGTGTACATTGCTCATCGCCCGCCGAAGAAGTTATTACCGGTTGTCGACTATTCGCGAAACGGATATAAGTCAAAGCCTGCGATCCATCAAAGATAAAGAGATTTCCTGTTCGGGCCATATGGAAGCAACATCAGGTGCGTGTCTTAATACTCCAAATCGATCAGAACTCGACAATGGGCCGCACCGACACCCAGTATACAAGAATTTTTGCAAAATAATCAAAAACTTGTACTCGACCCTATGGTACCCACAGAGCAATAGTCAAACAAAAGCATCTAATAAGACTCCGCTCACGCTTTGAAAACGCCACATTCAAATTAAAGGAAAGTGGGGTGTACGAACTACCGTGGGCCTACGGGCTCACAAAACAACTAGCTCTTAAGCCGACCGGGTATCACCATTCGCCCCTCACATACGGACGGGAAGCCATCATCCCCACGTAAATCGACGCCCAATCGCATTTAATAGAAATTCCCGAGAAAGCAAATGCCAAACCATGGCCAAAGACTTGTATTGACGACCGACGAACTCCCGGAAGCAAAGAATCCAAGCAGATAATAATATACCAGCTAGAGAGATCGGGCAAACTTGCAACAACCAACGTGTAAAGTCGAAGAATCAGTCTTAAGAAGGGTCTTTGAAAACATAGCTCACCTAGATATCTCGCATTTTTAAAAGCCCAGATATGGTTGTTGTCCTGCTGGCATTTTTAAAAGTCGAGATATGGTTGTCAATCCATTGCATTTTTAAAAGCCCATTAATGGTTGTCAGCCCTACTAGCATTTTTAAAAGCGTGATATGGTTGTTATCCTCTTAGCATTTTTTTTAAAAGCCCATATATGGTCATTGGCCATGCCGGGTATTTTTAAAAGCCCATGGTTGTCAGTTCTTCTAGCATTTCTAAAAGCCAAAATATGGTTGTTGTCCTACTGACATTTTTAAAAGTTTGGGTATGGCTGCTACCCTGTCGGCACTTTCAAAAGACCAGATGTGGCTCTTAGCATACTGGCACTTATCAAAATCCAGATGTGGCTCCTAGCCTATCGCCCTTCAAAGTCCGTGATGAGGCCCCACTACCGGCACTTTCAAAAGACTACATTATACATCCCAAATCTATCGCCCTTTAAAGTTCAAATAAGGTTCCCAAATTCTGCTAGTACTTTCAAAATACTAGACTTTATGGCTCTAAGCCCCGTCGGCCCTTTCTTAAGGCAAGACTTGTGGCTCCCAACCTACCGGACCCTCTTAATAAACTTATGGCTCTAAGGCCCGTCGGGGCCCTCTAAGGCTACCCAGGACCCCCAAATCGGCCGGGGCACCCTCTCTGGGGCCAAACTTGTGGCTCTGCTTGCATGGTACTCAAAAGTCCAAATTTCAGGTCTCCCCTAGAATTACCGGGCGCATATTTGGGAACACAGCAATGGCTCACCCTGCTGACTAGAGCATGTGTCCAAAACGCTGTTCTCATCACAGCTCATGTGCAAACCCTCTCATGATGCACCCTGAAGTCAATACTGCCACCACTCGCAGGACCAGTGGGGCACCTAGGTTCGGCGAAAGAGCCTCGAGGAAGTGGTGAAGCCAACACCACTTGTGCCAGACTCTCAACCGCGGCAAATCCATGTGGCAAATCCACCTAAGCCTTCTAACTTCATCTGGCAGCTCTTGATTCACCCACCTTCTTTCGGGCTTCTTCTCTTCACATCGCTTGGGGGCGTGCTCGTGAGTCTGCTTTCCTCAAAGGTGAATGATCTGGCCTAAACGAGCCAACTCCGGGTCCCTTCAACGATCTTGGCTTGAGGCTCTCGAAATGACCACCTCAAATAGAAGAGCTACCCGATTGACTTCAAAATATCGCAAGAACAAATGCTCACCCCCCGACAAATTCCTCTCATGTAAACAAATGTGGGACGACAAAGGTGCGTAGTTAAAATGGGTCGTGAGCCTAACTCCCGTACGCTCCTAGCCGATTCTCTGGAAGAACCAATCATCTGAGAAACACACGCTCCCACACGCTTTGTATCCAAACATGCGTTTAATGCACGCATTAACTCTCAGTCCCTTCAACTTTCTCCACTCAAGGTTTAAAAGCACCATATTTTCCTCGACTAAAGAAGCACCAACCTTCAACCGGAGAAAAGGGGGGCATTGTGAGTACCATGACCTTTAGGCCTAGACCCACTACTCAATAGGCTCGATGCCTGGCCTGTATCACGCAGAGGCCCAAGCCGGCTTGCCGTATTAAAACCATACGGGAACTAACAAGACGAGAGAGTTTTAAACTCTGTTTGGGATCCCGAGTCCCCTAGCTGGCCATCCTATTGCATATAGGAAGTTTGTTATGGATAATGCAAACAAGATATTTATCCACAGATTTCCTAATTTCCAAATCCCTTACTTCTCGGAAGATAAATCCTTGATAAGGAAGAAGAGATTTATCTCTCAAACTAAGAGATAAACTTTGATAGTAAATAAGAGATTTTATCATAAAATCATGAGATTATTCCTTCCAAAAATATGGGATTATCCTTCCAAAAATCATGGAGAATTTCGGTATAAAATTATAAAAGATACTGATGGGAAGGTATGCAACCCAACTCACAGCACTCCTTCCTCCTTTCTACCCCTTTGGTCGACTTAACTCATCTGAGAGTTTGTGTTTAGAGGGTTTACATCGCTACCGCTAATGCTCCAAAGGTCAGGATGATCCAAGTAACAACGGTTGAAGGTTGCAAGAAATGCTTCAAATAGGGAAAAAAGAGAGAATAAGTAGGGATCAAGGTTGTTGAACATTTTGTAATTCCAATGTATCTCCTCACAAGAAAGACTAAAGGAAGTGTTAAGGAAGGGATGAGCTTCGATTTTTAACACCCTATATGGAAATGATGATGATGGTGATCATCAACTGACTGCTAGCCTTGAAATTCTGACAAGTTTCTAAGAGACACAGCAATCAATCTCTTTGGCTGCAGGAAAGACAATTATAAACGTATCTTTGAGTTGTATTTTCTGGTCATAGCCACACACCCACTAGTAGGAAACAAAATTTGGGAAGAGATCATCAAAGCCAATAATATTAATCGGGAGATCAAAGATGACGGGCATGTGGTGGATTTTCAGTGCAGAAGAAGTTAATGTAAGCTGGTTTAGCCACATGGAGCCCCTGTGTGAGACACACTCATGGTTGTTCCCACCAGTACCTCTTCTTCAGCACAAAGCATCCATTAAGCTGACGTCCTTCCAAGCAGCCACAAATTGACCAGACACAGAAGTAGTGAGTTCTCTGTATGCAAATCAAAGTCGTATATTTAAAGACATTTGGGGCCCAGATTGCTTAGAGTTCAAGACTGAGAGGTGGATTTCAGAGGGAGGAGGAATTGTGCATGTACCATCATACAAATTCATAGCATTCAATGCAGGACCGACGACCTGCTTGGGTAAGTAGATGGCATTCATCCAAATGAAGATAGTTGCAATTGGTTGGCTATCTGTAACTATCACATTTCTTCAAGTGGGTGGAAGGTCATCCTGTTTCCCCAAGTAGCTCTGTCATACTTCACATGAGACATGAAGCTTGAAGGTTAAGTGTCATGGGCAAAGATGCGTTTGATGATGAGGAAGACCATATGTTTACCCAGCTGGGAGGTGAGAGAATAAAAAAGTCTGTCGTCTATTTGGTTAACATATGTAATATATCTGTGGTTTGTGTTAGAATGAATATATATTGTAATAGATAAATAAATAAATAAATGTCAATCACCTGCCGGCCAGGAAAGGTAGCTGTGTGTTACTTCCCATCTTGCCTCTGGCAAAAACGTTTTATATATATTGAAT